>OZ014523.1:80562620-81050120 GCA_963966055.1 Lathyrus aphaca
AGGCGGGAACTTTGTTTGTGTTTTTTATGCACTGGAACTGCGTATGTCTATGCTCAGGTGTTGCAGGCTCGTCTGGTACGAGTGTGTTTACCGTCTTGCATGCGAGACAATTTGTCGCGAGTTCGCGTTCAAAATGAATGAGATGAGAAAGAGAAGTTCCCGCAAGAAAGCCGCTTATTGTTTGTTTTTGTCTTTTATGAGAAATGTTTTGAATTTGTTTGTGAATATTCTCATACTAAGACCTATCCATCGTGGTAAATACTTACACCTCGCCCCGAAACAGGACGCGTATAAGTACTCCGCAACAAAATCTCATGGCGTATAAGAACATTCAACCTTTAATATGTATTTTATTATTTTCTTCATGAGGTGAGAAAGAAAGACTCAAGTTGAAAAAAGACAAAAACTAAGGGAACTAAGAGTCAACCCTAATTTAATTATTATATTTAGAAAGTGGTCCTAATGGTTTGTGGAGTTTTCTAATCCTAATGAAGAAAAGGGAACTAAAAACTACTAGAACTCAACTTACTTCCTAAGGAAGTTAAGTTGGTTCTAAGAAACATGGGGAAGCCTATACAAGTAGAAAATACAAATATTAAGGTAAAAATATTAAAATAGGAAGAAGAAATTAATTCCAAAAAATGCATATTAAACCATAAAACTAAAATAAGCCTAAACCTCATCTAAACATACTTAATGAAAATTCTAAGCCTAAGTCCTAAAACTAAAGGAATTTATTTAATATCACTATTCTAAAATCAGTAACTAAACTATACTAAATCATTCTAAAATCAGTAACTAAACTATACTAAATCATTCTAAAATCCTAAGATTAAACCTAATTAAGCTAAATCTTAATGAACCAAAAACTCCTAAGTTAAACTAGGGATTTACAATGTAAAACTTAACTAAAATCAATGCACTAAAAAAATAGCAAAATTCCTGGAACAAAATATGAAATTAATTCTCTAAGGTCCTTAACCTAACTATAATATTGTGTTAAAAAATATCCTAAAAATTCAGAACCTAACTATGTCAAAAAGTCACTTAAATCCACCTAAGAACTAATCACAATTTTACATGAACTAAGCTACCAAAACAGTGGATAAAATGGCCTAAAAATATACCAAAAATTATTCCCAGTCCTATCATTAGTCCTCTAACCATAGCAAAAAGAATGGGCTAAAAATCCTACAGGAAGTGGAAAAAATAAAATGTACAAAATTATGTGTAATTAAAAGAACTCTATATAAAGCTAATTAAATGGAAAATCAAAATTAAACCGAAAAAGCCAAAATTCAGAAAATAAAAACGTAACAAAATTCTAAATTGAATTATAAACCTACTGAAATTTTTATGGAATTTTATTATGCATTTTACTAATTTTTATGGATTTAAATCAAACTAATACTAAAACAAAAAATTAAAATTCTAAAGAAAAAGGGAAGGGGTGCAGGAAGAAATTTTTAAAGTTAAAATGCTAATGGGCTTTGAGCGGAGGGGTGCGAATAGCAAAATCCTAGGCCCACATGCGCTGGGTCTTGAGGGTGCATGCTATGATTCTAGTCAACATTCTTTGACTCCTTAAGGACCGTCTGATCGAGTCTTCCTATTGGTAATTCCATCAAGTGGATCTATAAATGCAGGAACATAGTACTTATGGTGGACGACGCGCATAAGATTGGCCACGAAAGGAGCTTACCGGACGGTGACAAGTGTCACTGTCGGTGTGGCTGGGGAACCAAAGAATCTTATCCTCTTGGAATCGTTACCGGTGTATTGATTGGTGATTTATGATTGTTTATTTTTATTTATTCCTCATAATCTCTTAATATCCTCTTAGTCTCTTCATTAAACTTCTTAATTAACTAAAGTTATAAAACAAAAAGAAAATCAAAGGCTGATGAACTGAACGACATAGCCAAAACCCCAGTGTAATACCTCAAAATTTGCCCTCATATTCATTCCCTCAATTGGCGTATCATTTCGCACTCATCTGCATTTCTCACCAGGTCATTAACATCATAGTAGTTCATTTCATTGTTTCATAAGGCATGTGATCAGGGCTCAAGGAAATTAGGGTTTTGTACCTCATACGTATCTGGCAAGGATTGAAATAACAGAGAATATTCACTGGACTATGATTCCACTCCAAATGCGGTTGCTCAGTTGTGTCTTAATTCAGATGGGGGTTTGATTTAATTTTGGTCAAATTATCGAAAGATCACTGCAATTTGCAAGGTTATTTTGGATCAGTGGACTATCTCTTAGATAATGCGTATTCAAAGTTCAGGCTTCCGTGTTGTGGTTCATCAGGATATCGAGCAGTATTTTGTGTGAAAGTCTGGTTCGAATCTTCAGTTTATCAGTGATTCATCCGGATTCGAATGGTCATGGCATGTTTCTGACAATTCAGAGAGTTGTGACTAATCAAAAAGTATTCAGTGGCTCAGAAGTGGTTGTGCTTATAGATCTGTGGAAAGATGTCAAGATATGTTTTGGGCCAAAATCAAGATTTCATTTATTACTTTGTTCTCATTGTTATAAACCGTTCCCGATTATTCCATTTTCACTTTCATTTTTTCAATTTCCATCATTCTCTATGTTTTCATTAATCCGTTTTCCAATTTCTTTTATTCATCTTTCCATTTATTTTTGTCCATACTCCAATTACCCATATAATTCTCTTTATAAATTCTATTTTTTGTCAATATTCATGACTATCACATTTACCACAAATTCATTCCATTCGCTTTTAAACTCATTTATTCTCTTTTACAACCATGAGCCCGGTATGATTAAAGAGTTCACATTTTTGTTGGCCCATTTAAAGCCTATAGTCATATCTCATACAAGCCTAGTTTCCATTTAATTTTATTGTCAATACTCCTAACCAAGTTATAAATCTACATTTATGTATTCTTAAACCATTCAAATAAGTGTTTAATTAAAGTAACCATGTTTGCTTTTCCCAATTCAAGCCCAATTTCACTCATGGCAAGCCATCTTTTAGAAAAGAAATTCATTCATTATTCCATTTATTCCCTTTTAACCAATTCTCTAAACTATTTTCAAGGCCCAATCCATTTGCCCATTCTCTTAGAAATTTAGACAGGTCATTCTTTAAAAAAGGGAGGCATTAGTGTTTGATATCAATAGAAAGCATCAGAATTTTTACGGAAAAGCAAAAAATATATAGCATAGAAAATTATACAGGATGGGATTACAAAAAAAAGTTCAGTTGTAAACACAGAAGAATATAGTTACAAGGAAGTTTTTATCATTACACAAACACAAATATATCTTCGAGGTCATCTTTTATCCGCCACACTTCAAATAAATCTATGCCTACTTCTAAAAAACAAGGCTCAAATAAAGCCCGGACATCATATATATTTGGGCGAGATGACAGCAACAGCAGACCTTCAGCGTTGATATTGGAGGATTCTTCAGATGCGGTTATAAGAGAGAGTCAAGCACCCAAAGTTGTTCCTGCCAAATTCCAAAGAAATACTCAGAACAAATATGCTGCTTCAAGCTCCAAACCTGCAAGAATATCAATAAGAATTTGAGAATTTGTTTGCAGCTATTGCATTGATCACATGTTAGCCATTTGAAGCCTAGTGATGACTACAAAGTTTGCAACAACAAAGAATTTCTAATTCATTCAGGATTAACAAAAGGTTCAACAGAAAACAACGACAAAGGAGGGAGTATCAGAACCAAAACAAAATCAGTTATAAGCCTCATAACTAACTGTTAAATCAATCCATAACAGAAATAACAAAAATCAAAACTAACTTCAAAAAATGAATCCCAACAAACTCCTAACTACCCTAACTGATTTGTGATAATAGAAAAAACCAGAAGGTAAAGCTAGCAGAAAATAACAGAACCATAACTGAATTGTTTACCTGAAGCTTCTAGAATCGTCTTCAAGCATCTCCTATAAAGCAGGAGCTTCTGATTCAATCAGTTTTTTCCCCACCATTTTTTTCAACCTGAACCCTCCTACTCACTCTCTCTTCCATATCTTCTTCAATCCCCTTCTTCCCTTTTCAATTTTTCTCACCACAACCCAATCCTCTAACCATTTCGAATCCCTCTTCCCCTTCATCCCTCTTCTAAACTCTATCCTTAAGGATCCACCATTTTCGGATCTCCATCGTGTTCTTCACCTTCACTAAATATCATCTTCATCAAGCCACCAAACAAAATCTGCAACAACAAGAGTGGTGGCGGCAAGAGAAGAATCAGAAACAAATTGAAACGACGAAGCATCAATACGATAAGTCAGATATTCAGAGAGAGTCGAAAATCATCGTACCTGGGAGCATTATTCCGCGTCGCACCTTGTATCAGCTTCGGATCTTTATCCCCATCCTCCTCGTGAATTTGAAGTCTTGAAGCACTATTTCCTTTAGCGACATTGACCTCAAACTCGCAACAAGCGGTGACGATTTTCGTCCGTTAACAACGCCATCACAGCTTCGATTCAAGGTACGTCCCGTGCTTCGCAATTAGAGTGTTGGCGATTTTGTTCTTAGTCTGTGAAGTCAAGAGAAGCTATTGTTTCGTTTTTGAGAGGTGGAATGAGGTTTGGGCTTAGGGTTTCTTAAAAGGATCTTAGGTTTAGAAGAGTAGTGGTGGTAGCAAAACAGAAGAAGAAGATGATGGTGTTTGGTTCGGTTTGAGACAGAAGAAGATGAGAAGAAGGAGACGGAAGGGTTAGGGTGGTGACGGCGGAAAGAAAAGGGGAAGGGGAATTAGGGTTCTTCACCCTCCTTTTTTTCCTCTTTTATATTTTTGTTATTAGTGATAATTATTATTAACAAATATTAAAAGAATTAACAGAGTTTTTAGGTATAATGAATTTAATTTAATACTAATCAAGGTGTTTGGTTTACTCTAATTGTCATCATAATGTCATTGTTAAACTCTCTTTCAATCCAACAATGGGCTTAGGAGATTTTACTATTGGCACCCCTGTTTTAGGCCTGCGTGTGAAAATTAACTAGAAAATACACTGCCCACACCCCCCAGGTTTCCAGCGTATGGGCCTGGTTCTTATTGCTATCTGCACCCTCTATTAAGCCCATTTAGAAAAATAACCTAAAGTGAATGCTTTCTACACTCCCCCATTAACCTGCGAATTGGGCCTTTAATAGGTTGCTATCAACACCCTCCTTTTGGGCCCAGTTCACAAAAACAAATAGAAAAATTACTAAATCCACCCCATTTCTTATTTTTTAGGATTTAAGTTCTTAGTTTTATATAGTTCTCAAATAAATCAATAAAAAAATAGTAAAAATTATAGAAAAATTCTAAAAAAAATTCAGTAGGTTAATAATCCATTTTAGAAATTTTTGGTATTTTTATTTTCTGAATTTTGCATCATTTTCGATTTAATTCTGATCTTTTATGGGAATAGCATTTTATTGAATTTTGTTAACTGTACATAATTTTGTTCATTTTATTTTTTAGCTTCCCAGTAACTTTTTTAGCCCACTCTTTTTACTGTAGTTAGAAGACTAATAAAAGTAATTAGGATAATTTTTGTATATTTTTTAGGACATTTTGACTTAGGTTTTAGAGGCTAATTCCTTAGTAATTAGGGATTAATTCCTAGCTGAAAATAAATAATTTTTAGGCCTAGTTAAATTCTGAATTTTTAGGATTTCTTTTGACACATTATTATAGGTAGTTTCAGGACCCTATAGAATAAATTTCACAATTTTTCTAGAACTTTTAATATTTTTTAGGATATTCACTTTTAGGCTTTATTACATGTAATTCCCATTAGTTTAGGCTTGGATATTAAATTCAATAAAAAATATAGTTTAGTCTAGATTTAATCCTAGAAGTTATCATGGACTTAGGCTAGCTTAGATATTGATTTCTTAAAAGGAAAATATTAGGTGACCTTAGTTTAGAACTTAGGCTTAGAGTTTCATTTTCATTAGAACTAGAATAAATAAATAGACTATTTTAATTCATGCCTTTAATCGTTTTGTTTAGAATTTTATTTCTTAATCCCATCTTTATTGTTTTGCCTTATTATTTGATTTTCTAATTTGTATAGGTTTCCCCATTGTTTTTAGAATCAACTTAACTTCATTAGGAAGTAAGTTGAATTCTAGTAGTTTCTAGTTTTTTCCATTAGGATTAGAATACTTCACAAACCATAGGATCACTTGTAAATAAATAAACAAACTTAGGATTGAGTCTTAGTCCCTTAGATTTTGTCCTTTTATCAATTTGAGTCATTCTTTCTCATCTCATAAAGAAAAATAATAAAACACTTAATAAAAACAGAATAATCTTGTACGACACGAGACTTTGTTACGGAGTGTTTATACGCGTCCTGTTTCGGGGCGAGGTGTAGATGCTTCCCGCGATGGATATGTCTTAGTACAAGACCGTTCACAAACAAATTCAAAACACTTCTTTTAAAAGACAACAACAAATAACAAGCGACTATCCTGCAGGAACTTCTCTTTCTCATCTCATTCACTCACAACGCGAACTCGCGACGACTTGTCTCATTTGCAAGACGGTAAACGCACTCGTACCAGACGAGCCTGCAACACCTGAGCATAGACATACGCAGTTCTAGCTGTAAAAAACACAAACAAATAGTTCCCGCCTTAGTTAGGCGAACTACGTCGACTCTGATCCTCATTATCCCGATGAGGTACGTAGGCAGCGGGGTAGGGCCCGTTCGAGCACATTCTTTATTTTCCCTACATTTTCCCCATTCTTTCTTTCCATTCTCTTTTAGTTCCTTTTCTCATTTCCAATTTCCAGTTAGCGGTTTTATTCAGCAGCAGTTATTCTTCTCACCCTTTGAAACAAAACAAGCAAGCGTGGATCCCGTCGGGTACGACGGACGATCTGGGGTGCTAATACCTTCCCAGTTCGTAACCGACTCCCGAACTCAGATCTTTGGTTCGCAGGACCTTGTCCTTTCCTTCTTCCTCAGGTTTGTGCAACATTACCTTTCCCATTCATTCGAGATAAAAATGTCTGGCTGGCGACTCTAACCTTTCCGCGCCACTTTCGCGTTTGTACTAGGATGAAAATCCCGGGAGCGACAGCTGGCGACTTTGCTGGGGACTTAACCTGATTCTTCCGGTTTCCCTTGTAGAGTCAATCCTAGCGCCTGTTTGGTTTTGCTTCTTTGGGTGTTTGTTTGTTGTTGTGTGTTTTAGTTTAGCTTTACTGTTTATTTACAGTTTTTTATTTTACAGCTTTACTTTACCGCATTTATCTATCGCTTTCAGTATTTTATTTTCCATGCATCATATTATACTGGACTGTCTGGCTGTGCTGGTTTTCATTTTTTCTGTGGGTTGGGAGTTACTGTGAGATAAGCCAAATACCCGGCTTGAGTACACCATAGGATTAGCGTGGACACATTGTGCTCGCATGGTTACATGATGAGTGATGATGTGTTCCACACCCAGATTGCGATTGTCTCGGGACTATTCTGTGTGGGGGTTCTTCTCCACTTCAGGGTACAACCTTGATGGTTATGTGCAGCTGGGGACCGATCATTGAGAACCTTAATGGAAACAACCCTCTCCAGTGATGACAGTGGCTGACCACATTTGTTGGCAAACCCACTCGCATCCGAGGGTCCATTGGGAACTCGCATAGGATGGCCTGGTTCTCTCATAGGAATTCAGTTAAAGCAAAACTTTTCGTATGACGATAGTATTGTACCCTTCGGGATGAATGTACTATTGTTTCTCGATTCAGTGCTTGAAGCTGGAGACCTGTGAGGGATGCTTGTTTTTCCGGACTCAACTGAGACCTCCCTGAGTAGTACATAATGCCAAACCGATTCCCTGATTTGGTCATGAGCCATTTCTCGGAAATGGTGAACGTATTATTGCTATTCGGCTTTGAGAGTCCGTGATGTTGACCCGAGTAGCACATCCGTGAGATTGGGAGGGGTTTACAGGTTTGCAGGAACCCTAATACCTTCAGCATACCCACTTTGCCTCTGGTTCAGTTTTGTGATCTGGATTTCTGTTCTTATGATATGGATCCCGGATCAGAGGGATGATTATTGTGATATCTGGATTTTGAGACCTCGCACCGACACCTGATTATATGATTGGCACATCACAGACACTTCACTGATCACATGCCTTGTCTTGCATAAACATCATATCATCATTAATCATTTGTGTTTCTTTTATTCTCAGGGTCTATATTTACTCCTGGTTCCTGGCCATATCATTGCTTCAGAATGGAAGACGTCAAAAAGAGAATTGTGCACTACAAATTCTTCGATACCAAGATGGACCTGATCAACCAATTGGTGTCTCTGATTACCCCGGGTCATTTGGGCTACTTCAAGGAAAAGTATGATGATATTCTGGATCTGGTATTCAACTTGGATAGTTCTCAAAGAAATGCCATTCACATTTTGTTGCAGTATTACGATCCACGGCTTAGGTGTTTCACATTTCATGACTTTCAGTTGGGTCCTTTGCTGGAAGAATATGCTGAGATTATGGGAGTTTCAATCAAGGATCAGCTTCCTTTTAACTCGAAGATGACAAGACCGACTCACGATGACATTGCTAAGGCTCTTTATTTGAGCCCATCAGAGGTGTCTTCTAATCTGGTTTCCACCAAAGCAGGAGTACTTGGTTTTCCCTTAGAGTTTCTGGTCAGGAGAGCTGAAGAATGTGCCGTGGAAAAGCAGTGGGATTCAGTTTGTGCCATCTTGGCGTTATCTGTGTATGGGATAGTTTTATTTGCTGATATGGACAAGTTTGTGGACATGAATGCTATTCATTTGTTTGTGTTGAAGAATCCGGTGCCCACCCTCTTAGGTGATTTGTATTATTCTGTGCATTATAAGAATGAGAAGAAGCGAGGAGGTCTTGTTAGATGTTGTTCTCCTTTATTCTACAAGTGGGTTATGAGACACTTGCCTACTACTGAGAGTTTTACTGATCCTAATTCTACTTGGGCTCAGAAGCTGAGTACTTTGTCTGCTGGAGATATCAGGTGGTTTACTTTGAGGTTGAAAGGAAGGAATTTCATTACCAGTTGTGGTAATTACCCTAATGTGCCTTTGTTAGGAGTATCGGGAGGTATCAACTACAATCCCATCCTCTTCAGAAGACAGTTAGGGTATGCGCTCAAGGAGGTTCCTGATGAGTCTGAATTATTCCAAACTTTCTATTTCCCGATGAAAGACAATCTTCCTTTGGTCCAAAAAGCTGCAGGTTCCTGGAAAGTGATCAAGAGAAAGGGTATAGCATGTCTGGGCAAGAGCAACAATCGAATGTTCCCTGAATTTGAAGCTTGGATAAAGAAGGAGGTTCAAGCGGCTCTAGTCCCTTTTTCTATACCAACTCCGCCTCCGGCAACGGTACCTTTGGAAGATTATCAGAAGTTGGAAGCTTTGGTTAAGCAGCTTAGGGTTGAAAATCAAGAGGCTCTTAATTCTTGTCAGAAACTGATGATCCAGAACCGTCGGTTAGAAGATAGAGCTGTGCAAGCCGAGGAAATAGTTCGTCTCAAGCAGAAGGACTTTAAAGATAGAGAGCTCTACTTCCGGAAAAAAGGGTTAGCCGAGACTCACAAGACGGCCCAGCGCCGAAGAGAGAAGAAAGATCTGAGTGAAGCCAATGAAGCTGTTACCTTATGGCAGGAGAGATGGGACGACCATTTGAAGAAGCAAAAGGAGTTAGACGCCAAGCACAAGCAGGAAATCAAAAGTCTTCAGGATTCTTTGGATGGGCAGAAAGAACTCCTCAGGAAGGCTTATCATCAAGAGAAGGGTCGTCTCTAATGCTTAGCAGAAAGTCAACAAGCATTGAAGGAAGCTCAAAAGGAAATTGAAGACTTGAAGTTGAAAGCTGATGTGAAGAGGTCGAAGGCCGAGTCGAGTCAAAGCAAGGAGAATGAGACAGCATTCCTACAGCAGATTGAGGAATTACACGCTTCTTCTGATACGAGGGACCTCCTCATCCAGAGACTCATCCAGGAGCCTGGTCATCCAGATGTAGTTCAGCTGTTCCAGAACGTCAAGCGCTTTAGTTGGAGATTGCAGGATATAGAGTTCCCTAGGGTTTAATTTCATGTTATTGTACTTGGATTACCCACAGGCTTGTTGTGGGATTCCCTATATTTGATGTCCTTTTGTTGTTATTGTGATTGGCACCCTTCGGGGACTTTGTATTTTCAAACTCCAGTTTATATGATTGATTTGTTCTGGATTTCTTGTTCGTTATTTGCACCGACACGGGGTAATGAGCACCAATTCTCCACAGCCGTCATTATGTTTGAATATTACTTGGGTCTTCTTCCCAATTCTTATCTTCTTAATGCCAGGACCGGACAAGGGAAAAGTCTCGGGAATAAAAGGAACACATTGCATTGCATACGAATCATTTGCATTTTGTCTTTTGTCTTTGCAGGTTTTTCTTCGGGATGCTTAATTTATCTGTGTTTCAGGCAAAGATTGCGAGAGCCACCAAGACCCGGTACCTTCGACAAGATATACCTCATCGGTACGCGACCCGCAGCAATCAAAGAACAACAATGGACGCCATGCATACAGAGCTCAATGAAGTCCGTACCAAGATGGCAGAATTTATGACCCTGATGCAAGGGATGGCTCAGGGGCAACAAGAGCTGAGAAACGCAATTCAAGGGTTAACTCCTCCTAATACTAATGCTCAGGCGACCACTTCTGGCGGGCTAGGGGCCCCTACCAACACCAACAACGGCCCAGGCGGACCCAATATTCCAGATCCAGCTATGGCAACGTTCGTTCCTGTGCACGACAGACAAGAGGACCATTTCCAGTATTTCAACAATGACATGGGTTTCGGCGGTGATGGGAATCTTAATGACTTCTTGGTGCTTGCGGAGAAGGTCAAGGCCCTCGAGTGTAGAGACACTTTGGGGATTGATGTGTCGGATATGGGTTTAGTACCTGGGGTGGTCATTCCACACAAGTTCAGACCACCAGCTTTTGATAAATACAACCGCAGCTCCTGCCCGAAAACTCACCTACAGGCCTTCTACCGGAAGATCGCGGCCCACACGCGAGATGAAAAACTCTGGATGTACTACTTCCAGGATAGTCTCTCCGGAGGATCCTTGGAGTGGTACATGAAGCTGGAGAGGAGCTCTATTAGAAGCTGGAAGGATTTGGGAGAAGCCTTCCTCAGACAATATCAGTACAACATTGACATGGCACCCAGCCGCACTCAGCTTCAGAGCTTGACACAGAGGAGCTCGGAGAGCTTCAAAGATTATGCACAGAGGTGGCGTGAGGTAGCCGCTCGAGTGCAACCACCTTTATTGGAGAGAGAGATGGTCGACCTTTTCCTGGACACCCTCCCAGGGCATTTCATGGAAAGGCTGGCTAGTTGTTCCTCAAGTGGTTTCTCGGACATTATCTTGACTGGAGAAAGAATAGAAAGCTGGCTCAAGCAGGGGAAAATTCAGAATGGAAGTGCTTCAGTGTCTGGTATCAAGAAACCCTTTGTGAAAAGGAGGGAAGGAGAAACAGGTGCAGTATACGCACAGAGGGGAATGATTAACCGAGGATATTATCAGCAAGTGGCCCCTGTCACTATTTCAACTCTGCCCGTTCAACAATAGGTCCAGCCTCCACAGCCGCAGCGCTCACACGGGTATCAGCCAAGAGCCCCTCGTCCATACTACCCTCAGAGGCCGAAGGATAGACATATTGAAGCTCCACCAATGTCTTACTCCCAACTTTTGAAGAATCTCCTACAGCTTCAAATGATTCAGCTCCGGACCTTGCAACCGCCGAAGCCGGGCCAAATTCCTGAGGGTTATGACTCAAATGCTAGATGTGAATTTCATTCCGGAGCTCCCGGCCATAGTACTGAGAATTGTAAAGCATTGAAGCATGTTGTTCAGGACTTATTGGATACTAAAGCGATCAATTTTGCTCCCTCTCCTAATGTGCTTCAGAATTCCATGCCTCCTCACAGGGGTACGGTTGGTGCAATTGATGAAGGGGAGAACTTGAATTTGGTGGATGATGTTGATGACTTGCAGACTTCATTGATTGTTGTCAAGGTTTGCTTGTTGAAGAAAGACATCTTCCCGGGATGCGAGGAAGATTGTCCGAAATGTGCTGAAGTTACCAATGGTTGTAAACGGTTGAAGGCCGGAATCCAAGGCATGATTGATGAAGGAGTGCTGCAGTTTGACAAGATCGTAAAAGAAAGTGAAGTCTCCACAATAACTATCTTTTATGATCCATCTCAAGTTCCTTCACGGGCCAGAGCGGCACCAATAACCATTACCACTGCTGGACCCATAATATACCAAAGTGACAGAGCTGTTCCTTGGAATTATGGTGGTGAAGTGTATTGCAACGGCCAGAGGCAAGAGTTGGCCACGACTAGTATAACCCAGCTCAAGTAGAGAATGTTGGAGTAGGGGGTTTTACTCGAAGTGGAAGGTTGTTTGCGCCGGAAACACTGAGAAACAACGTGATACCACCCAGAGATACTGCAGAAGCCCAAGCTAGAGCAAGAGCGAAGCAACCAGTAGTTGTCAATGATCCAGCACCATCAACTGACCCAGACCTCACCTTTGATAAAGAAGCCGAAGAATTCCTGAGAATCATCAAGAAGAGTGACTACAAGATTGTGGACCATCTGCAGCAGACGCCTGTTGCTCCCACCAAAATGATACCTGGTCAGAAGGGGTACAGACGCGAACGGTCGGCGAGGAGAGATACGAGAACACACAGGAGTGAACTCACAGGAAAAGAAAAGAGTCGCCAGCTGGGCATTTTTATCTCGAAGGAAAGGTAATGCTGCATAGACCTAGAAAACGTATGGATAAGACGGTTGCGAACCAGAGAGACTGAGAAAGGGGGTTGGTTACAACCTGGGAAGGTATTAGCACCCAGATTGTCCGTCGTACTCGACGGGATCCACGCTTAAAAGATTTGTGTTTTAAAGGGGTAGTGTCAGTGCATTTTGTGTATAAAAGATCTGGAAAAGGATGTACAAGTGTCAGTGTAAAAGAAAGTGAAGTGAAGTAAGAGAGTGTCAGTGTAGGAAAAGAATGTGAAGCTCAAGACTATGAGGCTTAAAGAATAATGCTGGAAGAGGGGGGATATACAGAGACTTTTGTTCGATAACAGTTAAGTTATGCCTATGTATCCTCTCGTGCAATGAGGAAGTCAGAACACCGTAGTTCGACTCAAAGAGACTGAAAGATGAATTGACTTATGAACTGCTTACTTGTCTATGCTCAAGTGTATGACCTGTCTGGCTCAGGTGCAAACTGTCTTGCATTAGACGGAAGAAGCAAGTTCTCGCTTGTGAGTGAATGAGATGAGAAAAGAATCCATGAGGAGACGATTATTGTTTGTTTTTGAATTTTCAGTCTTTTATTGCTTTTGGAGATTTGTCATAAGTTAATGAGCTTAAGCCTAAACCAATGGGTTAGCAAACTCATCACATCTTCCCTCTGATTAGGGGTAATGAGAATACCTTAAGTGTGAAGTCAGCTTCTCACACTTAATCACCTTCGATGCAGGATTAAGGTCATTAACCTACTTGTGATTATTAGATGTTTTTTTGGTGTTCTTGTTTAGTGTTAAGTAATGAGGTTAAGCCATAATTAGGGATTAAACAGACTCATTACACCATCCTAATAGAAGGATAATATATGAGAATGTTTAAGCTGAGGAAAGCTCCTCAACTTAATCCATGATTAGGGATTAAACTCATGACAAAACAAAACCTTTATTAAGTGGATTTTAGTTAATGATAAGATGAAGAAATGATTTTTATGATTTGTAAGACAAACTTGAAAGGGACTTGTCCATTAACACTAGGGTTAGTCCTTCTTAACCAATTAAGGAAGAATTAGAACCCTAATGCAAGGCCCAAGTTACAAGCTTGATGTCTTGATGATTATTAGATGGATTGATTAAAGGATTTAAACACATTAAGGGTTTAACACTTAGGATTAAAGTTATACACTCCATCCTAATAGAAGGATGCAGGCATAAGCTTAATCACAAAGCCTTAAAGCCTTTAGGGTTTAGTCCCTGATTATGAGATGAGAAGAGAAGACTCAATGAGACACAAAGGTAAAAACTAAGTGGGGGACTAATCAAAACCCTAATTATTATCATGCTTGGTTGTTCCTAAGGTTTGTGAAGTTTGCAAGAAAGATCTTCAGAGGAACCACCAGGAAGCAGATGCAAGGAGCAAAGAAAAGCAAAGTAACTTGCTTCATTCAAGAAGACAAGTTACTTGAGGAGAGAAGGTGAGAAGAAAAAGAAAGAGCAAGCTCAATCTCAAACACAAAACAAAATGCAGCAAATGATGCATAAGAGAGATGAAGAGGGATGGTGAGAAGTGAAGGCAAATTCACTTCTCAAAGTAACTTACCACCTGAAAAGTTAGTGAAAGAAATGCAATGCAATGCAAAATGAGATGAAATGGCATGATGCAAAACACAACCAGAAGCATGTGTGTGATGTTAATGATGCTATGGGATGATGCAAACATGAAACAAGGCATGAGGATGATCATACAAACACATGGATGCAATAGAAGCATGCTTAGAACCATGATCATACATGAAAAGTTATGAAATGCAAATGTCATACAACATGGAAAATGCAAGAAGCAATGATCAAACATGATTCCAATATGTCTTAAGATGTCTAATGAATCAAATGGATGCATAGAATGTCATGGCAAGTCATGGTATGCAAGCAAATGCAAGATGAATGCAAAAGGAAGCCCAAATTAGGGTTTATGATCAATGCACCAAACAAAAACCAAAACCAGAAGCAAACATCAAGATAAAAAATTGAAACTGCACTCAAAGGAACCCTAAACCTATACAAACTCACTGCCCAAAGGAGGGGATCCAACTCTTAACCTAATGAGAGTTATGAATTTCTTAAGAATGCTAGGGTTTTAAGGTACCTTGTCAAGAAAAATGTCAAACAAATTGAAAATGCAAAATCAAATCATGCCAATTTAATCCTATGAACTACATGATATGCAAGACACAATGCAAAAAGAATCAAAGTCCAACTCTCAATGGTTAGGCAGAAATGAATTGTGGAAGTTTGGAACAAAATATTGCCTTGAAATGATTTTAATTCCATGAAAAATTGTCAAAAGTCATCAAGATCAAAAAAGAAATTTGGTTTGAGGGATGGACAATGTTTCTAAATGATTTCAAAGGCTTCATGAATTTTTTGGTGATTTTTAAATACCTAAAAGCATTTTTAATTATTTAATTCTCATTAATTAATTAAAAATAAACTTTTAAATGATTTAAAAATATTTTTTAATGCAAAAAAATAAAAATAAAAATGTTTTTGGTTTCTGAAAATTAATAAGAGCTTGTATAAAAATTTCCATAATTTTTGAATGATTTTTACTATTTTAAATAAAATGTGGAAAACAAATGAAATAAAAATGAAAATTAAATGAATTTAATGAGAAGTCAACAAGATCAAGGGCTGACATTCAAACTGGACGCGCGGGAGTTGACTGCGCGCGTGATCCAGTGGCTGAAATTCAAACTTGGCTAATTCCTAATTAAAAATTAATTAATCTGAATTAATAAAGTCAAATGAGGATTAGGGCAAAATAGTGAGATCCTGGACGTCCAAATGCGCGCGGGTCAACGCATCCAAGGGTTATTATTCAAACTTCATTAATGACACAGATTATCCCTAAACAGATTCAGGTGGCCGGAGAAGACTTCCGGTCGTCTTCTCCGACGGGACTCCCACCTGAAAATTTCTAAATCCCTCAAAACACTATGAAAATGAAATCTAATGGCCCAGAAATCATCCCCATTCAACACTGAGTCAAAACCCTAAAACAAAAATCATTTTTCATTCATCAATCATGTGAATCGAAGCAATACATGTTTAGGTCAGAAAAGTTTCAGAACACGATTAAATGCTTATTTCTCAACCATTTTCATTTTTAAACACATCATGATGATCAGGATATCATATAGAATCAATTTATAACAAGTAAAATGAGTTCTGGAAAAAAATTTCTTGATGGATACCTGAACTGAAGCTTTGGTTTCTGGCACTTTCTGGCTGATTTCTTGCTTTCAATCAACTCCACTGGGCCTCCTGGGAAGCTTTCAATGCTTGTTTGGAGTTTATAATGGATGGTTTGAGAGATGGCAGAAGTTCTGTTCAAGGTGGGGTGGAAATCGTATTTCTGATTCAGGGAGTTTCAGGCAATGGTGATGGGTGGTTTTTGATCAGTGAAGTGTGCTGAGTTGATCTGTGAATTTGGTTTGTGTGTTTGCAGCTTGTGGAGAAGGATTCGAATGAAAATGCAAGTTGGAGCAAAAATGACAACTATGGCTTGTGGGCAAGATCAGTGTGTGTTGTGTGATGTGTTAGACTGGGTTTTGTCCATGTATCAAAAGGGGATAGGTCAGAAAGTTGTTGGTGGCCTATGGTGATTGGTATGGGTCTTTGGCAAAAATGTCAACTTGATGTGTACTTGAAGCATGGGCTATGGTACCACTTGCTTTTTGGCATGCTTGTGCTCAGCTTGAATCAAGGAATGCTGTGAAAAAGGTTTAGAGGCAAGGCAACAAGTGGTTTGTAACTTATGATGAGTTTTGCAAGTTGGTTCAAATTTGGTTCCTTTGAGATTTCATGAGTTTCAATGCATCAAAGTGCAAAGTTCTTTGGCCCATTCTGAATTTTAGAGGTCATGATCATGTTGTGAAGAAATTGTACACAAATGAGGTCTCTAGAACACTTGATCAAGTCATTTTGCAAAATGCCTCTTTGGTAGAAAACTTCAAATTTTGTGATTTTAGCCAACTTTGACAAGCCATAACTTTTGATCCAAAATGAATTAGGTCATGTTCTTGTACTTTTTGAAAAGGGAATGATCATTCTACAACTTTCATGACCAAAGTTTTTCCATTTGAAGCATTTTTGAATCAAAAAGTAAAGGTTGAAAAAGTTTCCTAAAATGGCAATTTCATTAAAAGTCAAACTTTCCCAAAAAGTCAACTTTGCAAATGATTTGAAATTCTTCAATTTTGTGAACTTCCAACATCTTCTATGATCAAATAAAGATCATATACAATCAAAATGATGAAGAACACCCTTTGGTTGGGTCATTGGGGGCCTCAGATGCCCTGATTTTACACTGACTTGCCCAGAAAGTCAACTCTTGATCAGATGACTAAAAAAATGGAGTTATGGCCCCTGAAACCAAAACCCTAATTCTAGGTCATTTGTGCAGTCAAACCTGGCTCTGCCTCCACACCATTCTCAGTTCTTGTGCTTCTTTGACATTCTTGACTTTGAGATGATATAATATGATGCTTGAACATACATGGACCCCTTTGAAGTGATTGATGACCTTTGGAGTGGCTTAAGAAGCTCTTGGATTGCTCAGATCTCAAACCCTAAATGCAGATGACTTTGAACCAATGCAATGAATCAAAAATGTGATATGAGATGCTATGATTGGATTTATGCATATGAGAAGATCACAAGCCATGGTGTGAATGGGTGAGGGCAAATTTGGGGTGTTTACAACGCCGTCGAAGATCTCCATTTTGTCATTACTCATGTGTTCTGACTCTCACAGGAAGGCCCTCTTGAATATTCTGAACAAAGCATACGTACCTCAGGATATTTCTGTAAATCAGCTAGAAGCGGTGGTGTCCAGTGTCAACGCCAGTCATGGATTGGGTTTCACGGACTTGGACTTAACTTCTGATGGGCGTGCTCATAATCGGACATTGCATATCTCTCTAGAGTGTAAGGGTGCAGTACTCTCCCATGTGTTGGTAGATACTGGATCATCTCTGAACGTTTTGCCTAAGAAAGCATTGATGAAGCTAGACTATGATGGAGTGGTGCTAAAGCCCAGTGACCTAGTAGTTAGAGCGTTTGATGGGTCAAGGAGATCGGTGTTTGGAGAAGTGGAATTACCCATCAAGGTAGGTCCACAAATCTTCAATACCACGTTTTACGTGATGGATATCCAGTCGGCATATAGTTGTTTACTCGGGAGACCCTGGATACATTCGGCAGGAGCAGTTTCGTCTACACTCCATCAGAAGTTAAAGTTCGTCTGGGAGGGTCAAGTTGTGACTGTCAGTGGGGAAGAAGATATCTTTGTCAGTCATCTAGCCTCATTCAAATATGTGGAGATGGATGGCGAAATAGTCGAGACCCCATGTCAGGCTTTTGAGCCCTTGAAGTCTGAGCAAGCGTCTGCAGTGGCAACTTCTCCTGAAATACCGAAGAAGGGGGTTTCCATAGCCTCTTATAAACAAGCGCTTGAATTGGTAGAATCTGGAATACGAGAAGGCTGGGGCAGTCCAATCGAAGTGCCAGAGAAGAAAGACATGTTCGGGATTGGCTATCAGCCTGGAAGATCTTCGTCTGAACCAAGTGCAAAAGGTTGTCAGAGCCCGGTCACTTTCACAAGTGCGGGAGTGGTAGACTACGGAAACATCAGTGCAGTGCAGGATGAAGCTGTCGATAGTGACTGTGACTTAGATGAATGGATCAGGCCTGCCGCTCCGGGAACTCAGCTTAGCAACTGGACGTCGGAAAGGCTCATTTCAGTCACTTCTTTCGAAGAGTAATAATTTTTTTTTGTTTCTGTTTTCCTGTATTAAAGCACTATGTCTTGCCCGGGGCATAGTAGCTCTTTGTAAGGGTTCATTTGTTCATTAACACAATCATAAATAAAATTGACGTTTCACATTCATTCATGTCGTTCTCTGTCTTTCGTTTTTTACTTTTGTTTTTCAAAAAGAAAGAAAAGTTTTAAAATGGCAATGTTTCTCATTTTCTCAAGTTGTTGCTAAAGCCTTGCATGAATCATCATTCATGCAGGTGCTCGTCACCGGATCTTATCAATGACGACCCTGTTATGGTTGAGTATGACTTCGACAATCCAATTTATCAAGCCGATGAGGAAGGAGAAGAGGATTGCGATCTACCCGAAGAATTGGCCAGACTGCTTAAACAAGAGGAGAAGATGATTCAGCCGCACGAAGAAGATGTCGAAGTAATAAACCTGGGTACTGAAGAAGACAAGAAAGAGGTCAAGATCAGAGCTGCCTTAGAAGAGTCTGTCAAGACCCGCTTGACTGCTATGCTTCGAGAATATGTCGACGTCTTCGCATGGTCCTATCAAGATATGTCGGGTTTAGACACTAACATTGTGGTACACAAGCTACCTCTCAGAGCAGATTGTCCTCCAGTAAAGCAGAAGTTGAGGCGCACGCGTCCAGATATGGCAATTAAAGTAAAAGAAGAAGTGCAAAAACAGTTTGATGCTGGCTTCTTGGCCGTGACCAGTTATCCTCCGTGGGTTGCTAACATTGTGCCGGTTCCCAAGAAAGATGGCAAAGTCAGGATGTGTGTGGATTACAGGGATTTGAATAGGGCCAGCACCAAAGATGATTTCCCTCTACCTCACATAGATGTACTTGTCGATAATACTGCTCAGTTTTCCGTGTTCTCCTTCATGGACGGATTCTCAGGCTACAATCAGATCAAGATGGCTCCCGAGGACATGGAAAAGACAACTTTCATCACTCCTTGGGGCACCTTTTGTTACAAGGTTATGCCATTTGGTTTGAAGAATGCAGGAGCTACCTATCAACGAGCAATGGTGTCGTTGTTTCACAACATGATCCATCATGAAATTGAGGTTTATGTTGATGACATGATAGCAAAATCCCAGACAGAGGAAGAGCACTTGGTTAACCTGGCAAAATTGTTTGACAGACTTCGGAAGTTCAGACTGAGGTTAAATCCGAATATGTGTACTTTCGGGGTTCGTTCTGGCAAGTTGCTCGGCTTCATTGTTAGTGAACGAGGAATCGAGGTTGATCCAGCCAAGGTGAAAGCCATCCAAGAAATGTCTGAGCCGAAAACTGAAAAGCAAGTGCGTGGCTTCTTAGGGAGACTAAACTACATTGCACGGTTTATTTCTCACCTAACGGCCACGTGCGAGCCCATCTTTAAGATTCTGAGGAAGAATCAGGCCATTAAATGGAACGAAGACTGCCAGCAAGCCTTCGACCGAATCAAAGAATACTTGTTAGAACCACCAATTCTTATGCCTCCAGTGCCAGGGAGACCTTTGATTATGTATCTTACTGTGCTTGAAGGATCGATGGGGTGTGTGCTGGGTCAGCAGGACGAGTCTGGTCGAAAAGAGCACGCCATTTATTACCTTAGCAAAAAGTTTACCGATTGTGAGACACGATACTCACTACTCGAGAAAACTTGCTGCGCTTTGGCATGGGCTGCTCGCCGGCTAAGACAGTACATGCTGACTCACACTACTCTCTTAATTTCCAAGATGGATCCTGTGAAATACATCTTTGAGAAGCCAGCTTTGACAGGAAGAGTGGCCCGTTGGCAGATGATACTCACGGAGTATGATATACAATACACTTCACAAAAAGCGATCAAGGGGAGTGTTTTATCAGAATACTTGGCCCAACAACCGATCGATGATTATCAACCCATGAGGTTTGAGTTTCCGGATGAGGACATCATGTTCCTCAAGTCGAAAGACTACGAAGAACCACTTCCGGAGGAGGGGCCCGACCCTGAATCCAGATGGAAGTTGATGTTTGACGGGGCTGTAAAGATGAATGGAAGCGGAGTGGGTGTTGTTATCATCTCGCCAGAAGGGGTTCACACACCTTTAGCCGCTCGGTTGACCTTCGAGTGCACTAACAATGAGGCGGAGTATGAAGCTTGTATCATGGGGATCGAAGAGGCAATAGACTTGCGAGTCAAGAACCTTGAGATCTTCGGAGATTCTGCTTTGGTGGTGAATCAAGTTAATGGCAAATGGCTGGTTCATCAAGCTCGTTTGATTCCTTACAGAGATTATGTCAGGAGGTTGTTAACTTTCTTTAACAAGGTCAAGCTGAGCTATATTCCTAGAGACGAAAACCAGTTCGCCGATGCTCTAGCAACTTTGTCGTCCATGATTAAATTTTGTCAAGAGAATTTCGTGCCTCGAATTTCGATCTCTTGGCTTGAAAGACCCGCTTATGTCTTCGCAGTTGATGATGGTGAAGATAACAAGCCTTGGGACCATGACATCAAACAATTCCTGAAGGCTCAAGAATATCCGGCTGGGGTATCTAGTAAGGATAAGAAAACTCTTAGAAGACTGGCAAGAGGCTTCTTCTTGAATCAAGACGGTGTGCTGTACAAACGGAACTTTGACATGGTGCTGCTCAAATGCGTGGATAGACACGAAGCAGACCTGTTAATGCAGGAGGTTCACGAAGGCTCCTTTGGTACCCATGCTGGAGGACATGCCATGGCCAAGAAATTATTGAGATCGGGATACTATTAGATTACCATGGAATCTGATTGTTGTAAATACTCCCGTAAATGCCATAAGTGTCAAATTTATGCCGACAAGGTCCATGTGCCTCCGAATCCATTGAGTGTCATGTCTTCACCATGGCCGTTCGCTATGTGGGGCATCGATATGATTGGAAAGATTGAGCCAACAGCTTCTAATGGTCATCGCTTCATCCTAGTCGCTATTGATTATTTCACGAAGTGGGTTGAAGCGGCATCCTACACCAATGTCACTAAACAAGTGGTCGCTCGATTTATTAAGCGAGACATCATCTGCCGGTACGGAGTCCCTGAAAGGATCATTATTGATAATGGTTCTAACCTCAACAACAAGATGATGGCTAACTTGTGTCAAGACTTCAAAACAGAACACCACAACTCTTCTCCATATCGTCCGAAGATGAATGGCGCTGTCGAGGCAGCTAATAAAAACATCAAGAAGATTGTGCAGAAGATGGTTGTGACGTACAAAGACTGGCATGAGATGCTACCATTCGCGCTGCATGGGTATAGAACATCAGTACGCACTTCAACTAGGGCAACTCCGTTCTCATTGGTGTATGGTATGGAGGCAGTCCTACCGATTGAAGTGGAAATCCCTTTGTTGAGGTTGATGATGGACATCAAGCTAGTTGAAGCTGAGTGGCTCCGATCCAGATATAATCAATTGAGCCTCATTGAAGAGAAGCGTCTAGCAGCTGTATGCCATGGACAGTTGTATCAGCGACGAATGAAGCAGGCTTTTGACAAGAAGGTGCGACCACAGAGGTACACGCCAGGAGATTTAGTGCTGAAAAGGATTCTTCCTCCTCTCAACGATCACAGGGGCAAATGGACACCCAACTATGAAGGACCGTTCGTGGTTAAAAAGGTTTTCTCAGGCGGAGCCTTAATGCTGACAACCATGGACGGAGAAGACTTCCCATCCCCTGTCAACGCAGACGCAGTAAGAAAATACTTCGTGTAAAAAGGACCCGCTGGATAAAAACAGAATAATAATCCAGACAAAAATGGGCATCCCGGCGAGCCAAAAACAGAATAAAAGGCTCGGGCAAAAGTTAGGGAAATCTTTAAAAAAAAATGTGTGTACACCCGCTGAGTTGAAAAGCCACATCGGACAACTCAGGCAAAAAAGGGTATCCCGGTGGATTGAAAACCTGAAAGGGCGATCCACGCAAAAGAGGGATTAACACGAACGACTGCGATCTGCAAGATCCATGACCTACCTACAGTTGAGGCTATCCTAAGGGTTGAAGATCAGTTCACTTACTTTTTTTCAAGAGGCAGAGCGAGCGGAGCGTCTTGAAGACATACTGTAAACACCCCAAATTTGCCCTCACCCATTCACACCATGGCTTGTGATCATTCTCATATGCATAAACACAATCATACCATCTCACATCTCATTTTTTATTCACTGCATAGTTTCTAAGTCATCTGCACCTAGGGTTTGTGATCTGAGCAATCTCAAAGCTTCTTGAGCCATTCCAAAGGCAACCAATCACTTCAAAGGGATCCATATGTGTTCTTATATCATATTACATCCACTCAAAGTCAAGATTTCAAAAGAATCACAAGAACTAGGGTTTGGAGGGATGCAGAGCCAAGTTTGACTGCACAGTTGACTGAAAATTAGGGTTTTGGTTTCAGAGGCCATAACTCCAAAATTTTTGGTCATTCTTGTTTCCATTGGTCTCTATATGGTCTAGGGAGTATGCATATCAATTTTCATGAAGAAATTCCATGGGGAAGTCATCTGATCAAGAGTTGACTTTTCAGACAAGTTAGTGCAAAATCAGGGCATCTGAGGCCCCCAATGACCCAACCAATGGGTGATCTTCATCATTTTGAGTGTATATGATCTTTATTTGATCATGGAAGAAGATTGAAGTTCATAAAAATCAAGAATTTAGGGTTTTTGCAAATGTTGACTTTTTGGACTTAGTTGACTTTTCAAGAATGCTTCATTTTAGGTCATTTTTCAAGCCTTGATTCTTGATCCAAAAATGCTTCAAATGGAAAAACTTTGGTCATGAAAGTTGTAGATCTCATCTTTCCCTTTTCAAAAAGTACAAGAACATGATCAAACTCTTCTTGGATCAAAAGTTATGGTGTGACAAAGTTGGCTAAAATCATTGATTTTCAAGGCATGCCTCAAATGAGAATTTTGCAAAACCATGAACCAAAGCCAATTGCAACTTCTAATCCACTTCAAACCAGTATGAAAACATTCCATAGACCCTAAAAATCAGAATTGGACTAAGGTTTCACATGGTTATGGTTTGTGTAACAAGACTTTTCTCATGAAGTTTCAAAAAGTAACAAGTTGCAAAACCACTCATTTCTCTTCACCAACTTGCTGCATTGGCCCTTGAACCAAGCTAGCCCTTTCCCCTCATTTTGCTGCGCATAGCCCATGCCTTGTACTAAGCCTAGATCATGAGCCATGCTTGCCTTACACAAAATTTGACTTTTTGCAAAAGCAAACTTACCAATCACTATAGGCCAGGTCACATCACCTGACCTATAGGATTAAAATACATTATCATTTTGCAAGCCATTTCATGTACAAGGCAAGGCAAAAACTCTCCCAACACACACATACACCAAAACACTCCATATTGCATTTCTCTTCGAATTTGTTTCCTCAGCTTGCAAACACAAAAACCATTTCCATAGATCAAATCCCCTTGCTTCACTGAGCAGAAACCAACAAGACTTGGGCCTGAAACAAGCAAGAACACACCACTGCCATTCTTCACCTCAACTTGCAGTTCCATTCAAATCTCTTTCCACAGTTCACAAACATACAAACAAACACCACAGACATTCTCCACTCATTGTTCTGATCACATGGAACCATTCACACTGGCCTGAAGCTGCTTATTTCACCATAGCCATTTTCAACTGAGTTGAAGCAGAAGCTGTCGAAACTCATCAACCAGCCAACATAAATTGCTCTAAAGCATTCAAACATCATCAAGAGGTCCTAAGGAGTGGATTGCACAAGGAGAGGTGGCCAGAAAGTCATCAGAGTGAAAGCTTCGAATCTCAGGTAGCTTGAAAATTATTTTTCCAGAAATCGTTTTTCATGTTATAAACTTGTTCTCTATGATTCACTGAGTATCCTGGTGCTTTTGGTTTTTGAAATGGTGAAGGAATGAACATTTAATTGATCTCTGAAACTGGTTTGCCCTAAAATTTTTTTTGCTCGATTCATGAATTCCAGGAAGAATAAATTGGTTTTGAGTGAGGGTTATGATTCGTGAGTGATTGGGATTCATCCCCATGTGTTTAGATTTCATTTTTGATACGTTTTGAGAGAGTTTGAAGATTTTCAGGTGGACTCCCCACCGGAGAAGACGACCGGAGGTCTTCTCCGGCCACCTGAAAATGATTTGTGCCCTAATCCAGTCATTAAGCCAGTTTGAACCTGGGACGTTGGATGCGTTGAAAAAGTTGACTTCGCGCGCGTGTGAATGGCTAGGATGCAGTCATTAAACCCTAATCAGCATTATTTATTTAATTAATCAAGATTAAACCAATTTGAATCTGGGCCATCAGATGGTGCGCGCAGTCAACGTTTTCAAACCCAGAACCAATCTCATCCCTCCATTCTGTTTACCTTCTCCTTTTATTTATTTTTATTCATTTCTTTTTATTTTTATTTGCACAATTTATTAAAAATAGTAAAAAAGGTTTAAAAATTATGAAACTTTTTCTCCTGAGTTTTATTAATTTTGTAAACACAAAAATATTTTTATTTTTATTTTTATCATTGAAAAAGTATTTTTAAATATTTAAAAGATTATTTTTAATTGCTTAATGAAAATTAATTTATTAAAAATACTTTTAGGTATTTAAAAATCACCAAAAAATTCATGAAATGTTCTAAGACATTTAGAAACATTGTCCAACCCTCAAACCAAATTTCTTTTTTGATCTTGATGCATTTTGAGAATTTTTCATTGAATTAAATCATTTTTTATGCATTAATTTGATTCTAAGTTCAAAAATTCATTTCTGCCTATCTAAGAAGAGTTGGACATTGATTCTTTTTGCTTTGTTTTGTGTTTAGCATGTAGTTTCTAGGATTAAATGGCCATGTTTTGTTTCCTAATTTTCAATTTGTTTGGCATTTCTTTTGTTAGGAACCCTAAAAAACCCTAATAACTTAGAAAAATCATAACTTGAGATTGGTTAAGAGTTGAGACCTCCCCTTTGGACCTTGGTTTAGTATAGGTTTAGGGTTCCTTTGGGTGGCATTTTCCATTTTTTATCTTAGGGTTTGCTTCTGTTTTGGGTTTTTGTTTGGTGTTTGATCCATGAACCCTAATTTGGGCTTCCATTTGCACCCTCCTTGCATTCTCTTGCATAACTTGACTTGCCTTTGCATTTTATGCATTCTTGTGATTCATTTAACATCATAAGACATGTAGAAAGCATGTTTGATCATTGCATCACATATTTGCCATGTCATTTGCCTTGTATGTTTCATAACTTTCCATGTGTATTCATGCTTCTAAGCTTGCATCATTTGCATCCATGATCTTGTATGAACATTTCCATGTGCTGCCTCTTGCTTGTAGCATCTCATGACATCATTTTCATCATCAACATGCTTCTGGTTTTGTTTATCATCATGCCATTTCATCCCATTTTGCATTGCATATCTTGCTAACATTTCAGGTGGTAAGTAAACTTGAGAAGTGAATTTGCCTTCACTTCTCATAACTTTTCTTTTCATCTCTCTTGCATACATTGCTGCATTTCTATATGTGTTTGAGTTTGAGCTTGCTCATTCTTCTTCCTCCCACTTTCTTTCTTCAAGTGACTTGACTTCTTGAATGGAGCAAGTCACTTTGCTTCTCTTGATCTTGTTCATCTGCTTCCTGGAGGTTCCATTGAAGGCTTCTCTTGTAAACTTCACAAACCTTAGGAACAACCAAGCATGATAATGAATTAGGGTTTTGATTAGTCTCCCCTCTTAGTTTTACCTTTGTGTCTCTTTTGAGTCATCTCTCCTTATCTCATAATCAGGGACTAAACCCTAAAGGCTTTGAGGCTTTGTGATTAAGCTTATGCATGCATCCTTCTATTAGGATGGAGTGTATAACTTTAATCCTAAGTGTTAAACCCTTAATGTGTTTAAATCTCTTAATCAATTCACTTAATAATCATCAAGACATCACACTTGTAACTTGGGCCTTGCATTAGGGTTCTAATTCTTCCTTAATTGGTTAAGAAGGACTAACCCTAGTGTTAATGGACAAGTCCCCCTCAAGTTGTCTTACAAACCCTAAAAATCACTTCATTATCATACCATTAAATAAAATCTACTTAATCAAAGGCTTGTTTTGTCATGAGTTTAATCCCTAATCATGGATTAAGTTGAGGAGCTTTCCTCAGCTTAAACATTCTCATTTATTATCCTTCTATTAGGATGGTGTAATGAGTCTGTTTCATCCTTGATTATGGCTTAATCTCATTACTTAACACTAAACAAAAACAACAAAAACATTTAACTAATCACAAGTAGGTTAATGATCTTAATCCTACATCAAAGGTGATTAAGTGTGAGAAGCTGACTTCACACTTAAGGCATTCTCATTACCCCTAATCAGAGGGAAGATGTGATGAGTTTACTAAATCCATTGGTTTAGGCTTAAGCTCATTAACTTATGACAAACTTTCAAAAACAATAAAAGACTGAAAATACAAAAACAGACAATAATCGTCTCCTCCGGGATTCTTTTCTCATCACCTTCACTCACAAACGAGAACTTGCTTCTTCCGTCTAATGCAAGACAGTTTGCATCTGTGCCAGACAGATCATACACTTGAGCATAGGCAAGTAAGCAGTTCACAAGTCAATTCATTTTTCAGTCTCTTTGGGTCGAACTACGGTGTTCTGACTTCCTCATTGCACGAGAGGATACGTAGGCATAACTTAACAGTTATCGAACAAAAGTCTCTGTATATTCCCCTCCTTATAGCCTTATTCTTTAAGCCTCATGGTCATGAGCATTTCATTCCTGATCTCACACTGACACTTCATAATACACTTCACACTTCCTTTTACACTGACACCTGTACATTCTTTCCAGCTATTGTATACACAGATTGCACTGACACTACCCCTTTAAAACACAAATCTTTTAAGCGTGGATCCCGTCGAGTACGACGGACAATCTGGGTGCTAATACCTTCCCAGGTTGTAACCAACCCCCTTTCTCAGTCTCTCTGGTTCGCAAACCGTCTTATCCATCTTTTTCTAGGTCTATGCAGCATTACCTTTCCTCCGGGATAAAAATGCCTAGCTGGCGACTCTATTCATCTCCAGTGAGTTCACGGCTGTGTGTTCTCATTGTCCCTCTCGCCGACCGTTCGCGTCTGTACCTTCATCTGATCCATTGTCATTTGTCGGGAGCGACACATACAAGTCATAACTGGGTTGAGACTTGATGAGATTCACTTCTCACATTGCCAATAGGATAGTTTGTTTTTCTTTTTAGTTGTTCCCTCATTCCAGGGAACTGCTTCCTTTGTATTGCCTATTCAGGGCCACCTTTCCAAATCAATAAGAATTCAACTTCAGTCAATTGACTAGTTTGCTTCTTTGTTTTTGCTTTTTTCATCTAGCATTGATTGATTGTGAAAACGTCTAGCAAATAGTAACTTGCATTGTGTTATGAACATTTGAATGTTTTCTAATTCGTGCAGGAGAATAGAAACATTTAATATAACTCTGAAAGGGTGTTGAGATACCTAGATAATGATTTATGCTACGAGCCTGGGGCAAGCAGGTCCCAAACTAACTCTCTATGCTGCAGGTACTATCGATTGTGTTCATGCAGGTACAGGTATTGGTGTTGCTAACAAAGCTGACAACTATTATCCAAGATGGGCATTCCCTTTTGTTTGAACAAAAAAAGGTGTCTCCCAGGGTGCTTCCAATCATCCCCAACCATGTTGAAGTTGAAATTTCACCCAGTAGGCAGCAGAATATGGGTGTCATCCCCAAGTAGAATTTTCCCTTCAGACAGGAGCAATCCTCAACAGTACAAGGAGTTCTTTCCTCCCCAGCAGTTGCTTCCTCAGCGATATCATGCCTTTGGTTCCCAATTAAGTCAGGAGGTCCTCACTTCCCCACCAGAGTTCAAGAAAGGTCCATCTCCAATAGGGTCTTGGCACTCCAATCTCAAAGTCCAATTTATTTTTGGCAATGGCGGCTATTCAGAGCTGGTGAATTATTAACAGCTTTCCCCGCAGAGTTGTTTCCTCCTCATCAGGATGAACCAAATCAATGCAGTGATTATCGTTCCTCCCCAGTCAAGCCGTCTGGGATACCTGCAGTCTCCTTATCAGGAGATCTCTTTGCATTTGCATACAGTAATCATCATCACATTTGCATCCTCCAAAGCGTAGCATCTCCATCGTCATGGAGCATTACGCCATAAATTCAAACATATGCATACCAGCATGGTCCAGTTTTGAGGTATATTACATAAGACTCGTTACATCTCCAATCAGATTGAAGTGTTACCCACAGAATGCAAATTCGTTTCCCAGGGTGGTTACTTCTACCAAGTCTTGTTGTTACCCCCAGTTGAGTCTTGTTTCAGTACAACAGTCTCATTTTTTCGCGTCTCCTTTTCAGTATAACGGTCGCGTCTTTGGCTCTCGTTTAAGTACAACGATCCTGTTCCTTTCGAGTCTCCATTTAAGTACAATGGCCTCGTCTTTGAGCCTTGTTTTAG
Organism: Lathyrus aphaca; assembly: GCA_963966055.1. Classification (NCBI taxonomy): domain Eukaryota; kingdom Viridiplantae; phylum Streptophyta; class Magnoliopsida; order Fabales; family Fabaceae; genus Lathyrus; species Lathyrus aphaca. Next base: position 80,591,796 of record OZ014523.1, read on the forward strand.
TACAACAGTCTCATTTTTCGCGTCTCCATTTAAGTACAATGGTCTCGCCTTTGAGTCTTTGTTTCAGTACAACAGTCTCATTTTTCGCGTCTCCATTTAAGTACAATGGTCTCGCCTTTGAGTCTTTGTTTCAGTACAACAGTCTCATTTTTTCGCGTCTCCGTTTCAGTACAACGGTCGCGTCTTGGGCTCTCGTTTAAGTACAACGATCCCGTTCCTTTCGAGTCTCCATTTAAGTACAATGGCCTCGTCTTTGAGCCTTGTTTTAGTACAACAGTCTCATTTTTCGCGTCTCCATTTAAGTACAATGGTCTCGCCTTTGAGTCTTTGTTTCAGTACAACAGTCTCATTTTTCGCGTCTCCGTTTAAGTACAACGATCACGTCTCAGGTTATCATTTAAGTACAATGATCCTGTGTGCTTGGGCCCTCGTTTATGTACAACGATCTCGTTCCATCTTGTCCTATTTTCTTTGTGTTTCTGGTTACCGCCTGCAGCCGGTATACCTTTGCGTCTCCATTCGAGGATGGTTTCGTTTTAGATCCGAGGATCTTTTGAATTTTCATTTGAGGGTGGCATTCTTCCCAGCATATCTCCATCTGGTCGTATTTTCCGCTACCTAGTCAGAGATCAAAAACAAAAACATAAGTAAATAGATGGGCAGAGGGCATTTTCATTACCCTCAATGTGCAAATTTTCAGGTTTTATTCGAGTATTCAATCACTTCACACCTTGAACGCCTAAAAGCTGTTGCAATTATTCGTTCAGGCTTGCAGATGATTGAATAGGGGCAGCTGTAATACCTCAAAATTTGCGCTCATATTCATTCCCTCAATTGGCGTATCATTTCGCACTCATCTGCATTTCTCACCAGGTCATTAACATCATAGTAGTTTATTTCATTGTTTCATAAGGCATGTGATCAGGGCTCAAGGAAATTAGGGTTTTGTACCTCATACGTATCTGGCAAGGATTGAAATAACAGAAAATATTCACTGGACTATGATTCCACTCCAAATGCGGTTGCTCAGTTGTGTCTCAATTCAGATGGGGGTTTGATTTAATTTTGGTCAAATTATCGAAAGATCACTGCAATTTGCAAGGTTATTTTGGATCAGTGGACTATCTCTTAGATAATGCGTATTCAAAGTTCAGGCTTCCGTGTTGTGGTTCATCAGGATATCGAGCAGTATTTTGTGTGAAAGTCTGGTTCGAATCTTCAGTTTATCAGTGATTCATCCGGATTCGAATGGTCATGGCATGTTTCTGACAATTCAGAGAGTTGTGACTAATCAAAAAGTATTCAGTGGCTCAGAAGTGGTTGTGCTTATAGATCTGTGGAAAGATGTCAAGATATGTTTTGGGCCAAAATCAAGATTTCATTTATTACTTTGTTCTCATTGTTATAAACCGTTCCCGATTATTCCATTTTCACTTTCATTTTTTCAATTTCCATCATTCTCTATGTTTTAATTAATCCGTTTTCCAATTTCTTTTATTCATCTTTCCATTTATTTTTGTCCATACTCCAATTACCCATATAATTCTCTTTATAAATTCTATTTTTTGTCAATATTCATGACTATCACATTTACCACAAATTCATTTCATTCGCTTTTAAACTCATCTATTCTCTTTTACAACCATGAGCCCAGTATGATTAAAGAGTTCACATTTTTGTTGGCCCATTTAAAGCCTATAGTCATATCTCATACAAGCCTAGTTTCCATTTAATTTTATTGTCAATACTCCTAACCAAGTTATAAATCTACCTTTATGTATTCTTAAACCATTCAAATAAGTGTTTAATTAAAGTAACCATGTTTGCTTTTCCCAATTCAAGCCCAATTTCACTCATGGCAAGCCATCTTTTAGAAAAGAAATTCATTCATTATTCCATTTATTCCCTTTTAACCAATTCTCTAAACTATTTTCAAGGCCCAATCCATTTGCCCATTCTCTTAGAAATTTAGACAGGTCATTCTTTAAAAAAGGGAGGCATTAGTGTTTGATATCAATAGAAAGCATCAGAATTTTTACGGAAAAGCAAAAAATATATAGCATAGAAAATTATACAGGATGGGATTACAAAAAAAAGTTCAGTTGTAAACACAGAAGAATATAGTTACAAGGAAGTTTTTATCATTACACAAACACAAATATATCATCGAGGTCATCTTTTATCCGCCACACTTCAAATCAATCTATGCCTACTTCTAAAAAACAAGGCTCAAATAAAGCCCGGACATCATATATATTTGGGCGAGATGACAGCAACAGCAGACCTTCAGCGTTGATATTGGAGGATTCTTCAGATGCGGTTGTAAGAGAGAGTCAAGCACCCAAAGTTGTTCCTGCCAAATTCCAAAGAAATACTCAGAACAAATATGCTGCTTCAAGCTCCAAACCTGCAAGAATATCAATAAGAATTTGAGAATTTGTTTGCAGCTATTGCATTGATCACATGTTAGCCATTTTAAGCCTAGTGATGACTACAAAGTTTGCAACAACAAATAATTTCTAATTCATTCAGGATTAACAAAAGGTTCAACAAAAAACAACGACAAAGGAGGGAGTATCAGAACCAAAACAAAATTAGTTATAACAGAAATAACAAAAATCAAAACTAACTTCAAAAAATGAATCCCAACAAACTCCTAACTACCCTAACTGGTTTGTGATAATAGAAAAAACCAGAAGGGAAAGCTAGCAGAAAATAACAGAACCATAACTGAATTGTTTACCTGAAGCTTCTAGAATCGTCTTCAAGCATCTCCTATAAAGCAGGAGCTTCTGATTCAATCAGTTTTTTCCCCACCATTTTTTTCAACCTGAACCCTCCTACTCACTCTCTCTTCCATCTCTTCTTCAATCCCCTTCTTCCCTTTTCAATTTTTCTCACCACAACCCAATCCTCTAACCATTTCGAATCCCTCTTCCCCTTCATCCCTCTTCTAAACTCTATCCTTAAGGATCCACCGTTTTCGGATCTCCATCGTGTTCTTCACCTTCACTAAATATCATCTTCATCAAGCCACCAAACAAAATCTGCAACAACAAGAGTGGTGGCGGCAAGAGAAGAATCAAAAACAAATTGAAACGACGAAGCATCAATACGATAAGTCAGATATTCAGAGAGAGTCGAAAATCATCGTACCTGGGAGCATTATTCCGCGTCGCACCTTGTATCAGCTTCGGATCTTTATCCCCATCCTCCTCGTGAATTTGAAGTCTTGAAGCACTATTTCCTTTAGCGACATCAACCTCAAACTCGCAACAAGCGGTGACGATTTTCGTCCGTTAACAACGCCATCACAGCTTCGATTCAAGGTACGTCTCGTGCTTCGCAATTAGAGTGTTGGCGATTTTGTTCTTAGTCTGTGAAGTCAAGAGAAGCTATTGTTTCGTTTTTGAGAGGTGGAATGAGGTTTGGGCTTAGGGTTTCTTAAAAGGATCTTAGGTTTAGAAAAGTAGTGGTGGTAGCAAAACAGAAGAAGAAGATGATGGTGTTTGGTTCGGTTTGAGACGGAGAAGAGAGGAGTGGAGGGTGGTGACGGCGAAATGGCGTGAGGGAAGAAGATGAGAAGAAGGAGACGGAAGGGTTAGGGTGGTGACGGCGGAAAGAAAAGGGGAAGGGGAATTAGGGTTCTTCACCCTCCTTTTTTTTCTCTTTTATATTTTTGTTATTAGTGATAATTATTATTAACAAATCATAAAAGAATTAACAGAGTTTTTAGGTATAATGAATTTAATTTAATACTAATCAAGGTGTTTGGTTTACTCTAATTGTCATCATAATGTCATTGTTAAACTCTCTTTCAATCCAACAATGGGCTTAGGAGATTTTACTATTGGCACCCCTGTTTTAGGCCTGCGTGTGAAAATTAACTAGAAAATACACTGCCCGCACCCCCCAGGTTTCCAGCGTATGGGCCTGGTTCTTATTGCTATCTGCACCCTCTATTAAGCCCATTTAGAAAAATAACCTAAAGTGAATGCTTTCTACACTCCCCCATTAACCTGCGAATTGGGCCTTTAATAGGTTGCTATTAACACCCTCCTTTTGGGCCCAGTTCACAAAAACAAATAGAAAAATTACTAAATCCACCCCATTTCTTATTTTTTAGGATTTAAGTTCTTAGTTTTATATAGTTCTCAAATAAATCAATAAAAAAATATTAAAAATTATAGAAAAATTCTAAAAAAATTCAGTAGGTTAATAATCCCTTTTAGAAATTTTTGGTATTTTTATTTTCTGAATTTTGCATCATTTTCGATTTAATTCTGATCTTTCATGGGAATAGCATTTTATTGAATTTTGTTAACTGTACATAATTTTGTTCATTTTATTTTTTAGCTTTCCAGTAACTTTTTTAGCCCACTCTTTTTACTGTAGTTAGAAGACTAATAAAAGTAATTAGGATAATTTTTGTATATTTTTTAGGACATTTTGTCTTAGGTTTTAGAGGCTAATTCCTTAGTAATTAGGGATTAATTCCTAGCTGAAAATAAATAATTTTTAGGCCTAGTTAAATTCTGAATTTTTAGGATTTCTTTTGACACATTATTATAGGTAGTTTCAGGACCCTATAGAATAAATTTCACAATTTTTCTAGAACTTTTAATATTTTTTAGGATATTCACTTTTAGGCTTTATTACATGTAATTCCCATTAGTTTAGGCTTGGATATTAAATTCAATAAAAAATATAGTTTAGTCTAGATTTAATCCTAGAAGTTATCATGGACTTAGGCTAGCTTAGATATTGATTTCTTAAAAGGAAAATATTAGGTGACCTTAGTTTAGAACTTAGGCTTAGAGTTTCATTTTCATTAGAACTAGAATAAATAAATAGACTATTTTAATTCATGCCTTTAATCGTTTTGTTTAGAATTTTATTTCTTAATCCTATCTTTATTGTTTTGCCTTATTAGTTGATTTTCTAATTTGTATAGGTTTCCCCATTGTTTTTAGAATCAACTTAACTTCATTAGGAAGTAAGTTGAATTCTAGTAGTTTCTAGTTTTTTCCATTAGGATTAGAATACTTCACAAACCATAGGATCACTTGTAAATAAATAAACAAACTTAGGATTGAGTCTTAGTCCCTTAGATTTTGTCCTTTTATCAATTTGAGTCATTCTTTCTCATCTCATAAAGAAAAATAATAAAACACTTAATAAAAACCGAATAATCTTGTACGACACGAGACTTTGTTACGGAGTGTTTATACGCGTCCTGTTTTGGGGCGAGGTGTAGATGCTTCCCGCGATGGATAGGTCTTAGTACAAGACCGTTCACAAACAAATTCAAAACACTTCTTTTAAAAGACAACAACAAATAACAAGCGACTATCCTGCGAGAACTTCTCATTCACTCACAACGCGAACTCGCGACGACTTGTCTCATTTGCAAGACGGTAAACGCACTCGTACCAGACGAGCCTGCAACACCTGAGCATAGACATACGCAGTTCCAGCTGTAAAAAACACAAATAAATAGTTCCCGCCTTAGTTAGGCGAACTACGTCGACTCTGATCCTCATTATCCCGATGAGGTACGTAGGCAGCGGGGTAGGGCCCGTTCGAGCACATTCTTTATTTTCCCTACATTTTCCCCATTCTTTCTTTCCATTCTCTTTTAGTTCCTTTTCTCATTTCCAATTTCCAGTTAGCGGTTTTATTCAGCAGCAGTTATTCTTCTCACCCTTTGAAACAAAATAAGCAAGCGTGGATCCCGTCGGGTACGACGGACGATCTGGGGTGCTAATACCTTCCCAGTTCGTAACCGACTCCCGAACTCAGATCTTTGGTTCGCAGGACCTTGTCCTTTCCTTCTTCCTCAGGTTTGTGCAACATTACCTTTCCCATTCATTCGGGATAAAAATGTCTGGCTGGCGACTCTAACCTTTCCGCGCCACTTTCGCGTTTGTACTAGGATGAAAATCCCGGGAGCGACACCCAGGCCCTCTTTATCTTCCTCTTCGCCTCCGTTAACATCACCTTCTACTTTTCTCCGCCACCACCAAGAACAACGTCGGTGAACCAAAACCTCACCCTTCATCAACATCCTAAATTGCACTCGAATACAACCTAACTTCTCCCTCAAATCCGAAACAAAACACAATAACCTAAACTTTCTTCTCCTCAAATCTGAATTTAATCTTATCAACTAGCCAAATACAAACTTCGTTTACATCTAATCGGAAACCAAACAACACACAAGGACCTATTTGAATCTAACTCGACAACAATTTCATATACAGTGTGAATTCGTACCTTGAATCGAAGTTGCGCTGATGTTCTTAACAAATGGAAGGATGTTGTTTCCGCTTGTTGCGAGATTGATGACGACTCAGGTTTTTTGCTCAACGAAGATTCAGCGATGAGTGCGTTAATAGCACGGAGAGAAACGTCGCGAAATTCCGCTCACGTATGCATATCGATTTCACCTTTTCTTCTTCTTGATACAAATCCGGATCATTGAAGTTACTGTGTGCTGATTGTTGACGACGAAAGCGTGATGCAGGATTGATAGAAGATTCTGAACACTTTATTGATGACTGAATGAAGCTCGAAGATGGAGCTATGAATATGTTGGAGATTAAATCAAAGACTCATGGAGATTGATGAAAGTTGTTGGAGTTTTTTTCAGAGAGATGGATGAAGATGATTGGAGAGAAGGATGGAGTTGAAGATTATGGATATTGAGAATTCTAGATTGAAGGAAGAAGATTGAAGAGAAGAGTGAAGAAGACAACGATAATTGGAGAGCCAAAATCCAGGAGTGGGAAGATTGAATCAGAATCTGAAAATGGTGGAGAGTGAAGGAGATTGAGGTTCAGAACAATGGTGAATAAGGGATTGGAAGAGTGATTTTCGGAACCCTTGAGAAATGGAGGATCTCCCTCCTTTATAGAAGATCAGAAGGAGCTTTTGTGAGGAATTCAGGTGAAGTTTCCAGAAGAATTCTGTTGTAAGTTTGTTATTTTTCAATTATTGATTTTCGAATTAATTTTGGTTCTGTTATGAGTTTATTTTCTTCCCCTTGTTTCTGATTGTTATTAGCTGTCTTTCTTTTTTGCTCTCAGATGCCGAGTTTTGTTAGAGATTAGTTTCTTGTGATGGCAGATGAAGATTTGTTTTTCGGTTCTCTTCTATTTCGACGTGAATCTGAATTTGATGTGAAAACTTAATCAAATCACCACAGAAGCAGGAAATAGATCAAACACGTTTGCTCGACGTCCATAGAAACGCAGGATTTAGGTACAGGCTCTTTGACTCATTCTTTTTTATGAGTCTGTGATGATATTCTTGCGTTTCGATAGAAATGCAGATATGAAGTTGTTGATGAGTCGTTAAACGAAGAGATTATGAACCTGGGTTGTGATCTGTTAGTTATTGATGATCTTGATTTTATTTGCAGGTGTGATTGTTGAAGGTTGATGAAGTTCGAGGGATAACGATTTTCCTGAACCTTGGTGAAGATGATACAAAACTGATGTTGATGACGATAGGGCGATGTTGTAAGGAGGAGAGGAGTCGAAGAACTCTTGCAAGGTTGAAGATGATTGAGGGATGAAGATTCCTGTTCTGAATTTTTTGTTTCTGTTGAAGTGTTAGAGATTGGAGAGTGAATATTTTGAAGAGAGTTCCCTGAGTTTTTGATAACTACCTCACTGACCCTGAATTCTGTAGTTTTTTCTTCCTTCTGATATTTTTGATCTCTTCCCGTTTTCTGTTATAATTTTGTTAATAAAAATGTAACTGAATTTCTCAGTTTGTTATCAGTTCTGACTTTTTGTAATTGAATCGCTCCTCTCTTTGTAATTGAATTTTCTGAGTTTTGTGCAAGAGATTTGTGAATTTTCACTGCTATCTATTTGAATCCCATGTTATGTCATTCTTCACTCTTTTAGAATACATCAATTCATCCCCTTCTAACAACATTGAGGTGTGGGCTTGTTTTGGAGATATGGACCCAATATGATTTGAAGAATGGGCTTCACTTAGATCTCAGAGAATGGGCTTCATTATTTGTTTTTATGATGAATTATGAATATATTTTTTCTCTTAAAGCTAAAGGTCTCTTTTTTGGATGAGATGAATAAACATGGATTAATGGGGACAACATGGATTCAAATGTAAAAAGATGATTAATTGGAAATTGGTTTAGTAACGTTTCATGGCCTTTGAATCAATAATAGCTCAGAGGTGTGCATGAATAAAAACGAGTATTAACATGAAAAGAGTTATTAAAATCCAAGTTATTCATATGACCGACTTTAACACGTTTAATCTATATTGAACTTCAAATCCACAACAAACTTATACTATCAATGAACCCCCAAACTTCTGCCAACGAACCTCCATTAATTGGTATCATAAGAAACAAACAAATGAATGGCCCACAATCCCCTGAGCACCACCTTCAGTTGATGAATATCACAAACTGTTGTACACTGATGAAAGGATCAGCCTGAGAAGTTGAAAAATAATAGAAACCTTAACCATATGATGCTCCTGATACCTCCTAATGAAGATGACCCTGGTACTTCATGAACTTCAGAGTATGCATATGCTCGTGATAATGCAAGTTCAACCTTCGTCTCAATCTTGAGTGAAATAGTCATATAAATCACCCCCGAATAGGAAAGTTCATATCACAAGGAAACGTTTCGATCACGTGCCTTAGGAATCAATCAAATGCATGATTATGAATGTTATGGCCTAATGAGAAATGCATATGAATGTGAACATAAGCCAGTTAGTGGTAATAAATAAGAGGGCAATTTTTGGGGTGTTACACCTGTGAGAATTGTGACTTTTGGGAAAAGGATAATTCCGCAGAGTTTCAGATGAGATATCTTGGGGTGAACCAATGCTTGGACCACGTGTCAGTGTAGAGATAACGCTCAGGAATTTGAAACATATCAAATAGCATGAAATGAATCATGAGAATAACAACGAACTTCCCCGAAGGGTGCCAATTCTTATAGTAAGGAAAATAGCCAAAGCAACAAGGAATCCCACAACAGGCATGTGGGTAATCCGGTACAAACAAAGGAAACTAGACCCTATGCAGCTCGACATCCTTCAGCCTCCAGCTAAGGCGCTTAACCGCCTGGAATAAGTGAGTGATATCCAGATGATTCAGGTCTTTAAGCAGCTTTTGTATGAGCAAGTCCCCCTGATCAAAGGAAGCGTGGAGTTCACTGATCTGATGCAGGAAGATATCTTCGTTTTCCCCGTTAGGCCTAGATTCATACCTGGCCTTTTTGACCTCTACACGAACTCTGAGTTCTTCCACCTCCTTTTGAATAGCCTCAATTGCCTATTGCTCTTGTGCTATCTTCTGAATATGGTCTCTATGCTATCTGTGAGCTAGCTGGAGCTTCCCTTTCTGGTCACCCAATTTCTCCTAAAGATATTCAATATACTTCTTGTACTCAGCTTCCACTTCCTTTTGCTTCTTCAAGTTGGACTCCCATTTTTCCTGCCAGAGAGTTATTATTTCGTTGGCTTCACCTAGAAACTTCTTGTCCTTTCGGGGTTGATTCGCCTTGTAGATTTCAGCAAAACCCTTTTTCTTGAAATAATGATCTATTTCTTCAAAGTTTATCTGCTTGACCTTTACCATCTCTCCAGCTTTCTGAACCCTTTCCTCTAGCTTCTGATTAAGGGTCACCATCTTTTGATAGGAATTGTGGGCTTCTTGGTTCTCTGTCCTGAGTTGATGAACTAAAGCTTCTAGCTTTTGGTATTCTTCCAAAGGCACTGTAGTCTTAGGTTCCACTACTTTAAGTGAGGCTAATGATGAGAAGGGCAACAGGACCACATGAGCTTTCTCCTTTAACCATGCGTTGTACTCGGGAAACGTATGGTTATTGCTTCTGCCCAAGCATGTTATACCTCTCTTTCGGATGAGCTTCCAAGAACCTGCAACTTTCCTAACTAACAGAAGGTTTTCCTTTATTGGGAAGTAAAAGGTATGAGTTGATTTTGATTCCTCAAGAATATCTCTGAGTGTGTATCCCAATTGTCTTCTCAAGAGAATCGGGTTGTAATTGATGCCCCCGGTTACTCCTAGAAGTGGCACATTGGGGTATCTCCCATAACTAGTGATGAAGTTACTTCCTTTTAATCTCATTGTAAACCAGTTGATGTCTTTGGCAGATAACATGCTCAACCTCTTGGCCCAGATTAGGCTAGGATCAGTGAAGGCTTCAGTACTTGGCAAGTGCCTCATGAACCACCTGTAAAACAACGGAGCGCAACATCGTACCAAACCTCTTTGCCTTTTCTCATTCTTATAGTGTACTGAATAGTAGAGGTCTCCTAGAAGAGAGGGCATCAGATTCTTCAGCAAAAAGAGATGAATGACTTTCATGTCTACAAACTTGTCGATATCCGCAAACAAAATGATCTCGTAGATAGAGAGGGCCAGGATAGCACAAACAAAATTCCACTGATCTTCTGCAGCGAGCTCTTCGGCCTTCTTCACTAAGAATTCCAAAGAAAAACCAGACATTCCCTATTTGGTAGTATTCAGATTCACAGATACAACATATGGGCTCAAATAAAGAGCTTCAACAATGTCAACAGGCGTAGGTCTAACCATCTCTGAATTGAAAGAAACCTGATCCTAAAGAGGAACCCCCAATATCAAAGCATACTCCTCCAATAGGGGACCCAACTGGAAGTCATAAAATGTAAAACATCTGAGACAAGGGTCGTAATATTGCAGCAGTGTATGGATATCGCTCATTTCAGAACTGTCTAAGTCTATCACCATATCAAGAATACCCCCGTAAGCCTTCCGAAATCTTCAACGTGATGTGGAGTGATCAGAGACACCATCTGGTTTATCATCTCTATCTTAGTGTCAAAGAAATTGTAACAAATATTCCTCTTCCCGAAATCTTCCATCTCTGAGTAAGAAAGTCGACCGAAATTGGGAACAATATGCAACCCTGAGAATGAAAAAGAACACAAATGATTAATAATGTCATGATGTTATGCAATGCAAGGCATGTGATTAGGGACGTGTCTGAGTTAGTGTTGATCAGATAACCAAGTGTCGGGGAAGAGACATAATAACATTATCTCTGTGTAGAAATTCCAGAATTCACAACCAAAGACCATGTAGAACTGAACCATATCACAAAGTAATACTGGCAAATCGGGTATGTTGGAAGTTTACGGTTCCTGCAAACCTGTAAACCCCTCCCAATCTCACGTGTGTGCTATCTCGGGTCAACATCACGGACTCTCGAAGCCGAATAACAATAATACATTCACCATTTTCGAGAAATGGCGTAATAGCCATATCAGGGAATCAGTTTAGCATTATGTACTATTCAGGGAGGTCTCAGCTGAGTCCGGGAAAAACAAGCATCCCTCATAAGTTCCCAACTTCAAGCACTGAATTGAGAAACAATAGTACATTCAGCCATTGGGATACAGTACTATCGTCATACGAACAATTTTGCTTTAACTGAGTTCCTATGAGAGAACCAGACCATCCTATGCGAGTTCCCAGTGGGTCCTCGAATGCGAGTGGGTTTGACAATAAATGTGGTCTGCCATTGTCATCACTGGAGAGGGTTGTTTCCACTAAGGTCCACAATGATCGATCCCCATATGCACATAACTATCGAGGTCGTATCCTAAAGTGGAGGAAATCCCCACACAGGATAGTTCCAAGACGGTCGTAGTCTGGGTGTGGAACACATCGCCACTCATCATGGTGAGATACCATGGAAGTATAATGTTTGTCCATGCTAAAGTCTAGGGTGCACTTAAGCCCCGGTTACGAACTCATCTCACAGTAACCCCATCCTGCCAAAGAAAACTAGCACAACCAGACAATCTAATATATATGATGCATGGAAAATAAAATACTGAAAGCGATAAATAAAGTTGTAAATAAAGCTGTAAATAAAGCAGTAAAGCTAAAATAAAGCACATAACAAACAATTAAACACCCAAAGAAACAAAAACAAACAAGCGCTATGATTGACTCTCAAAGGGGAAACCAGAGATTCTGGGTTCGATCCCCAGCAGAGTCGCCGACTGTCGCTCTCGGGGTTTTCATCCTAGTACAAACGCAAAAGTGGCGCGGAAAAGATAGAGTCGTCAGCCATGCATTTTTATCCTGAATGAATGGGAAAGCTAATGATGCACAAACCGAAGATAAAAGGAAAGGACAAGGTCATGCGAACCAAAGAACTGGGTTCGGGAGTCAGTTACGACCCGAGAAGGTATTAGCCCCCCAGATCGTCTACCGTACCCGACGGGATCCTCGCTTGTTTGTCTGTTTCAAATGGTGAGAAATAGAACTGCTGCTGAATAAAAACCGCTACTGGAACTGGAATGAGAAAGGGAACTGGAAAAAGATAAGGTACGAGGAGAAAATGTAGGGAAAATAAAGAAGGTGCTCGAATGGACCCTACTCCACTGCCTAAGTATCTCATGGGAAATGAGAATCAGAGTCGACGTAGTTCGCCTAACTAAGGCGGAAAATTGTTTGTGTTTTTTTATTAACTGAACTACTTATGCCTATGCTTAGGTGTTGCAAGCTTGCCTTGAACGAGTGTGTTACCGTCTTGCAAAAGAGACAAGTCATAGCGAGTTCGTGTTATGAGTGAATGAGATGAGAAAAGAATTGTCGCAGGAAAGACGCGTGTTGTTTGTTTATTGTCTTTTAGCAGAAGTGTTTTGATTTTTTTTGTGAGACATCATCATGCTAAGACTTGTTCATCATGATAGATATCCTACACCTCATCCCGAAATGGAATGCGTGCAAATACCCCACGGTAAAGTCTCCTGGCGCACGAGAAAGCTCAACCTTTATTAGGTATTTTGTTTTATTTTGAAATGAGAAAAATACTCAAATCGAAAAAGGACAAACTAGGGGAAACTAAGCTCACCCTAAGTTGTTTATTCAAGGGATGTCCTATGGTTAGGGTGGTTTTCTATTCCTAGAAAGAAAAAAGGAAGCAAGTTACAACTCACTTCAATGAATGAAGATCAGTTCAACTCAAAGGGAATGAACAAAATGCAATGTCGAAGAAGCAAAAATGCTTATCACAAACACAAGAAGAGATGTTGAAGGATAAGGAATAAGGTGTATGTAGGATACCCTCCCACACACATGGCTTACCATACCCCCTACAAAACAGAGGTTAGTAATATAAGGCTAAAGTGATAAAAGGAAAGAGGTAAACAAGTACCAAATATGTCCTATCACTACCATGACCTAAACTATACTCAATCATAAGTCTAAGGACACTTAAAAGCTAAGCAAAGCCTAAAGTCAGCAGCTACTATGACTTTCTATTGCACAAACAGCTACTAAATGCAACTAACAATGCACACAACCTATTACAACTACCAAACAACATGAAAATTGGTGTAAAAAGATCAAAACAGAATAATGCAGCATGTTTTTACAGCTTCTGTTTCAAAATGAAGTGATGATACATGGCAGACTTTCAATTGTTTTTCAATGCAAAAACATGGAGTTTTATTGCAAACAATGAAATGCAATGATCATGCAAGTTAATGCAACCAACATGAAATGAATGTCGACAATGAAATGCAACATATGAACACATAATCAATGGATGCGAATTTTATGAATTGTGCGGTTTTAGCAATATGCAATTTTTCCAATTTACACGCACATTCAACCAAAACATGAGCGGATGGCAAATGCAATGTAAAATAGAACCATGAACACTTATTATCATGCTATGGATAATGCTAAATCATGCAAACAATGATCATAACAAGCTATGAACATATATGCAACATTTATGCTAAATATTGGAGCCTAACGAGAAGCAAGTCGAAAGTTAGTGAAACTACACACACCTGCACTAAATCAGCTCCTAAGAACTCCCTAAAATTATATCCTAAAGATCCATGATGATTTGAGGGGGATGTATACCAAAAATGCAAGAAAATGCAAGAATTTTCCATTCTGGTTCAGTGGTAACCGGTTACTACCTATGTGGTAACCAGTTACCAGTTCAAAAAACTGGACTTCTGCCAAATTTAACACAAGTAACCGGTTACTACCTATGTGGTAACCGGTTACTCTACAACCAGAATAAAAAAATTATGCATTTTCATGCAAAAACCAGTATCAACTTATTCCAATAAGCTCTATTCTAATGCCTATCAACCTAGCACAAAAATTATACCTAGATGCAACATTCTAACACCTATTAACACTATAACCACACCATAATTCTAGCTCCTAATGATCAAACCAATCAAAGTATCAAAAATCAAGAAAAAAGTGAAGAATGCGCGAAGCGAGATGAAGAGAAATAAGTTAAAACGAAAAGCGATTACGGATTCACCAACCTACAAAGCGGAGGTTTGCTTTGGTAATTGTTGTGATGTCGAGCAATACGCGAAAAGAAAGAAAACCGGAGATCTGTGGCTTCTATCCGCGAATGCGTAAAATAAATGTGATTAGTGAGAATTATCCGAAACGCTTTTGAATGGTGAAATAAACACCGCAACCGTAGCAATTCCTTTGATTATCCGCTGAATCAGTGAAGATGATGGATGCCTAACTTCTGATTCTTCAAGTTTCAATGCAAAACTTGAAGAATCTTGATGATGAAGCTTTGGTGTGGGTTTGGAAAATGGAGAGAATTGAGATTGTGAGAATGATGAAAATGGTGGAAAATGTGTTAACCTCCTTTTGGATTGATGATCAATGCTTATATAGGTGTTAGCTTTGGGGTTAGGTTTAGGTTTGCTATGAGGTTTGGGTTAGGAGCTAGCTTAGGAGTTAGTTGGAGTCTCTAGAATATTCCTTGGAATATTCCCTAGAATGTTCCTTGGAATATTCCATAGGAAGATGGTAGAAAGATCTAGAAAGTGGTGGAAATGCAAGGAAAATGGGAAATGTAGAAGTGGTGGAAGCACAAGCAACTGATTTTTGAATTTTTGAAAATCTGTACGAAGTAACCGGTTACTACCCATGTGGTAACCGGTTACCAGTACAAAAATTGGGCTTTTTTTCCCCAAATTTCAATAGGTAACCGGTTACTACCTATGTGGTAATCGGTTACTTCGACTACAACTTGAATTTTTCTCTTTTTGGTGGGAAACTCTAGACATTCGGTCTTGGTCAAATTTTCTAAGACTGTTTTCCTTCCGAGACCCGATAACTTGCCAAATACACATTGATCGCATGCTCCGTGCCTCGACCAATGATGTATGCTCTCTATGTTTTTTTATTATGCAATGCATGGACGGATATGCAGGATGACACAGAAACGAAGCATAAGCTACTCAGAATCGGTGATAAATAAGAGGGCAAATTTGGGGTGTTACATATACCAAAAAAAATGTCAAAAAGCGTTGTCTAAGGAATACTAAAAAAAGACAAAAAGCGCTATCTAATGGTAATTGGAAAAAACAAAAAGTGTTTTCTAAAGCACCATTTAGACAACGCTTTTATGATAAAAGTGTTGTCTAAAATATAAGAAAAAACGCTGTCTATTGTTAAAGCGCTGTCTAAATGGTGCTTTAGATAACGCTTTTTCAGTCAAAGCACCCCTTTAGACATCACGTTTGCCATTAACCAAAGCGTTGTCTAATCTTTTAGCATCGCCAGATTAGACAGCGCTTTTAAGCGATATGTAATGGCAAAAAAGCGTTGTCTAAGGTCTTTTATGGCATAGTGAAGAAAATTTTGAAAGATTATGGTGTGTTTATGTTGTTGAATGAAGGAATTTATGAGGATTATTTGTGAATTAGCTTGGTTATTTGTTTCAGCAATTTTTCAAGGTCTTCCAAGCTTGTCTTGAGAGGAGAATGAGAGGGTATTATATAGAGGGAATGAGAGGGTAAATAAGGAAGGATTGAGACAAAAGTTGAAGGAAGAATATGTTGTTGTAGTGAGCTGGAATTTTGTTGATGCACTGCGTTCATTTGCTGGAGGATACGTTGTTGCATACCGTTATGTGAGCTGGAGGTTTGCGAAACTGTTGTGAAACACGTTGCGAGTGAGGCATGGCAAGTGATGTACTATGCTGTTTTTTTCATTTTGGTGGGGTCTATGATTATTTTGAATGGCTGAGCTTGGACATGTGGAAAATATGTTCGGTGCGTACGAAATGGGGTTGTTGAATTTGTGCATTGTGATGTTGATGAAAACATAAGGAGAGGTTGCGTGTGACGTCACGTGAATGAAGGAAATGGTGGTTGAGTTGTATAAGGTGTGGGCCTCCTGGGTGTGTGTGAGTGAATATTGTTTTGGAAAAAATGTTGTTGTGTGAAGAAAATATAAGGTGGGGACGTTGTGGAATTTGTTGTGGGTAATGAAGGAAGCGCGGGGTCAATTCATTTTGTTGTGTAAGCTGAATGGATATTAGATAATAATAAAAAAATGGAATTATGGATAATAATAATAATATAAAAAAAATTGAATTATGGTTTAATAATAATATAAAAAATGGAATTATGGATAATAATAATAATATAAAAAATGGAATTATGGATAATAATAATAATAATAATATAAAAAATGGAATTATGGATAATAATAATAATAATAATAATAATAATAATATAAAAATAAAATTATGGATAATAATAATATAAATAAATAGAATTATGGATAATAATAAAATAATATGAAAATGAAATTATGGTTTAATTGGATTAAGATGTAAAAATGGATAACATAAAAAAGTGGAAAATTTGGTTTAAAAAATGGATATTAAAATGGATGATGAATTTAAGTTTAAGGAAAAATGATAACTAGTAAAAAAATGGACGATTATAAATTGAAACATGAATTGCACTACACACAGCCCTAACTGGAAATGAGTTGGTCCTGATGATTACCACACACGAAACACTTGCCTTTTAAACAACATACTTTTTTGGATTTTTGAACAAAAATAAATTATATACGGGTAGAACAAATTTGGGGTATGCCATGTACCAGACAAAGATGTCATGACATCGTCTTTGACATATGTCTGAAAAACACATAACAACAACACCTGTACCAGACCAAGATGTCATGACATTTATCTTCGACATCTGTCTGTAACACATGACAATAATACTGTCATGATAGTTGAAGATGTTTCAACATTCGGCTCAGCATCTGCCAAGTTATATAACCACATCTGTACTAATATCTGAGTAACCATGTTAGAACTTCTTATCTGACATATTGCAAAACCTCCTATAGAACATGTTCTTCATCATGTCAGGACATCTTGTCCAACATGTCGCTCTCGGGTTAGTTTTACCAAAATTAATGCCAACACCAAAACTGCAAAACTAACAATTGTATTTTGAAATGATGTGCATTTTTATGCGTTGATATGTGTGATGTTGTGCACTTGATGGAGGTAGTTACCTTAAAATGGTAGGAATTAAGGTGTTAGAGGTGTGGAAGTAATTGTGTAAGGATGAGGGTGTAAAAAGAATAGTTAACTAATTAATTGTTTTAAGTAATCAGTTGATTATACTATATAGTAAAATATATTAATTAATTTACTTAATTATTTAGGTTTAATATATTTTTAATAAATTAGAATTTGAAAGATTAGACTATTATTATTTGAATGATCAGATTGTTAGATAACAATAATAATATTAGTGAAATAAAATAAAATGGAATATTAGATGTGTAGAGATTTAAAGGACAAAATAGTAATTGTATGAGGATGAGTGAAAGTAAATGAGGTAAATAATAGTTTCACTACTAGAAAAAAGACATTTGGTTAAATGATTTTACATCAGACTTCAAGATATATGATGTGAAAAATATTTGAAATATGATTTTTCATCATATTTTATAACAATATGAAGTGAAAAATATTTGATTTAGGGATTTTACATCAGACATTTATTTCCACGGATGTAAGAAATAACTTGGTGTCACTTTTGTAAATAATTAAAAAATTTGTTATAAGGGATTACACATCGGGCATTGATTCCAACCAATGTGAAATCTTATTGTTTGGTAAATAATAAAACGGTGGCAGTTTCGTAAATAATAAAAATTTTGTTATAATGATTTTTACATTGGTAAAGGATAATAACCTTTTGAGTTTATAATAGAAAAAAAGTCAAAAGGGTATGAAAAATGTGGCTAGGAATGTATACCCACACATATTATCTTGTGGAAGATATCGTTTGCTTGAGGAGAAAATGATAAATGAAAAGAGATCATCGAAAGATGATTCCACATTAGATGGTAATGGTAGTCCATCTCCACCGTCACACCATGATTTATGGAAGAGAGCGCGACAAAAGAAAGGGGGAGAATACACATCAAAGGCTACACAAGTTGTTGCTGAGAAAATTATAAGTAAAATTAAGAAAATTCTTCAAGTATTATTATAGTTGTGATTGATAAAAACTATTGATATTAGTTGTGGTTATTGTATTTTGTAGGATTCTCTAGTTGAAGTAGCTGAAAAGGGTGCATTTGTTTCGGATGTGTAACACCCCAAATTTGCCCTCTTCATTTTAAGCATCATATCGCATCATAGTCATCATAACGGATCATGTCTTTAGCATTTTGCATAGAAAAATGAGGCATAACACTCGCATGTTCTAGCATAAGGCATATGACCAACCATCTGGAATGTTCGAAGCACCACAGATAAAAATCGAGAGCATGGTGACCAGGCAAAAATTTTCACAGGATCACTCTGCACAAGCTCTGTACCATGTTCAAAGCTTAAAGAGGAAGAAAGGATCAAAATCAGCTTGAAACGGCGGGCGCCGATGCGTTTTTGAGGTTTCCCTCCAAAAGGGGGGAAATTCAAATTTTGCATGCGTTAACCGGTTAACGCATATGGTTAACCGGTTAACAGCTGCGAAATTTGAATTTCCAGCAGCAAATTTCAGCATGTGGGATTTGGCCCCATTTTCCAATTTTCTGATTTTTATTCTTTTGAATTAAATTTGAATTTGAGAGAATGATCTAGAGCATGTACCCAAACCTCTTTCCAACCCTAAAACCTAATCACATTACCAAGCCATATTTTTTGGATCCCAAACCAAGATTTTGGGCCCCAACCCTAAACCATATATATTCCATTTCTCTCCAAACCAAGGGATCTCTCCCTCATTTTTTCACTCTCATTTCTGAATTTTCATTCCTCTCACTCACAATTCTCTCACTTTTCTCTCCCAATTTTCCAAATTACTCAAAGTTCCTCTTTGAAGATCACGCAACCTTGCCTTGAGGTGTGTAGATCTTGGAACTAGACCTCCATCCATAGTTTCATTACATCTTTTTGCTGGTTTAATTGGTGATTCAGATCTGGTTTGGGATCTAGAAGTGCTTTTGGATCAAAATTCTGCATCAAGAGCTTGATCTTGCATTTATTTTGCATGGAGGGTGGAGATTAGCATCGGATCTTCAAAGTTTTGCGCGAGATCTATCATTTTCAGCATAATCAACAATTACCAAAGCATACCTCCGCTTTGTAGGTTGGTTTAATTTCGGATCCAACTCTGTTTTTAGCTTATTTGCATTGCTTGTGCTTTAGATCCACCATGTGTTTGTGTAATTGATTGTGTTGCATGATTTGATTGGTTGATTGGCATCCGGATCCGTTTGTTATTGTTCATGAGCATAATGTTATGGATTGATGTGCATTGATCTATTTTTTTCCATGTGTAATTGAGTGCTGGTCTGGTGCAGCTTATTTGAATAAGCTGTTTTTGAGCTGCTGTTTTCTGCAGGAATTTGCTGCTGTTTTTACAGTGTTAACCGGTTAACGTATATGGTTAACCGGTTAACGCCCTGTTTTTCTGCGTGTTTTGTGCAGGTTTTGACTGGTTAACCGGTTAACGCATATGGTTAACCGGTTAACACTGATGCAGAATGGTTTTTTGGGGCTGTTTTGAGTTTGTTTGATCCCTTTGCTTGTGCTAATTGTCATGACTCATTGTATGATCATTAATCATGATGTTTTAAGGTGGTTTGCTTACTGGTTGATGTATGCTTTCATGTTCTCGACGCGTAAGTCGTGTATTTGCAATGTTGGCATGATTGTTTGATTTTTGTTTTCAAGTACCTTTGAGCATGTTTGATCCCATGATTGTTTCTTGGTCAATTTGCTGGATTTTTGCTAACTTTTCAGGGGCTCATGGTAAGAGAAGTGTGGATGTTTATCCACATTTCAACTTTTTTCATCTTTCCTCTTTTGTTATTTGAACTAACCCTTTGTTGTTGGGCTTAGGCCTTTCTCATCCCTTCTTCTATCTTCTTCTTCTCTTCTTCATTAGGATAGAAACCTCACAAACCTAGGATCATCCATGCATGTTAACACTTAGGATTATTTTAGTTCCCCTTTAGCATTTTACCTTTATGATCCTTTTTGGTTCTTTTCTCTTCTCATCTCAAAACTCTTAAAAAAAACACTTTAATAAATGTGAAGTGATGCATTGATCCATAGCCTTATTCCATGAGGTATGCTTGTAGTCTTCCCATCTTGGGATAGTACAAGTTTGCCTTGTGATGCACAAGTCTGATCAAGGTATCTTCTTCATAAAAGAAAAGCCTAAAAAACACTTCTTCATGTAAATAACCAAAAACAATTAATAATTAAGCAAGTTAGTGAGCCTAAGCCCTAATCTTTGGGTTCAAGTTTTGGGGATCTTCTCCTTACTTGAGTGTGCTTGTTCTATTATTCCATCTTGGAATGTAGTGACAAGTGCACATTCCATTGGTGAGAGTTTGAGTTCACTTCCTTGTGACACACTCATAAAAGCTTCTAAAAAACACAAAACAAACAATAAGCGTCTTTCCTTCGGGAATTCTTTTCTCATCTCCTTCGCTCCGTACGCGAACTTGCTCCTACTTGTCATTTCGCAAGACGGTTACGCACTCGTCGTCCGAGTCTGCAACACCTGAGCAATGGCATAGGCAGTTCAAGCCTTAATTCACAAGCAATTTCCTTTTAGTACCCCTAGTTAGGGGAACTACGGCGTCTCTGATCCTCATTATCCCGATGAGGTACGTAGGCAGCGGGGTAGGGCCCGTTCGAGCACAATCTTTATTTTCCCTACATTTTTCCTTTGTTCCTTTTCATCTCCTTTTATCAGTTTATTTTCCAGTCCGTTTCATTTCTGTTGCTGCATCTTTCATACCCTCACCCTTTGAAACAGTTTCTTTGCAAGCGTGGATCCCGTCGGGTACGGCGGACGATCTGGGTGCTAATACCTTCCCAGGTCGTAACCGACTCCCGAACTCAGTCTCTCTGGTTCGCAGGACCTGTGTCCTTCCTCTTTCTTTCTTCTGGTTTGTGCAGCATTACCATTCCCTCTCTTCGGGATAAAAATGCCTGGCTGGCGACTCTATTCTTCTTCCGCGCCACTTTCGCGTTTGTACCAGGATGGAAATCCTCGGGAGCGACAGCTTGGCGACTCTGCTGGGGACCGAACCCAGAATCTCTGGTTCCCCTGTGAGTCTCTCCTAGCGCTTGTGTGTTGCTGTTTCATTGGGTGATGTTTGTTTGATGTGGTTTGTTGTATTATATTGCTGTTTGTTTATTGCTTTATTTACAGCTTTATTTACAGCTTTATTTACAGTTTTCAGTATTTATTTTCTGCATCATATATCATACTGGACTGTCTGGACTGGTTTCCTTTGGTGGGATGGGAGTTACTGGTTCTTGAGAGATATGGGCCAAGTACCCGGCTCGAGTGCACCATAGGACTTAGAGTGGTTCCACTTTGGCCTCATGAGATCTTGTCATGGGGGTAGTAGTGAGTTCCACACCCAGGTTGCGATTGTCTTGGAAATGTCTTGATTTGGGGATCTTCCTCTCTCACTACATAACCCTGACAGTTATGTGCAGCTGGGGACCGATCATTGAGAACCTTTGTGGAAACAACCTTCTCCAGTGGTGACAGTGGCAGACCACATTTTGTGGCAAACCCATTCGCACCCGAGGGTCCACTGGGAACTCGCATAGGATGGCCTGGTTCTCTTATAAGAACTCAGTTAAAGCATCTGGTCATATGACATTAGTACTGTATCCTACGGGCTGAATGTACTATTGTTTCTTGATTTCAGCGCTTGAGGCTAGGGACTTATAAGGGATGTTTGTTTTTCCCGGACTCAGCTGAGGCCTCCCTGCATAGTACATAATGCCTAACCGATTCCCTGATTTGGTCATGAGCCATTTCTCGGAGATGGTGACAGTATTATTGCTATGTGGCTTTGAGAGTCCGTGATGTCTGACCCGGAGCCTTTTACCCGTGAGATTGGGGGGTGTGTACAGGTGTGCAGGAACCCATGACCTCAACATACACTCATCTGTTCAGTTATGATCTTTGGTCCTGTGAATATGACCGGTGGTTCTATTGATTCTATGGTTCCGAAGTTATGGTCCTGGAATTCTGGATTTCTTGATACTGTGGGTCTGAGATCTTCTATCAGAGGGTTGTGATTACCAGAGGGGGTGACTCAGTGAACTTTTGGGTTTGCCGGTTATTCAGAGGGGCCCTTGTCAGTGTTCCAGTTCAGATGGCCCAGTTGGTCATATGCCTGCATTGCATTACATTTGCATCATTCTTTGCATTAACTGTTTATGTTTCCCATTTTTTCAGGTCATTACTCACATCTGTTCCCGGTTCTGGTATTCTTATCTCCATGGCAGAAATTAAAAGCGATCCGAGAAAGAAGAATGTGCATTACACCTTTCTTCAGCCGGAAGTCAAAAGTGTTCAGAGGTTAGCAGGTCTGATGAATGATCAAGTCTTAGGAAATTTCAAGAAAAGATATGGCCAGATACTGAAGTTTGTGGACAAGCCTACTACAGACCAAAAGGACAGCTTGCATACCTTGTTGCAATTTTATGATCCCCTGCTGCGTTGTTTTATTCTTACAGGTTACATCTTAGCTCCGACATTAGAAGAGATCTCCAGCATGCTGAGTATCCCGATCAGAGAGACGTTGCCGTTCTACGGGTCAGAGGTTGTGCTCAGAGATGAAGACATAGCCAAGGTTTGTAGGTTGCCAGTTGCTTCAGTCAGAAAAGCTTTGCAAGAGAGTAAAGGCAGAGGTCTACCATGGAGTGTGCTTATCCCAGAAGCTGAGAAGTATGCTACAGAAGCTAAGTGGAATGACTTTGGAGCTTTGCTTGCATTGATGGTATATGGGTCTAGCTTGTTTCCTGGAGAGAAAGAGTTTGTCAGCTTAGAATTGATCTCAATCTTCGCAAAAGGCAATCCGGTGCCTACTTTATTGGGTGACTTTTATTTTAGTGTCCATTACAGAAACGAGAAAGGTAGAGGTGGTCCAGTGGTCTGCTGTGCTCCTTTGTTTGCTGAATGGTTCGCTAGACAGTTGCCTAAGTCAGGTGCCTTCAAGGATATACGAGACGAATGGAGATGGTCCAGAAGACTGATGGGATTGACTGAAGAAGACATTGCTTGGGGTTATGACAGGGATTTGCTAGGAAAAGAGGTGATGGTTAGCTGCGGAAGGTTTGCTGGAGTACCTTTGCTGGGAAGGAAAGGTGTCATCAGTTACTACCCGACATTAGCCAGAAGGCAGTTTGGCTACCCTTTGAAGGATCCTCCTCAGATGGAAATGTTTGCTGAATCTTTGTATTTTCCTGTTGATGGAAACAGAGAGCTAGTCCAACAAGCAGTTCAATCCTGGGCTCACAGAATTAGAAAAGGGAAGAAAGACTTCGGCCGAGTTGATCCCAAGACATATCCACCATATGCTGAATGGTTGCAAAGACATATTGAATCAGTTCTCATGCCTTTTTCAGTCGAGGCTCCACTTTATCCCCGAGAGGTACCAGGTCCGAGCAGTACGGTTTCCTTGGAGGAGTACAAGAAGCTAGAAGCTCAGCTGCATGCGGTCAGAGTAGAGAATGTTGAGATGGTAAGCTTATACCACCAGGCCAATGGAGCCAAGAAGGAAGCTGAAGATAAACTGCAAAAGCTCCAGTCCTCCTTGGAAAACAAAGAGAAGGATTTTGCCGGAAGAGAAGCTCATTTCCACCGATTGGGTACGATGGAAGCGCAAAGAGAAGCCAAGCACAAGGAGACTTTAAAGACTCTCAGGAGTGCTCGGCAGTCCATTGTTTGGCTGAAAGGCCAAAGGGAGGAAGAGCAAAAGAAATTCAAAGAGAAGGAAGAGTCCTTTGAAGTTCAGATGGCTTTTAAGAATGAGGAAGTGGAACAAGCCCACGCCATCCGGAGGGAGAAGACCCAACAGTTGACCCAAAGTCAATTAGCTCTGGAGGAAGCCAGGAAAGAGATTGAAGAGCTCAAGCTGAGAGCAGGCGTCAAGAAGAGCAGGACAGAGGTGGCAGAGTCGGGGTCTTTAGCTTAGTTTATTTTTCAGACTACCTACAGGCTTGTTGTAGGAGTCTTGCTTTTATTTCTTTTGTCTTTATGTACTGATTTGTAACCCTTCGGGGAATATTCTTGGATGTACTCTGACTTTTAGCCTATAGTGGTTTGTCCATATTCAGTATTAATGTGCAAGTTATCGTTTTGAATGTGCAAGACTCGTTTGTCTGGATACTGCTAATGTCTGAACACTTATCAAAGGGAAAGTTTGAAAGCTAAACACTGAAAGTGATTGCCGAGATAGATACCAGAACTGGGGCATGCCAAATGCTTAAAATTGGGAACATGAACAGTTACATTGCATTGCATATAACCTGTTTGTCTGTTTTGCAGGTGTCGCATCAATTACTAACGTATTTTGTGTTTCAGGCACTATAGCTCCTCGAAAAGTTCGAGAACAACCGGCAGTGCACAGATACCCAACCAAGATTAACAGAGAGCGGGCCATGGATCAAATGCAGGCAGATTTGGCAGACCTAAGGCAGAGAATGGATAATTTCATGACGTTAATGACCGGCATGGGGCAGAATCAAGAACGGCTGCGAGAGTTGGTTGAGAATCAGAGCAGAAACGCTGCTGCTGCTGCTAATGCTGATAATCATACCGGTGCGGGCGCACGTCAGGGTGGACCTCATGTTATACAACCAGGGACGACAACAGTCAACGACGGGATGCATAACATTCATGTGGATCACCAGGAGGACCAGTTCACTTTACTTGATGAGACCGAGGGTCAAGGGGTCGAAATGAATAAGAGGTTTGAAGAGATGGCCGAGCAAATTAAGGCTATTCAGTCCCAAAGTTCTTTGGGATTCGATATAACAGACTTGGGTTTGGTTCCGGGAGTCAGAATCCCGTACAAATTCAAGGTTCCTACTTTTGAGAAGTATAACGGCACTGCTTGCCCAAGGACTCATCTGCAATCATATGTTGGAAGAATTGCTGCGCATACAGACGACGAAAAACTGTGGATGTATTACTTTCAGGACAGTTTGGTGGGAGCTTCCCTTGAGTGGTACATGAAGCTCAGCAAGGTCAATGTCAAGAGCTGGAAAGATCTTGCTGAGGCCTTTGTGAGGCAGTACCAGTACAACATGGATATGGCTCCGAATCGCACCCAGTTGCAACATATGGCTCAGACAGCAAAAGAAGGCTTCAAAGAATACGCCCAGAGGTGGCGTCAGCTAGCTGCCAGGGTGCAGCCACCCTTGTTAGAGAATGAGATGGCCGATATGTTTATGGGTACTCTCCAGGGGGTATTTCTTGAGAGATTGGCATCAAGTTCTGCTACAAAGTTCAACGATATTGTCATTGCGGGAGAAAGAGTCGAAACGCTGTTGAAAATGGGGAAGATACAAGACCCAGGTGCTAGTAGTTCAAATGGGGCGAGGAAAGCTTTTAGCGGACCTCCAAGAAGGCGAGAAGGAGAGACCAATGCTGTATTCGGCCGAAGCCAGGGCCGTGGTTACAGAAGACTTTATGAACATGTGGCTGCTGTCACTATTCCTGCAGCTCCCGTACAACAGATGCCACCTCCACCACAACAACAACAACAACCCAGAGCCAACTACCAGCAAAGGCCTTATCAGCCAAGGCAGGCTCGTCCTGCTAGCAGGGTGATTGAAGCTATTCCGATGACATATGCTGCCTTGTTGCCGAGACTACTAGACTTGAACCTTATTCAATTAAGGACTTTGGCACCACCACCTCCTGGAGAGTTTCCAGCTGGTTACGACGTCAACGCGCGATGCGCTTTTCATTCAGGAGCACCCGGGCACTCAACTGAGAAGTGCAGGGCGCTGCATCACAAAGTTCAAGATCTCGTGGATTCAAAGGCAATCAACTTTGCGCCACCACCGAATATCAACTCGAACCCTATACCTAATCATGGAGGGGCAAGAGTTAACGCTGTTGAGAGTGATGACAAGTTGAGTTTGGTACTGAGAATTGAGGAAGTCAAGACGCCGTTGAAGGTGGTGAAAGAGAGACTGTTGAAAGGTCAAGTGTTTCCTGGTTGTTCTCTCGATTGTGAAGACTGTATAAGTGTTGCGAATGGCTGCGAGAAATTGAAGACGGGTTTGCAAGAGTTGATTGATGTTGGGTCTCTACAATTTAGCAAGATTAGTAATGAAAAGGCTGATGATGTGTCAACCATTACTATCTTCTACAATGAAGCTGACATGCCCGTTCGACAAGAGCCTGTTACCGTTTACGCTCCTCAGATTAGTCCTGTGACTATAACTGTACCTGGGCCAATGCCGTATAATGATGATAGAGCCATTCCGTGGCATTACGGTTCCGATGTCTATGTGGCGGGACAGAAGATGGAAAGTAGACCTGTTGCTGACTTGACCATTGAAAATGTGGGAGGTGTTGGGGGATTTACTCGAAGTGGCCGTTTATTTGCTCCCCCTGCATTGAGAAAGGATCCCGAGGCCGAAGCTTCATCCAAAGACAAAGGGAAGCAGACTGCGATTGACGAGTCAACTACTCCTGTGGCTGGGCAGGGGACGTTTGAAAAGGAGGTAGAGGAGTTTATGAAGATCATCAAAAGGAGTGACTACAAGGTGGTTGACCAGCTGAATCAGACGCCTTCAAAGATTTCTATCTTGTCACTGTTGATGTGCTCTCCCGCGCACCGAGAAGCTTTACTGAAAGTACTTCAAATGGCCTATGTTCCTCAAGAGATCACGGTCAATCAACTCGAAGCTGTTGTTGGAAGTGTTAATGCTAGCCATGGCTTAGGCTTCACCGACCGAGACCTCACTTCGGAGGGAAGGAATCATAATAAAGCACTGCATATCACGATGGAATGCAAGGGCGCTGTTTTGTCTCATGTTCTTGTGGACACAGGCTCTTCCTTGAATGTGCTCCCGAAGAAGGCGTTGATGAAGCTTAACATTGATGGGGTTATTCTGACGCCGAGTGATCTAGTGGTTAAAGCTTTCGATGGTTCAAGAAGATCCGTTTTCGGAGAGGTTGAGTTGCCTGTCAAGATAGGCTCTCAAGTCTTCAAGAGTGTCTTCTATGTTATGGACATCCAGCCTGCGTATAGTTGCTTGTTGGGCAGACCGTGGATACACGCAGCTGGAGCCGTCACTTCAACCCTGCACCAAAAGCTTAAATATGTGGTGGATGGCCAGGTCATCACAGTTTGCGGGGAAGAAGATATTTTTGTCAGCCACCTGTCGACATTCAAATATGTAGAAATGGACGGAGAAATTCACGAGACTTTATGCCAAGCTTTTGAAGCAGATGTCAGTATCTTGACTCCGGTGAAGAAAAATAACGAAGGCACGTCCATTCATTCTTACCAGGAAGCAAAGGAGGTCGTCCAATCAGGCAAGGCCCAAGGCTGGGGCAAGCTACTGGAGGTGGAAAAGAAGGGTGATAAATTCGGCTTAGGGTATCAGCCTGGGGGGTCTACCCAGAGTGGTAAGGCTATCTCATTCACAAGTGCTGGTCTGCTCGACCGCGATCAAATCTGTATGGCAAGTCAAGACGGGGATAGTGACAGAGACTGGGACAACAATTGGATCCGCCCGTGTGCACCCGGCGGGGAGCTAGGAAATTGGTCTGCTGAAGACATTGTTCAAGTCACCTGGCTCTCAAAGTAATTGTTTGTTTCCTTTTATTAGCATACTGCATTGTCAAATCCAGCATTCTGCCCAAGATGCTCGGATCCATTGTATTGGGCCACCATGTTTTGTTTCGCATTGTTATTTTTGCTATGAAATAAAAAGACATTTTCAGACAAACTGTGTTCCCTTTCTTTGTTTTTTAAAAAAACGTTTTTCACAAAAAAAAAACAATATAAAAATGGCAATGTGTTTTCATTTTTTGCTTTGTGTTAGCGTCTCTTTAAGCAGATTCTGAATAAGCACATCATTTGTGCAGTATTGATCATCCGGATTCCACGGATAACGTTCCTGCTATGACTATGCATGACTTTGATAATCCAGTCTACCAAGCTGATGAAGGGGTTGAGGAAGACTGTGACCTCCCTGAAGAATTGGTCAGATTGTTGAAACAAGAGGAACGGGTTATTCAGCCTCATCAAGAAGAGATTGAGACCATCAACATTGGCAGTGAAGATGCAAAGAAAGAGATCAAGATAGGGGCCAATCTGCGGGCCGATGTCAAACAAGAGCTGATCAGTATGTTGAGAGAGTATGTGGATATCTTTGCTTGGTCATATCAGGATATGCCAGGGCTGGATACTGACATCGTGATGCATAAGCTACCCCTGAGAGAAGACTGTCCTCCTGTAAAGCAAAAGTTGAGAAGAACTCGCCCGGATATGGCGATGAAGATCAAAGAGGAGGTGCAAAAGCAGTGGGATGCCGGATTCCTTGCCGTGACTAGTTACCCGCCTTGGGTAGCTAACATCGTACCAGTGCCTAAGAAGGACGGCAAGGTCCGAATGTGCGTTGACTATAGAGATTTGAACAGAGCAAGCCCGAAGGATGATTTTCCGTTGCCACACATCGACGTGTTGGTCGACAGTACTGCTCAATTCTCAGTATTCTCCTTCATGGATGGATTCTCCGGTTATAATCAGATAAAAATGGCGCCGGAAGACATGGAGAAGACAACGTTCATTACCCCGTGGGGAACATTCTGCTACAAGGTCATGCCCTTCGGTTTGAAGAACGCTGGGGCAACTTATCAACGGGCAATGGTCACGTTGTTCCATGACATGATCCACAAGGAGATCGAATGTTATGTGGATGATATGATTGCAAAGTCCAAGGACGAAGAGGAGCATTTGGTTAACCTAAAGAAGTTGTTTGACAGATTGATCAAGTACAAATTGAGGTTGAATCCGAACAAGTGCACTTTCGGAGTGCGTTCTGGAAAATTGCTGGGTTTCATTGTAAGTCAAAGAGGAATTGAGGTAGATCCTGCTAAAGTGAAAGCTATTCAAGATATGCCTGCACCAAAGACAGAAAAAGAAGTGCGCGGGTTCTTAGGTAGATTGAACTACATTTCTCGGTTCATATCTCACCTAACTGCCACGTGCGAACCGATATTCAAACTGCTAAGAAAAGAGCAAACAGTCAGGTGGAATGACGATTGCCAAAGAGCTTTCGACAAAATAAAGGAATATTTGCAGGAGCCTCCAATTCTGATGCCTCCAGTGGAGGGGAGACCGTTAATCATGTACTTGACCGTGCTAGAAGGGTCGATGGGGTGTGTGCTTGGCCAACATGACGAGTCTGGTCGAAAAGAGTACGCCATTTATTACCTTAGCAAAAAGTTTACCGACTGTGAATCCCGATACTCACTGCTCGAGAAAACTTGCTGCGCTTTGGTATGGGCTGCTCGCCGACTGAGGCAGTACATGTTGACCCATACTACACTTCTCATTTCCAAGATGGATCCTGTCAAGTACATCTTTGAGAAACCAGCATTGACCGGAAGGGTTGCTAGATGGCAGATGATTTTAACTGAATACGACATCCAGTACACTTCTCAGAAAGC
The DNA here is from genome assembly GCA_963966055.1 of Lathyrus aphaca. Classification (NCBI taxonomy): domain Eukaryota; kingdom Viridiplantae; phylum Streptophyta; class Magnoliopsida; order Fabales; family Fabaceae; genus Lathyrus; species Lathyrus aphaca. The sequence continues at coordinate 80,621,661 of OZ014523.1, forward strand.
CATCAAAGGAAGTGTATTGTCGGAATACCTTGCTCAGCAACCTCTTGAGGATGACTATCAGCCGATGAGATTTGATTTCCCTGATGAGGACATCATGTGCCTCAAAACAAACGATTACGAGGAACCACTTCCGGAGGAGGGGCCTGACCCTGAATCCAAATGGAAGTTGATGTTTGATGGGGCTGTCAATATCAATGGTCGTGGAGTTGGTGCCGTACTCATTACTCCTGAAGGTGTTCACTTACCCTTCGCTGCCAGAATTACTTTTGGCTGCACCAACAATGAAGCGGAATACGAGGCGTGTATAATGGGAATAGAGGAGGCAATTGATCTTCGGATTAAGAACCTCGACATATTCGGAGATTCAGCCCTCGTCATTAACCAAATTACCGGCAAGTGGTATACACATCAAGAGCATCTAATTCCATACAGGGATTATGCTAGAAGACTGTTGACATTCTTCACGACAGTTGAGCTCAAATACATACCACGGGACGAAAATCAATTTGCCGATGCTTTGGCCACTCTCTCTTCGTCAATTAAAGTCCTATGTTGGAACTTTGTGCCCAGAATTGACATCTCCAGGCTTGACTCTCCGGCTTATGCTTTCTCCGTAGACGCCGTGTCTGACGAGAAACCTTGGTATTTTGATATCAAGTTGTTCCTGGAGAAGCAAGAATACCCAACAGGGGCATCTTCCAAAGACAAAAAGACCTTGAGACGACTTGCTGCTAGTTTCTTCTTGAACACAGACGGGGTTTTGTATAAGAGGAACTTCGACATGGTCTTGCTCAGATGCGTGGATAGACACGAAGCAAGCCTGTTGATGCAGGAAGTCCATGAAGGATCTTTTGGTACCCATGCAGGAGGGCATGCCATGGCAAAGAAACTGCTGAGAGCAGGGTATTACTGGATGACAATGGATGCAGACTGTTGTTCATTCGCTCGTAAATGCCACAAGTGTCAAATATATGCAGATAAAGTGCATGTTCCTCCAAATCCGCTCAACATCATGTCATCTCCTTGGCCTTTCTCTATGTGGGGCATTGACATGATCGGGAAGATTGAACCGACTGCTTCGAACGGTCATCGCTTCATCCTAGTCGCGATTGATTACTTTACCAAGTGGGTAGAAGCAGCGTCTTATGCCAATGTCACTCGTCAAGTGGTGGCAAGATTTCTGAAAAGAGATATCATATGCAGATATGGAGTACCCGAAAGGATCATTACTGATAATGGTTCTAATCTCAACAACAAGATGATGGCAGACTTATGTCGGGACTTCAAAATACAGCATCACAATTCTTCTCCTTACCGACCAAAGATGAATGGTGCGGTAGAGGCAGCTAACAAGAATATCAAGAAGATTGTGCAGAAAATGGTTGTCACCTACAAGGATTGGCATGAGATGTTACCGTTTGCTTTGCATGGGTACCGAACGTCGGTCAGGACGTCAACAGGGGCAACTCCCTTCTCTCTAGTGTATGGCATGGAAGCAGTCCTGCCTGTTGAAGTAGAGATTCCTTCACTGCGTGTGATGATGGACGTCAAACTGGATGAGGCTGAATGGGTGCGTGCTCGTTACAATCAGCTATGTCTAATTGAGGAAAAGAGATTAGCGGCTATCTGTCATGGTCAGCTTTATCAGAGGAGAATGAAGCGGGCATTCGACCAACGAGTACGTACTCGAGAGTATCAAGTGGGAGAGCTTGTATTGAAGAGGATCTTTCCTCCAGGTTTAGATAACAGGGGCAAATGGACCCCAAACTACGAAGGACCATTCATAGTGAAGAAAGTATTCTCAGGAGGGGCACTGATGCTCACCACTATGGATGGAGAAGACTTCCCATCCCCTGTTAACTCGGACGCAGTTAAAAAATACTTCGCATAAAGAGACCCGCTGGACACAAAAACAGAATGTAAGTCCAGGCAAGAAAAGGGCATCCCGGCGAGCTAAAAACAGAATAAAAAGCTCGGGCAAAAATTAGGGAAAATAAACAAAAAATGTACACCCGCTGAGTTGAAAAGCCACATTGGACAGCTCAGGCAAAAAAGGGTATCCCGGTGGATTGAAAACCCGAGAGGGCGATCCACGCAAAATAAGGGAATAAGCGAACAACTGTGGTCCGAGTTATCTGAACCACGTCATCGTTTCGTACAGTTGACAATATCAGAAGGATAGGAAGCAGTCCCCTCGTCCTCTCAGAAAGCCGAAACAGAATGGAGAGTCTTGAAGACATGCAGGTCATAGCAGAAATGGAACTCCTTGGAATGCCGTGTACATTGCCATTAGGATAGTTTCTTTTCTCAATTTTTATAGTGGCTACCTCTTTCCAGGTGGTTGCTTCCTGATGTAAATCTTTGCCTATTCAGAGGCCATTCAATAAAAATAATATTCAGTCAAAAAGCTGTGTGTGTTTATTTTTGTTTGCAAAATGTCCTGAATTTTTGGCAAAAATAGCATTGCATCTAAACATGGTGATAATCTTGAAAAGAAAACTGACATGCAGGGAAACTGTAACCCTCTTTGAGTGTCGGGTGATAATGGATGAACAGATCACGCCATGCAAATCCCCGGGACACACGTGTGTTTTCTGTTGTTGCAGGTTGCAGGATGGCGTCACATCGAGCAATTTACTCTCCCCCAGTAGAGTATCTCCCCAAGCAGAGATTTTTCTTCTCCAGCAGGTAGCTGAAAGCCTGACTTGTCTAAATAGATGTTTTCCTCCAACTAAGTCTTGGCAGCAGCCCAAGCAGTTTCTTCTTCCCAAGTGAAGTAGTAGTCCATTCTTCCCCAGCGGAGTGTGCCTAGCAGGTACCTGAGAGCATGTCATCATCAGAGGTGGAATTGACAGTATTTTATCATCAACAAGATTCTTCCCCAGCAAGAGTCCTTGCCTGTCAGGTGCTTGAGAGCCTGATATCCCCTCAGAGTCTTGAATCATCGGATGCTCTCCCCAGTCAGAGTATTCGCCCAGGAAGTTTCCCCAGCCAAGTCTGAAGATGATCTGTCCCCCCACAGAGTTCATATTTGATTTTCACCTCCGTCAGTGAAATATTCCCCAGCAGATTTGCCCTATTTGATGATGCAGCCAGGTATTCATCACCTCAGTCGGAGTGGGTATCCAGACCTCTTGACTTTTTTCTCCCCTGCAGTGACATATCATGCTTTATTGTTGCTCGCCTGCATTTTTCAACACTCGTCTGTGTTATCTCTGTGGTATTGCTCTGTGGTATTGCTCGTTTGCCTTCCCCAGTAGAGTCTATATCTGCTAGCACTCGTCTGTGTTCGCATCTTTATTTGATGCTCATCCTCTTTCAGCGCTCGTCCGTGCCGTTTCCTCAACAGATTCCTCTTTATTTGAGGCATATCCCCAAGAAAGCCGCCAGTACTCGTCTGTGCTCGCATCCTTATTTGAGGCCCGACCGCATCTCTTAGCACTCATACGTGCTAAAGGCTGTTCGTCTGCAATCTTCAACACTCGTATGTGTTATCCCTAAGCAAGTTTCCCCAGCAAGGACATATCACTGCTTTATGGCTGCTCGTCTGCATCTTTCAACGCTCGTCTGTGTTAGCTCTGTGTTGCTGTTTGCTCGTCTGCAATTTTCGGCATGCGTCTGTGTTTTGAAGTGATTACCTTATTACTGCTCGTCTGCAATTTCCAACACTCGTCTGTGTCATGATGCCTCCGTTGTTGCTCGTCCGCAACTCCTCAACACTCGTCTGTGTTCGGTATGGGGTCCTTCGTTGCACTCGTCTGTGCCGTGATATGTATTCTCTGTTGTTGCTCGTCTGCAACCTCCCAACACTCGTCTGTGTTCGGTATGGGGTCCTTCGTTGCACTCGTTTGTGCCGTGATATGTATTCTCTGTTGTTGCTCGGGGTCCTTCGCTGCATTCGTCTGTGCCGTGATATGTATTCTCTGTTGTTGCTCGTCTGTGTGTGTTTGAAGCTCGTATGCTTTTATTCCCCAGGAGTCGTTTGTGTTCTGAAGCTCGTCTGCTTTGCCTGGATACTCGTCTGTATCATCCTCAGCACTCGTCTGTGCTAGCTTGCACCTGAATGTGAAGATTTGTCGTTCATCCTGATATTGCTGTTGCTACTTCAAATGCTCGTCTGTGTTTGAATTTCTGGTATTCGTCTATACCAGTGGCTGATACTCGTCTGTATCATCGCCTGAAGCACTCGTCTGTGTTTCTCAGATCATCGTCCGATACTCGTCTGTATCTTTGACTATTGGCACTCGTCTGTGTTCTCTTGATGATCATCCAATACTCGTCTGTATTGAAGAGGTTTAAAATCCTGACAGTGGGAATTGAATGTCGAAATGGTTACCGGTCCTGGCGTAACAGGTAAATCCGAAGGAGGCTCGTCTGTCTCAAGCACCGATTAGGGTTGCTGCACCTGGCGTAACAGGTTTGCTCAGAAGACTCGTCTGTCTTGTACCATATATCCGCGGATAATATATGAAGAAGGTTCGTCTACCTTGATTGCATGTCTATCCCACAGACTTATATGCATTCCCGGAGCCTGCGTAAGGGTTATCCGAAGAAGACTCGTCCGTCTTATTCCACTTATCTGCGTAAGGATTAGTGAAGGAGATTCGTCTATCTCAGGCTACTTTGAAGATCCTTAAGGGCTCGTCCGCTCTCTGCACCTGGCGTCACAGGTCATTCAAAGACTCGTCTGTCTCAGATTGTTGTACTGCAGTGTTTTGAGGACTCGTATGTCCAGCTCCTGGCGTCACAGGATTGTTTGAAGACTCGTCTGTCAATTTGTCAGATATCAGTTCCAACTTGGAAGAAGCTCGTCCGCTTCTTTCTCCCCTGCAGTCCCCAGAGCGTCATCTGGACGGGTTTATTCCCCGGTGTTGCATTCTTCGTCAGAGTGCCAATTTCTGGTCTTCTTGGTATTCAATCACAGTTTATCTCGAATGTCCGATAGCCCGTACTATCGTCCTTTTCAGATTAACTGATGATTGAATAGGGGCAGCTGTAACACCCCAAATTTGCCCTCTTCATTTTAAGCATCATATCGCATCATAGTCATCATAACGGATCATGTCTTTAGCATTTTGCATAGAAAAATGAGGCATAACACTCGCATGTTCTAGCATAAGGCATATGACCAACCATCTGGAATGTTCGAAGCACCACAGATAAAAATCGAGAGCATGGTGACCAGGCAAAAATTTTCACAGGATCACTCTGCACAAGCTCTGTACCATGTTCAAAGCTTAAAGAGGAAGAAAGGATCAAAATCAGCTTGAAACGGCGGGCGCCGATGCGTTTTTGAGGTTTCCCTCCAAAAGGGGGGAAATTCAAATTTTGCATGCGTTAACCGGTTAACGCATATGGTTAACCGGTTAACAGCTGCGAAATTTGAATTTCCAGCAGCAAATTTCAGCATGTGGGATTTGGCCCCATTTTCCAATTTTCTGATTTTTATTCTTTTGAATTAAATTTGAATTTGAGAGAATGATCTAGAGCATGTACCCAAACCTCTTTCCAACCCTAAAACCTAATCACATTACCAAGCCATATTTTTTGGATCCCAAACCAAGATTTTGGGCCCCAACCCTAAACCATATATATTCCATTTCTCTCCAAACCAAGGGATCTCTCCCTCATTTTTTCACTCTCATTTCTGAATTTTCATTCCTCTCACTCACAATTCTCTCACTTTTCTCTCCCAATTTTCCAAATTACTCAAAGTTCCTCTTTGAAGATCACGCAACCTTGCCTTGAGGTGTGTAGATCTTGGAACTAGACCTCCATCCATAGTTTCATTACATCTTTTTGCTGGTTTAATTGGTGATTCAGATCTGGTTTGGGATCTAGAAGTGCTTTTGGATCAAAATTCTGCATCAAGAGCTTGATCTTGCATTTATTTTGCATGGAGGGTGGAGATTAGCATCGGATCTTCAAAGTTTTGCGCGAGATCTATCATTTTCAGCATAATCAACAATTACCAAAGCATACCTCCGCTTTGTAGGTTGGTTTAATTTCGGATCCAACTCTGTTTTTAGCTTATTTGCATTGCTTGTGCTTTAGATCCACCATGTGTTTGTGTAATTGATTGTGTTGCATGATTTGATTGGTTGATTGGCATCCGGATCCGTTTGTTATTGTTCATGAGCATAATGTTATGGATTGATGTGCATTGATCTATTTTTTTCCATGTGTAATTGAGTGCTGGTCTGGTGCAGCTTATTTGAATAAGCTGTTTTTGAGCTGCTGTTTTCTGCAGGAATTTGCTGCTGTTTTTACAGTGTTAACCGGTTAACGTATATGGTTAACCGGTTAACGCCCTGTTTTTCTGCGTGTTTTGTGCAGGTTTTGACTGGTTAACCGGTTAACGCATATGGTTAACCGGTTAACACTGATGCAGAATGGTTTTTTGGGGCTGTTTTGAGTTTGTTTGATCCCTTTGCTTGTGCTAATTGTCATGACTCATTGTATGATCATTAATCATGATGTTTTAAGGTGGTTTGCTTACTGGTTGATGTATGCTTTCATGTTCTCGACGCGTAAGTCGTGTATTTGCAATGTTGGCATGATTGTTTGATTTTTGTTTTCAAGTACCTTTGAGCATGTTTGATCCCATGATTGTTTCTTGGTCAATTTGCTGGATTTTTGCTAACTTTTCAGGGGCTCATGGTAAGAGAAGTGTGGATGTTTATCCACATTTCAACTTTTTTCATCTTTCCTCTTTTGTTATTTGAACTAACCCTTTGTTGTTGGGCTTAGGCCTTTCTCATCCCTTCTTCTATCTTCTTCTTCTCTTCTTCATTAGGATAGAAACCTCACAAACCTAGGATCATCCATGCATGTTAACACTTAGGATTATTTTAGTTCCCCTTTAGCATTTTACCTTTATGATCCTTTTTGGTTCTTTTCTCTTCTCATCTCAAAACTCTTAAAAAAAACACTTTAATAAATGTGAAGTGATGCATTGATCCATAGCCTTATTCCATGAGGTATGCTTGTAGTCTTCCCATCTTGGGATAGTACAAGTTTGCCTTGTGATGCACAAGTCTGATCAAGGTATCTTCTTCATAAAAGAAAAGCCTAAAAAACACTTCTTCATGTAAATAACCAAAAACAATTAATAATTAAGCAAGTTAGTGAGCCTAAGCCCTAATCTTTGGGTTCAAGTTTTGGGGATCTTCTCCTTACTTGAGTGTGCTTGTTCTATTATTCCATCTTGGAATGTAGTGACAAGTGCACATTCCATTGGTGAGAGTTTGAGTTCACTTCCTTGTGACACACTCATAAAAGCTTCTAAAAAACACAAAACAAACAATAAGCGTCTTTCCTTCGGGAATTCTTTTCTCATCTCCTTCGCTCCGTACGCGAACTTGCTCCTACTTGTCATTTCGCAAGACGGTTACGCACTCGTCGTCCGAGTCTGCAACACCTGAGCAATGGCATAGGCAGTTCAAGCCTTAATTCACAAGCAATTTCCTTTTAGTACCCCTAGTTAGGGGAACTACGGCGTCTCTGATCCTCATTATCCCGATGAGGTACGTAGGCAGCGGGGTAGGGCCCGTTCGAGCACAATCTTTATTTTCCCTACATTTTTCCTTTGTTCCTTTTCATCTCCTTTTATCAGTTTATTTTCCAGTCCGTTTCATTTCTGTTGCTGCATCTTTCATACCCTCACCCTTTGAAACAGTTTCTTTGCAAGCGTGGATCCCGTCGGGTACGGCGGACGATCTGGGTGCTAATACCTTCCCAGGTCGTAACCGACTCCCGAACTCAGTCTCTCTGGTTCGCAGGACCTGTGTCCTTCCTCTTTCTTTCTTCTGGTTTGTGCAGCATTACCATTCCCTCTCTTCGGGATAAAAATGCCTGGCTGGCGACTCTATTCTTCTTCCGCGCCACTTTCGCGTTTGTACCAGGATGGAAATCCTCGGGAGCGACAGGATGGACGTAATAATATCTTAACAACAACCATTGAAACAACTGAGCATGGCGGCCGTGTTCGTGGTGTTGGAAAACACCATAAACAAAGCACTTTCATTGGAAGATCGTCTCCACGTCAACAACAAGATATAGATGTAACAGAACAATTTGCACAGTTGTCATCTGAATTGGAAGAAAAAATTAGAGTTGATTTTGCGCAACAGTTGGTTGAAGAGCGTAAGGCAATGCAACAATCTTTCATGAAAAAACTTAGCTCTATAGGTCTCTCTCAAAACACATAAAATAATAAATACATTGAACAAAGGGAAGTTGTCGATGGAAGCGGAAAAGGAAGTTGTTCAGTTGTAAAAGTAAGCACAAAAGAAGGGGAAGACGATGTTAATAGATTAGTAAAAATGGTTCTGAAAATGGGTGACAAACATTTCGAAATACAATTAAGTCATTGTCTGTGTGCCATTAATTTTCACATCTCAGCTAAGTGTATCAAAGAGTTGCTGATGGGTTTTCATTGGCTTCACTACAAGAAAAAAGGAGATTTACGACACTTGAGCTGCGACAGTTATCACAAAATTGTCGTTATTCCTGCATTGCGACGGTTGCCACGACAGTTAGGGTCAACTGTCGTAGATTTTTTGCGACAATTATGACAAAATCGTCTTAATTTCTTGACTGCGACGGTTGTCACGACAGTTTGAGACTAGATTGCGACGGTTGTCACGACAGTTATCACAAAATTGTCCTTATTATATTTTTTACTTAACTTTTTATTTTATAAAATAATTTTTTTTATTGAGCGCTAAATAAAAAGGAAAATTTTTTCCTCCGGATTTATAAAAAAAAATCCTTATCAACTCCTCAACTGAAAGCTCAATTTACTTTAATATATTATAATTTTTTTATATAATTGTTTTGATAAACACACTATTATATATATAAACATTTACAAAATATATGTATATATATTTATAAACATTTATAAAATACATTACTGAAAACATTTATAAAATATAATTTTATTAATAATTAAACTTAAAATACATATTTTTTTAGAAATTAGAGTTAATTTTATTAAAAATATTTTATGTATCATAATTAAACTATAAAAATGAAAATATTATATACTCAAAATAAAAAATTAAATTTAGAAATAAAAATAAAAATGAAAATATTATATTCAAAATTAAAGTATCCAAATTAAATTATATATATCAAAATTTTAGAAACAATTTTTATATTAAAAATTAAATTCAAAATTAAACTATCAAAATATATATATCAGAAAGATAAAATATCAACAAACTTTTCATTTATCAAAGAGAAAAATAAATAAATTTAAGTAAAATAAAACTATCATTACGACGGTTTTTTGTAACCGTCCTTAATTTTTTTAAACAAATATAAAGATTGCGACGGTTCCAAGCCTAACCGCCGTAAATCATGGATTGCGACAGTTCTTAACCGCCATTACTCTTCTAAACCACCATCAAATCAAACCCTCTCCACTCTCTCTGTAAGTCCAATTTCAACTCTTTTTCTCTTCTTTACTTTCATCACAATAACTTATTTCAATATCAATTTCCCTTCCGGAACAAAGTTTGGTGAGATTGGCGACCAATGCTTTGCTAGGTATTAAATCATCTCTTATCACTATCCAAAACATATCTCCCCTTTTTTCTTCTCATCCTCCTCACACCACTTTCCTCCATCTCTGGAATCGAGCCTCCACCACTCATTCTTTGTCTAACATACTTTTATCCATTGCTTCCACCAGTTCTCTTGTTTTTCTTCTCCGTCACTTTGTTGATTATTTTACTAATCACCTTCAACAAGATCAACACCCTTCCCTCCCTCCCTACACTCTTGTTAATCAAGCATTTGCTGTGGCTGTGGGCAAGGTCTTGGAAGGATACATTTCTGGGCTCGATACACTCCATGCATCGGTCATTTTTCAGACGTTCTTCAAAGCACGTTGATTTCTCTATCTCTGGTTGTTTGAAGAGTGTTGTGCACTCCGATATTACACTGCTTGAGTTATTTTTGCATACAAAACAATTGACACTCCAGATTGAAGCACTTGCAAGCATATGTAACCTACAAAAGTGGGCTCATTGCGTTTCTGATACTGATTTTGAGGATCTCATTACTAAAGCTACTTCTGAATTTTCTAACTTCTCCAGAGGGGGGGACTTGTTAACTTTTTTATATGCACAATTACAGGTCAGACACCGTATTCTAATGTCAACTTTTCGTTGCATATAAAACAAATATCTTCTCATCTTTACACCTTTCTGAAATTTAGGTTGCTGATTCTGCCCAATGTGATTACTCAAGTTTCTTTTTCTTCAATCATGTGAACCATATTGTGGATTCATTAGATCTTGGATTTTTAAAGCGGAAATCCATGATCCCTATAACGAGTTTATTGTTGAAAATATCGACTGTTTTTCTCCTAACTCACATGGTCAAGCTGGTAGTTTTGTTGACCTCCCATCGGCAACTATCAGGGTAATTCTTTCATGTGCTGATCTGCAAACTGTTTTTTTTTTACATATGTTATGTATAATATTGTACTATCGCCGTGTTAGATTGATTCTCATTTCTCATAGTGGAGACTTCGTAATGTCAGTTGCGAGATGGAGTTCCCGTTCCTGGATTTCTCAAGGATTTATTGGTTCCACTTGTTAGAGTTGGTCAGCAGCTTCGAGTACTATTGAAATTACTTGAACTGTGCATTGACATTTCTGCTGGAAAACATAGTTCTGATGACTTTCTACCCTACTGGAGTGGTTTCTCAAGCAATAATCTGCCTTATTTATCTCCGCTGACTTTCAACAAAGATATTATAGAAAATATGGTGCTTGCACGAGAAAGCTACTATAAAAGGATGAATGCAAAAATTGAAAGCCTTTTGAGCAGCTTAGAAGTTAGACATCAGCAGGTATCATACTCCATAGTTTTGGTTTCTTGCACAGTGCACTTTTCACTTCCATTGATTTTCTTCTAATTGTTATATATTGCTTGTTACTTATAAGTGCAATGGTTCTCAGATTCATGCTTTGATTTTGTAGTAATAACATTTGTTTGCAGTTCGTCATGTTACTGCTCTATGTTCCAGAATAGATCATCATTATTTAAGATAATATTAATGATGCAGCGATATTACGGGGCATAAAATTGTCTCATCATGGTCCCATTCCCATCAATGATCTTGTTTTATATTTATTTGATCAACAATTAGTTTTTGTATAAAACATTATGGCGAAAGTTGATCCATTCAGCCAATCGCACTTAGTGGGATAAGGCTTGGTTATTGTTGTTGTTGTAGGGACCCAAAAAATGAGGGAGAGCAGAAAGAAACTGTTTTCCTACTGTGAGTAGGTGCATACTTCTTTAGTTTTCTTATTCTCACGTATGGAGAATTTCCTTTTGCAGGTACCTATGCCTACTCCAGTTCCTTCTTTTGATAATGGTGGAGGGACTTTAGACAAACTATGCCAGCTCATGTCAGAAGACGAACCTATTGTCTGTCCAACAGCGGATAAAAGTTCTTCAAAAATGTAATCTCACTTTCATCCCCCTCCTCCCACCCCTAGGAAAGATGTGTGTGCATGAAGATGCATGCACTAATAAACATCTTTCTCTCATTCTCTACTTGGCATATTAGTCATTTATCCTTACACCTTTATATCCCTTTGTTATTTCTTCGTTGATGTTTTGTAGAAATTCTCAGGGGATTTGATAATTTGGACTCGAATGTGTCAAGTACAGAAGATGAGTTCTCTTTGCTGGAAGATATGTACGGTTCATCTGAAACTTCATCCTTAAACAGCACTAAGGAGCAATTGGAGTCCGATCAGCTTAGTGGTTGCCCTTACCCAATAGAAGGGCAACAAAGTCATCTATCTGCTTTAAAATTCTTGAAGATTAATACCTTAAGTAGTTCAATACAAAATTCCCGTCATCATGAAAAGTCAGACGGTGATTCACATGGAATATGTGATAAAATGGATGCTGTCGATCATTTGGTGAAGTCCTCCAATGAGGGAATGGTATCAAGCGTGTTTGATACTCTAAATCCTGAGAATTCAAGGTGCTCAAGTAAGTTCAGTATTCTACAGAGAGATAGCTGCATTGATAGTTATTCATCAATGGTTCACTTACTGAAAAAATCATTTGATGAGGACAGAACTATTGAGCAAAAGATGACAAAAAAGCACTTGCAACCCCTGAATTATTCCCCCTTATGTCACATTGCCAATGGTGATATTTTGAGTGGGGAGATCTTGAGTGAGGATCAACCTGTTAATGATACACTAGCTTCATGTTTGCGTGCTTTTCAACCACTAAAAGTTGGCCATCAATGCAATCTTCCTAGCATCAGTCCCTTTAGTATGAACCTAGTGTTGACTAGAAATGTTTTGCTTCAACAGACAGATATGAACGGGGAAAAATGCAAAGTAGATCATGCACAAACTTTGCCGTACTTCAACTTTTCTACTATAGAGGATCCTTATAAGGCTTATATGGACAAGTTACCCACCAATTCAATCTGTATAAGCACACCTTCACATCCTTTGGATAGTTGTGCATCTACTCATGGTAATCAGAATAATGAATATGAAGAAATTGGCCATAGGAATGAGGATGGGTTGGTTGATGTTCCTAAATATTGTTTTGATGCTTCACTGGATGTGGTAGACCATAAGTAATATGTTTCAACAGATGCATCTGGTGGGAGCAGCTGGGAAAGACTGCTGGGCAGTTTTAGGAAAACAGTTGATTGTGATGCTACTCAAAAGCAGAATTTGTTGTCAACATTCGAGATGCCACTTGATATTATAATTGACAAGTGCTTAATTCAGGAAATCATGGTTCAGTATCCTTATCTTTATATTTATTTGGTAATCTAATTGAATGGTTTAGGTGTGCTGTTTTATATTTCACTCCACTATAACTTCTATTTCTCAACATGATACTTGATAGGTATCCAAGCACTTTATGAATCCTTTCTTTGAAGCAGAACCAAGCCACTTAAATACTGCACCAAACATCTCATACTATTTGATGTGGGACTTAGGCACTCTATAATGCCCAAGTCCCTATCATAGTACTTCCCTAGAGAGTGATATCCGACGTTTTGGAAGCTACACTCTAGGTTGCTATACTTAGCCTTTTTGGTCAACCCTTCCGTAGATAGCCCTTTTTGAGCTACCAACAAGACAACTAACTCTGATATTAATTGATAGGTATCCAAACCATTGGGGAACCCTCCCTTAAAAACTAATTATCAAGGAGGAATAACCAAACCACATAAATACTCCACAAAGCATCCTCCACAACTCGATGTGGACTTAGGCACCCAAGAATATCCGGCTCCTTTCGATACTGTTCATGCATCTGTCATGTCAGTTTTATCATCTTTTGTAAATTGGTTGATGCAGCCTCAATTAGCTTCTTTACTGATGTAGTTGAAATGTATCAATCTACTGGAAGGCATCGTAATCACAAAGGAATTTGACTGTTTGGTGGAGTTGAAATGGGTTAGAAAGTTATACAATCAAGTAGCAAGAAATCACAAGAAATGCAAATATTTCTAGTTATTTTTATATTTTGAAATGATAGAATGCTTCAGTGGTGCATAAATATTTTTCAAAAACAAGTAGGCTTTACCCCATTAGGTGGGACAAGTTGCATTAATTATTTGATGCCATTTATAACTCATGCATCATAGTAACTTTGTCTTGAGTATTATTGTACCAACCTCGGTGCAAGTTATGCAGTAAGCCTGTATAAAATGTAATATGTTGAGAGGGACAATACTAATTTTTTGGCCATTTTTAGAATTTATATATGGAAGTTGATAGATGAACAAGGTAGAATAGGTATTATAAATACGTTATTACATGAGATCATCAACAATTTCTCATATTCAAATGGGTTGATTTGCTCAATATATTTCTCTTGGAAAGAATTATGTAATAGCTTTGCATGTCCTTAACGATGCCAGATACAATTATGTCAGAAAATTAATCATCAACGTGCTTGAGGAGGCATTTAAGCTGCAAGAGCATCTTTTAGCACTGCGGCGGTATCATTTTATGGAATTAGCAGATTGGGCAGATTTGTTTATCTTGTCACTTTGGCGACATGTATTCCTAAATTATGATTGACAATGACTTGCATAATATTTCATAGCTTTGAGTTCTGGCTATAGTCTACTATACTGCACCTTGACTCATTGTTTGTTTTTCTTGAAACCACAGAAGTGGTCTGTTATAGAAACTAATGAGAGACTTCCAGAAATTCAAGGCCTACTTGAATTGTCAATTCAGAAATCTTCTTGTGAGCAAGACACCAATAAGGCTAGGTTGTTTGTGTACATGAAAGGACATGGGAAATTACCTCTTTCGGCATCTGCTATCGGTACATCCATTCAGTATTTTGTTTTCACTACATTGAGCATAAAGTAGAAAATAATTTCAAATTAACTACATAGAACACTATATGCCCCTCCTCCTACTTATATGAATGTTTATATTTACCTATTAAAGATTCGGTTAGTTTTTATTTATTTATTTATTTTAAATTCAACAAAACTATTGAATTGTTAGAAAGTATGAATATTTTTAAAATATGATTGATATTATATTGGAGTGTCTTAGTTTATCTACTAGGATCAGTTTCTAATCTTAGAATATACCCTATGATTAGTTTCCATATTACTTGGTTATTATTATGATTTGTTTTGTGATTTCCCTATTTATTTAGGATTAGGAGTCTTGTATACGTTAATAGGGGTTAATGTTTAGTCATTTGTATCAAGTTAGTTTAAAGTTGATTATCCATCATATTTCACCCTAACTATTTTCTTATTCTTTTTTACTAAAACCCATAACTTCAACAAGGACACTAATATAATAAATAGAAGTTGATTTCCTGTTTGCTTGTTTGTGACTCTTAGAATATTACTATATTCATCTGTATAAAATACAGCCACCTCGTAGTTGTTTTTATCAGTTTGTTTAGTGTGCCTCACAAGGCACAAATGTTAGTTATAGAAGCAGCCACATCAACATAAACTAGTTGTGTCTGCCTATCAGTATGTTATCGGCGTGTGTGTGTACAGGATAGTACCATTGTGAGTGCAGGATATTGATCATATAAATTCTTGTAACTTTATCATCAAGATCAATAATTTATATTAAAGTTGTCTTTACATTTTCTTTGGCTCTTCTACTTAACAATTACTCAACAATTTTGATTAGCTATTTGGTTTTATTATTGTCTTGATCATTGTCATTAATATTTTCATATCAAGTTTGACAAGCTAACCCCACCCATCGGTGGATGGTAAAATTATGTATCTGATAAAGAAATTCGTAAATAATGGCAGGGGTTCGTTCTTTCGATTTCTTAGGACTGGGTTACCATGTTGATTGGCCACTATGTATTATTTTGACACCTGCTGCGTTAAAAATATATGCTGATATATTCAGCTTTTTGATACAAGTGAAGCTTGCCTTATTTTCATTGACTGATGTGTGGTGCTCCTTAAAGGTGTGATTTCTTCCAACTTCTTTTAAGTGTGAGATAAACAAGTACTGGTATAAGTGTATCGAATTCTGGTTGAGTGTGTTTTGTGCATTTATTCTGTTTGTTTCTATTTCTAAAATGACTTATTTTAAATGTGGGGGCATTTGATAAAAAAAATCGGGGTGTCACTTAAAGGAATTGTCAGGCAGGAAATTTCCAATTTAAATGGGAAAGGAAATGGCTGCAAAGAAAAATTGGCAGGTCCACACTCTTGTTTTTTATGGAAGTTTATACTTTTAGTTGCTTAAGTTGCACCGATAAAATTGTGTCAGTTTAAGAGATGGGATCCTGGAAGAAGCAAATAGAAATTTGGATATTAATTCTTTAAAATATATAAGTTTAAGATTGATAATTCATTCTAGTGGAAAACATTCTTATAAGTTTAATATTTTATTTTCAAGGATTGGAGTCACTTGTTGATGGTAGACGTTCTTCTGAGTCTAGCTACCGAATTGCAGAAAATGGATCATCAGGAAGGACAAATTAGACTTTGATGTTTTTCTATATGCTTTTTTAGCTACCTGTTGATGATTCTTATGAATTTTTTTTATGTATTTTTGGTATTATGATGCTTATTCTTATAAGATTAAGATATTATGATTATGGATATTACATGATTATGATATCACATGATTATGATTATAGACATTTCATTTCTATGATTTGATTTAATTTTACTACGTTAAAAAGTGATTACAGATATTTCATTTCTATGATTGGATTTAATTTTACTACATTTAAAAGTAATATAGAAAATCATATAAACAAAATAATTTAAAGATAATTTAAAAATATTTCTATGATTGGATTTAATAATACCATAAATAAAAATATTTTTGTAAAAATAATTTAAAGAAAATAAATAATATTGAAAAAATAATATTATATTTAAAAACATTTTAATAGATAATAATTAAAATTAAAAAAAATTAAAAATAAAATTACGACGGTTGGTAACCGTTATAATCAATAATAAAAATAAAATCAACAGGAAAGTTACGACAGTTATAACAGTCGCAATCAATGTTATAAACTTGAATCAAACAAAAGTTTCGACAGTTATAACCGTCGTAATAAAAAAAATTATGTTAATTACGACAATTATAAACATCGCAAAAAGCCATATAATCATGTGTCAAATGGATAATTACGACAGTTTTAACCGTCATAATCAACAATTAAAACAAAAATCAATAAACAATTTAAGACGGTTGGAAACCGTCACAAAATAGAGTTTACGTCAGTTAAATATCTGTCGTGGATATAACGGCGGTTTGCATGACGGTTTTCACAACCGTTGCTATATGGCCTCGCGACGCACGATTCCACGACAGTTCAGAAACCGTCGTAACTTAGAAATTGCGACAGTTCTAACCGTCGTAATCTGCCAAAATGAACCGTCGCAATTAGCCAATTTTCTGTGTCTGCCCGTCTCGCCGCCTGAACCACCGTCTCTCTCTCAATTCCACATATGTTAGGTACCATTTTGCTTCTTTAATCCATTATTTTTCTCTCTTTTTGTGTCAAATATCTGCAAATGCATGTTATACCCATAGTAGGTTGGTTAGATTTGACTTAGGAATAGTAAAATGGACTATAGATGGTAAAAAATAGGGTTAGGGTTAGACTGTCCCGGGCAGAAATTACATATGCCGGGCAATATTTGCATAAGCATATATGAACTTTCTGCCCGGTCTCTTAAGAATACGCGTATCTTTGCGTCGAACACGTTGTCAGTGTCCGTTGCTGCTACGCCCTTTCACTTGACCTGTGGTGGAAGGGTGGATTTGATATGACGTCGAATTCACTCTTTCTGTCTGCGTTTCAGGTGCTACCGGGCGTCTACGACCGATGAGGGAAGACTCTGGGTCCTCGTCTGAAGATGCAGCCATCGCTCGTTTACCCGTCGGGGATGGGAGTGCCAGGGATGGTACTGAGCACGCCGCGTCCTCCGGGAAGGTTGATCTCTCCTGGGTTGCGGATGAACCTTTGGAGGAGGAGTCCTATTTCTGTGACGAGGCTATCCCCGCTTACGCCGTGGTCGAAGACAGGAGCCGGGAAGATCCGGAGAATTGGTATTGCTGTGCCCCCAAGGAGGAGGACCGTATATGTCATTATTTCCCGGGGAAGCAGTTCACGATGTACGAGTTCGCTTTCCGGGAGGCGGGCATCAGGCTGCCCTTTAATTCCTTCCAAATGTCCATCTTTAAATGGCTTCGGCTGGCGCCGTCCCAACTGTATCCCAACGCCCTCGCTTTTATGCGGGCATTCGAGTTGGTTTGCTGTTTCCTCGGCATTGGGTGCACTCGAGCCCTTTTCTTCCATGTCTTCCACCTCCAGCGGTCCGGTCTCCGTGGGCGCCACAGTTGGGTTTCTTTTAAGCAGCCCGTGCGCTTGTTCAAGACGTACGTGGACTCTGCCCGCCATTTCAAGGGTCGTTGGTATGTGGTGAGACCGATCACCCGTGCCGCCCTTCATTCCCTTTACTATTATCAACGAGCATCAAACGGGGAGGAGAAATTAATGTCGAAGATACCGCTGAGGTGGCAGCGCGATCATTTCGACCTCACCACCGCTCACTATAGGGTCAAATTTGCGATGCTCGGCGTTGAGGATAGGCTCGCATATAAGAAGCTGGTTGATTACGTGCAGAGTTTCAATCTGGGGGTCTGGACGGATCGACAGGGCGTGCCCTATCTTGACGAGGCCGGAATGCCAATCACTGAGACGCGCATTATTAATACGAAAGCCTTGCTCGAGTGCAGGACCGAGGAGAAGGCTTTAGAATTATTGAGTAGGCAGACTTTTTCTTGATCTTTTATTTTTGTCTATGTTTTCGCTCGCTAATGTTTGCGTGTAATGTTTTGCAGGTGCTATGCCCACTACGCGTGACCGGGTCCTTAAGCTGGCCAACCAGGTCGGTGCGCCGGATCGGGTCCCGAAAAAGAAGAAGAAAACCGTTGCCCGTGTTCAGGTGGCCGCTGCTGATGCTGGGGTTGGGACTTCGAACACAGCGAGTCCGACACCTTCCTCTCCTCCTCGGGCGTCGACGATAAATATTCCTGAAAGCCCACCTCAATCGGCCTCTCCTCTCCACAAACGGAAGCGTCCGGCGGGGACTCTTTCGAGGTCATCACTGGGAAGTGGGAGTCCGGGTGGACCGGGCAGCTATTTATTACCCCCTTTCTATGTAGAGCGGTCTTTCTTCAAAGTTGAGGATGCGATCGCAGTGCCGGCGCCTGAGGCAAGGGCTATCCTAGACCAAGAGGCTGGTGTCCGACGCAAGGAGCTGGCAAGAGACCTGGCAGCTGTGATCCGGGTGATGGAGACGACCATGGTCTTAACTGATACTTCAGTCTCTACTGCCTCCCTGGAAGACGCTCTCGCGCAGGTTCAGTCGGAGAAGGACAAGCTGTCCAAAGATCTGCCGGACTACAAGGAGGAGCATCAGCTGCAGGAGGGGCTGAACAAAAAATTGGAAGAGGTTGAAAAGGAACGGGATCAGCTGAAGGCGGCCAAGGTGAACTTGGAGGAGCAGGTGGCCGGGCACCAGAAGCTGATCGAGGATAATGCTGGACTGCAGACTCAGCTCGCATCTCTCGAGGAGAAGGTCCGTCTTTTGGCTGATGAGACTGAGGAGGAGCTCGCACTCGGTTCCCGTGGTGAGCTGCTAGGGCACATACGTTCCCTTAACCATGACCTCGTAGCAGTGTTCAAGGAGGGTTTCGACAATGCCGTCGAACAGCTGAGGCTTTTGAATCCTGAGTTGGTGACGGAGGGGTCGGCCCACAACTACTATGTCCGGGAGGGGGAGATAGTGTGCCCTTTCGAAGCTGAGGAGGAGCTGGGGGATGACGAGGACGAGGCGGAAGATGTTGAAGAGGAGCTCCGGGCGGAGTCTTGATTATTTTTTATTTGTTTTTCTCATGGCCTGCGTGCCTCTTTGCTGTATGGCCTGCGTGCCCTCTATGTATTTTGGCCTTCGGGCATATGTAATTTGGCCTTCGGGCGTACTTGGCCTCGGCCGTTGCTTTTAAATATATGAATTTTTTCTTTGGTCATTCTTTATGTTCGATTATGTATCATATTTGCTTATGTTTATGAACTTATATTCTGCTCGACCTGGTTAGTCTCCTCGGTTTAGGGAACCGATGAAGTGTCGGGCGTCGTGCCCGTTTGGATCGAAGACTGAGTTCGTTATTCGGGACTCCGGCTTCGAGGCTTGGGCTTTCCCATCGCGAGCTGGGTGCCCTGCCTGTCGCGGTACTTCGATATTGGTGCTCGATCGAGATCCCAATTGTCGGGGAGGGTTGTGTTTGCCGGAGGGGTCGGTTTGTCCCCGGGTCTTGCGGTTCCTCTCTATCGTTTTGGAGACGAAGAGCGTGGTCGTACCACCCACGTCTCCCCGTGATATATTTAGCTGTAATATTGTCTAAGTTTCTCTGCGTTCCATGGTCGAGCGAGTTCTTCCCCTTGTAGGTTTTCTAGGTAATAGGCCCCGTTGCTCGTTTTGTCGCGGACGCGGTAGGGGCCTTCCCAGTTGGCGGCCAGTTTACCCTCTTTTGGGTTTTTCTGGTTTCTTCTGAGGACCAGGGTGCCCACCTGGAACTCTCTTCTTATGACCTTCGCGTCGTGGCGTAGTGCTATTTTTTGTTTGAGGGACATTTCCCTGAGGGCTGCTTCGGAACGGATCTCGTCGACTAGGTCGAGCTCGGCTCTAAGAGTCTCGTCGTTCATTTCCTCGTTTAGGGGTTCCTCTATGCGCCTCGTTGGTTCCTGTATTTCCACCGGGATGACTGCTTCGGTGCCGTAAGTCAGTCGGAATGGGGTCTCCCCGGTGGTGGAGTGTGGTGTCGTGCGGTAAGCCCATAGGACGCTATGTAGCTCCTCGACCCATGCCCTCTTCGCCTCGCCGAGCCTGCGTTTAAGGCCACGTAAGATTACCCTGTTGGCCACCTCCGCTTGCCCGTTCGTCTGTGGATGTTCGACAGACGTGAAATGCTGTTTAGTACCTAGGCTGGCGACGAAGTCTTGGAATCCTCCGTCCGTGAATTGTGTTCCATTGTCCGTGATGAGGGCCTGGGGTACGTCGAACCGAGCGAGGATGTTCCGTTTAAAGAATCGGAGAATGTTCTGTGCGGTTATTTTAGCCAATGCCTCTGCCTCAATCCATTTCGTAAAATAATCCACCCCGATGATGAGGTATTTGTTCTGGTACGATCCGGTGACGAAGGGTCCGAGGATGTCCATGCCCCACCATGCGAAGGGCCACGGGGAAGACAGTGATTTTAGGTCGTTCGGGGGTGCGAGGTGCATGTTGGCGTGTCGCTGGCATTTATCGCATTTTTTCACATGCTCTTTTGAGTCGTGTTGCATGGTCGGCCAGTAGTAGCCTGCTCGAAGGGCTTTTCGCGCGAGTGATCGCCCGCCGAGGTGCTGAGCGTTAATCCCCCGGTGTATTTCTCCAAGTATGTCGGGAACTTTCTCTTCCTCGACACACTTAAGTAACGGGATGGAGAACCCCCTACGGTAGAGTTTCCCTTCGAGGAGTACGTACGAGCATGTCCGTCGTTTGGTGGTGGCCGCCTCCTTTAGGTCGACGGGGAGTTCGTCCTTTGTTAGGTAATTGTAGATGGGTGTCATCCAACAATGAGTATCCCCGATCGCGTTGACCTCGAATGGAGGAGGTAGTTTTTTGATGCTAGGTCGATGAAGGATTTCTTGAATTACGGATTTGTTTCCGCCCTTTTTCCTCGTGCTGGCTAGTTTTGAGAGGATATCTGCCCGTGTGTTGTGCTCGCGAGGTACGTGTTGTACTTCCCACTTCTCGAATTTTTCGAGTTTTTATTTGACAAGGGACAAGTATTCGACAAGGTTGTCGTTCTTGGTTTGGTACTCTCCTCGCACTTGTGAGGCCACGAGCTGGGAGTCTGTGGATATTTTTACTTCTTTTGCTCCCAGGTCCTCGGCTAATCTCAGACCGGCGATAAAAGCCTCGTATTCAGCTTGGTTGTTCGACGTTGGGAAAGCTAGTGCTAATGAGACTTCGATCAGGATCCCATCCTCATTCTCGAGGATGATCCTGGCTCCGCTGCCTGATGTGCTGGAGGCGCCGTCGACGAAGATCATCCACCTGTGGGCGCCGTCCGCCGGTGTCGAGTTGTGGGTCATTTCCGCGACGAAGTCGGCCAGTGCTTGGGCTTTCAAGGCCTTTCTATTTTCGTATTGTACGTCGAATTCGGAGAGTTCTAGTGACCACTTGAGCATTCTGCCGGCCATATCTGGCCGCCCAAGCAACTGTTTGATCGGCTGACCGGTTCTTACTTTTATCATATGTGCGAGGAAGTAATGACGTAGTCTCCTCGCCGCATTTATGAGGGCCAGGGCGACCTTTTCAATTTGCTGATATCGGAGCTCAGGACCTTGGAGTGCTTTGCTCGTAAAATAGATGGGTTTTTGTTCTTTGTCGGTCTCCCTTATTAGGACGGCGCTGACGGCCTCGGTCGCCACGGACAGATACAGGTATAGGGTTTCCTTTTCCAATGGTCGTGATAAGACCGGGGGTTCGGAGAGAACCTTCTTTAAATGGAGTAATGCTTGCTCGCACTCGTCGGTCCAGTCAAAGCTGGCCTCTTTGCGAAGGAGTCTGAAGAATGGCAACGCATGCTGGGCGGACTTGGCGATGAAACGGGAGAGTGAGGCGAGCACTCGTTGAGGGATTGGATTGATTTTTTGGTCCTCGGGGTCGGAAATTCCGAGAACGCCCGGCATTTGTCGGGGTTGGCTTCGATCCCCCTTTCGGTGAGGTAGAAACCCAGGAATTTTCCTGCCCGTACCCCGAACGTGCATTTTTCAGGGTTGAACCTTATTTTGCACTGCCTCGCCTGTTCGAAAACTTTGGATAGGTGTCGAGCATGGTTAACCTCCTCGTGTGACTTGACGATCATGTCGTCCATGTATACTTCGAGCATGTCCCCTATTTCTTGCTTAAAGACTTTGTTCATCATGCATTGGTACGTGGCACCGGGGTTCTTGAGCCCAAACGGCATTACGTTGTAATAGTAATTGCCCGTTGGGGTCATGAATGTCGTGTGTCTCTTGTCTGTGGGCGACATAGGGATTTGGTTGTATCCACTATATGTGTCCATGAAGGGCAAGAGTTTAAAACCTGCCGAATTGTCTACGAGCATGTCTATATTAGGGAGGGGAAAGCATCTTTCGGGCAAGCCCTATTAAGATCAGTATAATCAACACACATGCGCCATTTTCCATTATTTTTCTTAACGAGGACTACATTAGAGAGCCAGGTTGTGTACTGAGCTTTAGAAATAAAATTTGCCTCTAAAAGGTCTTTTATAGCTCGCTCGGCAGCCTCCGCCTTTTCGGGGGACTGTTTGCGCCTATGCTGTGCTATGGGCTTGACTGCCCGATCTAAAGCTAGCTGGTGACACGCGATCTCAGGATCCAGGCCAGGCATTTCCGCGGCATTCCAGGCGAAGAGGTCGGAGTTCTCTTTGAGGCATGCCACGAGCTTCTCCCTTGTTCCCTCGGGCAATCCCTTGCCTATCTTTATTGTCCTTTCTGGATCGTCCCCAAGAGGGATGAGTTCGAACTCTCCGTCGGGGATTGGTCGGAACGGGTGTTCGGGATATCGTTCCTCGGTGGGCTTCCCTTCTTCAGTTTCGTCTATCCCAATGCGGCAGTCGAGGTCGATGGTGTTAACTCCCCGGGGGGGAGGATCCTCGGTCCTGAGTTTCTTGTTGCTATTTTTTGTGTTGACCGTGGCCTGCCCTTTTACCGCGGCGTCGTAGCACCGTCGGGCAGCTTCGATGTCACCGTGGACGGTGACTACGCGGCCCAATTTGGTGTATTATTTCATCTTCAGGTGGACGGTGGATGGGACCGCGGTGAGTTCGGCCAATGTCGGGCGTCCGAAGATGCAATTGTAAAGGGATGGACAGTCCACGACCAGGAATTGGATTTTGATTTCCCTGGCCGTTTCCTGCTCTCCGAAGGTGACGAGGAGCTCGACATATCCCCACGGCCTTGTTGTTGCTCCGTTGAATCCCTGGAGGTCGGATCCGACGTAGGGGGCCAGGTTGGTCTTGTCTAATTTCAGAGTCTTGAAGAGGTGGACGTACATGATATCCACCGAGCTGCCCTGATCGACCAGGATGCGCCTGACGTCGAACTGGGCCATCTTTGCCCTGATCAATAGTGGGATGCCCGAATTCGGGGATCCGCCCGGAAGTTCCTCCAAAAAGAAGGATATTGGGTTAGATTTACCCCGATATTTTGTCAGCGTCGCCTTTTGCTCGGGTGCAGTCAGTAGGAGCTCGTCGAACTTGCGTTTGACCGAGAGGGCAGCGGCTTCACCGTTAATCCCTCCACCTGATATAACCAGGGCGGTCGGGAAGTCTTCCCAGGGGCTGAGTGCAGTGATTCTACCTTCGGGCAGTGGCTCGGGGAGGATGAAATCTTCCGAGCGTGAGACGCAGAGAGCCACTTGATAAGGGGAGTTGTCGGGGGGTGTGTCTTCCCGTGGTTTCTTCTTCTCTGCCTCGTCATGCTTAGGGGTTTCGTTCCTCCTCGTATACTGTTTTAGGTGCCCTTCTTGGATTAAAATCTCTATTGCATCCTTCAGGTGGACGCAATCTTCAGTCACGTGCCCGTGGCTCCTGTGGAACCGGCAGTACTTGGATTTGTCGGTGTGAGGCTTTGGCGCAGATGGTTTTGGGAACCTTACTCTGCCCTGTTTGAACTCAGAGTTGATGCATTCCGCGAGGATGCGCTCTCGAGGAGCTGTCAGTAAGGTGTACTCGCTGTATCGGCCTGCGGGGCCTCTTCCTTCTCGAAGCTCGCGGGGTCTTTCTTCCCTTCGCTTGTCCCCGTTGCGACGGGGGATGTTTGGATCCTCGCGCTTGGGGTGATCGGTATCCCCAGCACTACGGCCGCTGCGGGCGTTGTGGGCTACCTGTTTTTCCTCGTATCTGATATAGGCTTGGGCCTTGTGCAGAAGTTCATTCAAGGTGCGGGGAGGCTCGATCCCGACGGCTCTGCTGAGTTCAATGCCGGGCAAGAGCCCCATTTCGAGGAGGTATTTCTTCATGTGTTCGGTGGTATCCACCTCGACAGCTTCCTGGTTGAATCGCTCGATGTACGAGCGCAGTGTTTCATTTTTCTTTTGTACTATGGCTTCAAGGGTTGCCTCTGTCTTGGGGTGACGACGGGAAGCTGTGAAGTGCCTTGTGAACATGGCCCTCATGACTCTCCAAGACGTGATGGATTCGGGGGCCAAGCTTTTGTACCAGGCCATGGCCCCTTTCCTGAGGGTTGTTGAAAACAGTCGGCATTTGAGGTGACCGGTGATGTCATTGCGGTAGTCGAGCATCGCGTTGACGTTGTCGACGTGGTCGTCGGGATCGGTAGTCCCGTCGTACACAGCTAGATTGGGCGGTTTTTCCATGCCTTTGGGGAGCGGGGCTTCCATTATTGCCCATGACAGGGGACAGTGCAAGTCTTCCTCGTCGCTCCTCAATGGAGATAGTTCATTGTTGTCGGGGCTGCGCCCGCGCCTTGGTGATGTTCCTGACCGATCATTGTCGCGGCGGGCGCGTGCCCTGCTGACGTGAGGTTCTGGAGAGCGACGTCCTCGCTTCTTTGTTGGCTCTGGACGTTGTTGTGTCCTCCTCCCCTGCTAGGGTCGGACCTCCTGTCGCTCAGCTTCGAGGGCCATGATTCTCTCGTGCTGCTGGTAGAGCATAGAACCAGCCTGGTTGAGGGCGTTCACCATGGCAATCATGGTGGCGTCTCCTTCGACGGGGACGGGGATGGGATGAAATGCCTCGGCCCCTTGGTTTTGAGCGTGAGAGGCATCCCCGTTATTTTGGGGCTCAGGAGACGGGGTAGCTGGACGGCCGTCTCGAGCGTCTGCTTCATGGGACTGTGGGCCGTCGTCCATAGTGTAATCGACGAGGGGACGGCTGCGCTCGCTAGGTTGTTCTCCGGCCATGTTGGAAGGACAGGAATAAATGAGCTTTGATCCTCTGTTGATGAAGATGGGGATAGCTAGGTTCCCACAGACAGCGCCACTGATCTTACCTGATCAGAAGGGCCTTCCAAGGATTTGAAGACTGGGCCAGAGGATGAGATGAGTGAAGGGGTGTACCTGCAAAGTGCTCCAATGCTTAAGTCAGAAGAGGTACAGAAAATCAAGGTTACTTTTTAGTGTCTTAGCATACCTGACCCTTTGTTATGAAAGGGTATTTATATTGAGCCCCCAGCGCTGGGCCAAGGCTCCTAATGGGCTTGATCTAGCTAGGCCCAAGGAGGAGCTGCCAGGGAACGCGTAAGAAGCGTGAAGACCTAGACCAAAGGTCTGCTCCCTGGTCCAACTGCCCCTATCCCTCAGGAGATAATGCAGGGCAGTTGGGTGACGTGGTAGATGAGGTGGCAGACATAGTTTCTGCCTGACATAGCTCGTGTGCCTGTGGTATAGGTAGGTGACGTGTGAAGGAGGGCCAGCTGGTGGGGTGCGCGTGTCTCTTCCCGACACGCAGTAGGATGTCGAGGTGGAGTGTCATCAACTCGGATGTCTGGGGCTTTTGCCCGACGCGTTCATCAGCCCGGACGTATGGGCCCATGCCCGACGCGTATTGGGTCGTGCCGTGCATGATGTCATGGCCCAGTCCAGAACAGGTGTTATTATTTATTGTCTGCAAATTTGATTTTGGTGTTGTCTACCGAAACTACAACTCATCTTCTTGTGGTTTGCAAGTTGGTAATTCAAGTGTCGGAAAAGACTTATAAATGGTTGGATATTTTTGTATTTTTTGTTGTAGTAGTAGTCCATCGTGTAAACCTCCTTATAATTTTGTACACTTGTATTTATCCTATATTAGTACTTTTGTAAATCAATTGTTCATTTTGAAGAATATATATATATATATATATATATATATATATATATATATATATATATATATATATATATATATATATATATATATATATATATATGTGTGTGTGTGTGTGTGTGTGTGTGTGTGTATGTGTGTGTGTGTGTATCCTAGATATTTGGTGTAATGAAATTATGTTGGTTAGAAAAATATGAAAATAGCGACCAAAATGTGGTTTATGTGAAAAACTATGGAAAATAGTGACCTATATATGGCCTGTGTAATGTTGGAAAAATATGAAAAATTAGGTACCAAAAAAAAATTATAGGGAATCCATCCCGATTCTGCTAAAAAATAGTCAAACTTTTTAGAAATATAACAACCATTTTACTTCGGGCCAATATGAAAACTGATGTAAAAAACCACATTTTACATTGGGCCAGTATGAAAACCGATGTAAAAACCAAATTATACACGTTATGTAACTGAAGTAAAACCAACATCTTACATCGGCCAGAATGGAAAACCAATGTAAAGCCAACATTTTACATCGGACGCGTCATGAAAACCGATGTAAAATATTACATTTATTTATAAGAAAACAAAGTTGTATTTATTTTCACATCAGACTTAAAAGTCAACCAATGTGGTAGGTGTATTTTTCACATCAGGCGATAACCCGATGTAAAATGTCTTTGATTTACTACATTGTCTGGCCTTACATCGGACCCATACCTGATGTAAGAAGTCATTTTCGCCCGATGTAAAAAGTCATTTTTGCACTAGTGTTGCGAGATTTTATAAATGAAATTAGAGAATAGTGAGGGCATTTTTACATCATACATAGAATTGAGAGCAAATGTGAAAGAGACTAGGGCAAGAAGTATCCATCCATTTAGCTTGAAGAGATCGATTGCTAGGAATTACAAGATAAAAGTGGGGTTATGATCTTTTAAAGGATGATATGATGAATATTGGATAAGGGTTTAGGTTTTTGCATTGTTGGATTATTGTGTTTTCCTATGCTATGAACCTTGATCTCTCTTAGTTGACAAATTATGTGTTTTCCAATAATGCTATAAATGTTGTGTAATAGTGGATGATGATTCTATTATAATATACTAACTATATGATGAATTTCGTTTGTCTATATGTGTGACAATTCTGTTTTGGTTGTTGATATGTTTTCCTCCATTGTTTAGTTATGAGGGTTTGAATCATAGATAGGAAATTGATGATTACATGATGTTAATCCATGACTAATAAGAGAAAATAATTGTTTTTTAGAATGTTAAAATAACATAAAATTGGCTCTATGATGATAGGATTTTGTAGCATAGGTTCTAACATGATAAACTAGTGTAAAAATGCTTTTAAAATGTGCAAATTAGGAAAAGGATCTGGAGTTGATTTTTAGCGTCATAACTAGATTGGCTCGATTTTCCTGAAGCTTGCCTTTTCGTCTTTGTTTGCATCGATGTAGGGACCAAGAAATTGTATGGCTGAGTCAGGTTCTTAGATAAATGGAAGTTGGGTTTGGAACCTTAGTTTCAATGTTATTTTGTCTGCAGGTTCTCTTGGAGACGAATGGTAAGAGTTGTTTAATATCTTGCCCCGAAATCAGACTAAATGGATTCTTTTTTATGGAGGCGAGATGCCACCGACTATTTCGTCAAAATCACATATCTCAAGCTGTCATCTATTCCTATTTTGGATGATATTTCTCACTTAGAGTTGGATTGTTCTATTGCCCTAAAGTTGGTATGAGAATCTCCCGTGCCTAGTAAGATTCATATCTCCGCTTGGAGACTACTATTTAGTAAGCTTCAAACTAATGATTCTCCTGCTCATTCAGGAGTCTTGATAGGTGCTTATAATTTGGTTTGCCCTTTTATGTCTTGGACAAGAAGAAACACATTTTCACTTTTTTTCTCCTTTCGTGCCCAATTTTTATGCGTGTTTGGTATCTAATTAGAGCTTGGTTAGGTTTGGGATGGGTACCTCAATGTGACTCACTCTTAGATCATATATTAGCTTGAAATATCCTCTTGAAAGGCGGTATAAAGAAGAATCCGCGCTTTCTTTTTCAAGTTTCTGTTTCTCGGGCAATTTGTTTAATAAGAAACCATATTCTTTTTAGGGATGGTCCTAAAGGGGTGAAAGATATTATTTTTTAGTTTATCGCATAAGATTGGTTTGGGACAACTTGTAAATTCAATGTTATAATTGACTTTAATGTATGGGCTTCTAGTCCGATTTCTTGTATCGGGTAGCTTTTGCTTTCCTGTTATTGTTTCTTTTCTATTGAGTTGAATATCCCTAATACTTTATTTTAATCTATGTAGCACCAACACCTCTAAGAAAAGATGTGTCCGTGTCGGTATCAGACACTTGCTCTGACACTTATAATTACGTTTAATTCATTTATTTATTTTTAAATTATCACTGAATATCACCGTATCACTGTCACCGTATCACTGTCAGAATCAAATTCAAAATGTTGTGTTTCATAAATTTTAATACTTCTTCTTTACTTATAAAAAGTAACCATGTAAAATATTTTAAGTATATATTTATATCTTATAATTACGTTTAATTCATTTATTTATTTTTAAATTATCACCGTATCACTGTCAGAATCAAATTCAAAATGTTGTGTTTCATAGATTTTAATACTTCTTCTTTACTTATAAAAAGTAACCATGTAAAATATTTTAAGTATATACTTATATCTTAAAAACAGATGTTAAACAATAAAAAAAAGTTTTTAATAAAATAAATACACATATTTTAAAACATTATTTTGATATTAAATTTTCAAAACACAAATCAATATTTGTCATAAAGTAAATCCTTTTGTTTTATGAATTTGTATTCTTTTCGAGATACAAAACTTATTCTTATTCTCGAGTCATAATAACCCAAACGAATGTCACTTCAAAAAAAAAAAAATTTCGTCCACAGCAAGTAGAAGAATAGTCGGGTGTTTCCCTAGAATAAGTTCCGCAGCTGCTGACACAGTCGCGCGCACCGCCACACAAAACACAGCACCGCCGCATCGTAGTAATTTCCCTACGCATCAAAGAAGAAGATTGAAGAATGGGGAAACAGAAAGGAGAAGGTGCTAGAAGCAAAGCACGCCCTTCAAGCAGCAGGTAACAACAATCTTCTCTTCTCATTTCTTGAATCCCTAATCATCATTCATCTTATTGCTTTTCCTCCCTTGCAGTCTCGCCGCATCGCTCTTATCCTCCGCTCCTTCTTCCGCCGCAGCCGTATCCGTCGGTTTCGGAGGTTTTGTCGGCAGTTCCCGGCTCGATCCTTCTCCTTCAACGGAAGAGTCTCTCCCTTTTGCCGTAAGTTACATGATTCCATGTCTGTTAGTATTTAATTATTTATTTAATTAATGTAAATTGGTATTTAATTTTGTTTTCATAATTTTATTTTTTATAGTTAGGTATTGTTATGTTCATAACTAGATAATAAATAGGTTAGTTTACTAGAATGGTACTGCTGCTGTGAGTTACATTACACCTGTTTCTTGACAATAATGAGCATCAATTTTACATATTAAGCATTAGCACAAATAATTCCCTGGATTGGCCTCTTGGTAAAGGCTTGAGTCTTTTGAGTCCTCAGAGTATGCTCCTTTCAAGGTCTTAATTCGAATTCCGCTAGGTGCGAACAATCTCTGTGTTAGGCCAGCCCATACATAGTATTGCTCTGGCTTTAAATGAGACTCCTGCTAATGGACCGGGGGATTGGTCCTCTTCAATTAGCCGGTCGCAAGACTGGATACCAAGCTTTTAGGAAAAAAATATACAAACACATCAGACTCCACACCCATAATAATTTTAGAAAATGAAAACATGTGAAGGTGGGTTGTCTGAGGGTGTCAAGCATCAACAAGTATCACTGATACACATCCGAAACTGGACACTCTTTTGATTTGAAGTGTTGGTGCTAATGCTATGTAGAAATTAATTAGGTCTGTCATGTGTTTGTTTCTTTATCAGAGGATTTAGGCCACAAAACTTTGTTTTAAGCTTTGAGTTGAGTTGTTAGAGCTGGTTAGAATGTTAATATCTCTTATTGGTTTTTTCATGCATCAGCTTGATTTGTGGTATTGTTCTGTTGTTTTTTGACACATGCAGGATGTTGATAGTGAAATTGCCGTGCACTTGAAGAGACTTGGCAGGAAGGATTCCACCACTAAGGTAATTTTTAATCAATCTCGATGAGAATTTGATAAGTGGTGCATGTACATGGGACAGGACCAAGGTTAATTTGTTATTTATGATGCTTTGTATCTATTCCTCTTTTGATACACTGCGTTCCACTCTGCATTAAGTTTGCAACTCCACACTCTTAGCCATTAGTAATCAAAGATGATAAGTGTTGAATAGATGCACAGATAAGTTGAATAGAGAACCATGCCAATTTTAAAGATTTATTTTCTTGAGACATGACACTGCCACTTCCTGAATTAAAAAAACAGAGGTTTGCTGAGTTTTGTGTGAAGCTTGTCTAATGACTGTTGCGATCATTGCTCCATACATTTACTGTTTCTGCTAGTATTTTGTCAGGCACAATAGGCTTTATCCTGATTTTGTTGCAATGAGTTAATCCATGATTACAATCATTTTGTCTGGTGATGAAATCTTTTCTATATTTCATTGGCTTTTTATTTACCCTTGTATTTTTTGATATAATTCTTTTAACAGCTTAAGGCATTGTCAGCTTTATCTACGCTGCTTCAGCAAAGGTCATCAAAAGAAATTGTTCCAATTATTCCCCAATGGGTATGTGCTATCTCTTTCCCTTCACAAGAGGAACATCTATATGTTGAACGTTGAACAAGTCATTCTTTTCAATAGCAATTTTCTTTTTCCCCATATTAAGCAAAAGAGTTTTATTCCCCCTACTGGTCAAGTAGTTCATAAATGCTCTTGTCTCAATTTTTGAATATACTTATTTGATTCACCCGATTGTTTAATTTGTTCTTGTGTAGGCGTTTGAATATAAAAAGCTGTTGCTGGACTACAATAGGGATGTTAGGCGGGCTACTCATGATACCATGACCACACTTGTTACTTCTGTTGGGTTAGAACTTAGACCTATTCTAATGAACTTTTATTCACGCTTCTTTCTTGCATTTTTAATTTTATAATTTGAAGTATTTGAAGACTTGGGAGTTTGATAAGTTGCTGTTGCTTTATTTTATGAATAAATTTATGCATGCTTTCCCCACCATGGATGTTTTGCAGATTTATGACCATGGTTGAATGGTTCTCTATCAAAACATGCTCACCAATCATTATATTTGAACTATTCCCTATTAATTTTCTGATTGGTTATAACTTAGAAGTTGCTTGCATAAATAGTGTATGAACAAGCCAAGTATCTTTTGGACATTGGTGTGTACATTCTAGTCCACCCAATAATAAACAAAGGCCTTATCCCAGTTTCTACCAAGTGTGGACATTATAGTCTACCAAACATACATATACATACAAGAGTCTTTTTTTCCTTTAATATGTACCTATTCAACAGGTTTCCAGCATCTTAATTTTATCGAATTAATATTATTCATTTATGGGTTAAATATGTTTTCGGTCTGTAAGCTCTTCCTTCTGAAGTCTTACTATGTTATGTTTGAGTGAATTTAATTCACATAGTCAGAGACTTGTTGTTGACTTCACTTCCCACGCCCTTCTCAGGAGAGATTTAGCTCCGCATTTGAAGACTTTGATGGGACCATGGTGGTTTGCACAATTTGATCC
Organism: Lathyrus aphaca; assembly: GCA_963966055.1. NCBI lineage: Eukaryota > Viridiplantae > Streptophyta > Magnoliopsida > Fabales > Fabaceae > Lathyrus > Lathyrus aphaca. Next base: position 80,653,864 of record OZ014523.1, read on the forward strand.
ATCTTATGAAGTTTCTCAGGCAGCAAAAAGGTCTTTGCAGGTTTGCTATACTAATTTTATATACAGTTCCGTTTTAAATAATTTCTATTCATTGTTGGTGTTGAGAAGGAAAAGAGCCGAGACATGTGATGGAATTCATGTGTTTAACACCAGAGGATACTATATATTCGAAGAGTCATAAATACATGAATTTACAGCTAGTCTCTTCACTGTTATTACATAAAACCAGAATAATTTTCAAGTTCCACTGTTTTAGGCTTATGCTGCTAGTGATATGTTAAGCTGTGACTGGTCCAATATTTGTAGTAACCCAAAAATTGAATTCCAAAAAAGAAAACTTTTATTAAGAAATAAGATAAATAATAGGAGATAATTTCTCTTCCAAGGGTTTCCCCTTCACATCGGAGTTTCTAATCTATTCACAAACTTTATATAATTCAAATGATTTCTACCCATTGTATTCTCCTATTTATACATGATATCCCTAATTTACTCCTCCTTATCCTATATTGTTCAAACTCCTCTTATCTAACAAACTCCCTTCCTATCCTATATCCTAACAAACTACTCATTATCTTATATCCTAAAGAATATCGATCCACAAACAAGCTTGACTTTCACTGGGATCCTTTGCGATATTGTGTTAGTTTGTGATATCAGGATAAGGGTGAATCATCTACAACAAATCAACAATAACCAATCCTTATCCCACTAAGTGGGGTTGGCTACATGGATCATATTCCGCCGTAATGTTCTATCAAAAACCATGTTTCTATTCAATTCGTTAATCTCAAGATCTTTCATTAGGATGATTCATTTGTAAAATTTATTTTTGTTAAGAGTCCCACATCGGACAATATATGGCCTGAACATGTACTTATAAGTGGGGGCAATCCTCACCTTACAAACCGGTTTTGTAGGGTTGGGTTAAGTCCAACCGCACATTCTTAAGATGGTATCAGAGCTTCGTTTAAGATCCATCGGTTCACCCCCCATTCAGTTCCAAGCTCCAGACGCAAATCCTGGACGTGAGGGGGGTTGTTAAGAGTCACACATCGGACAATATATGACTTGAACATGTGCTTATAAGTGGGGGCAATCCTCATCTTACAAGCTGGTTTAGTAGGGTTGAGTTAGGTCCAACCACACATTCTTGAATTTTCTTTTGACATTTGATAGATTTCAGTGTAAATACAAGCTTTTGAACTAATAAACAGTTTCCCTAAGCCATTTCAATAAAAACCTCTAATCATTTACATTGAGCTCATTATCATGAATAATCTGTCTCGAAGGCTTATGCATGTTTACCCCATGCAGACCTATGTGTGCTTAAAGCACATGCTCAAAATTTGCATGCTGAAAATTATAACAGAATCCTGACATTGTATTAGGAAGCCAGGATAGAATGAATTGTAAGAACACTTTTATAAAAAATAAGAAAGAATAAAAGAAAAAACTCTCGTAGGGTAGGGTCGTCCCCCTTCTACAGCAGAGCCACTGTTCTATTCATTAAAAGTTTAAAATACTCAATAATGATACTCCTCTACTCACGTGCGCTCCTATTTGTACACTACACTTTCTAACTAATCAATAGCTAACTAATTTTGGCCATGAACCCCCCTTTATTCTATATCCTATTCCTAACACTGTTGGAAAAATTTATGTTTTGGAAACTGCAATGTGATATAGAGATTTTTATAATGGCTTTGTATTCTTTGGTCTCTATAACTAATGTTTTTCTTATACTCCCTAGTTATGTTTCAAAAGCAAATTAAATATCAATACACTTAACCTGAAACATGTTGAGCCATTTTCAAAGTATCTCTAAAATGATTATAGATGTGACAGTGCAATCCATTCACTTTTTAATCCTTTGGTTTGATTGTATTAGGCTATCTTTCCAGCACAGGAAAAAAGACTTGATGCTTTGATTTTATGCACAACAGAGATATTCATGTATTTAGAAGAAAACCTAAAGCTCACACCACAAAGTTTGTCTGACAAAGCTGTTGCTGTGGATGAGTTGGAGGAGATGTACCAACAGGTATACAATGAAAATCACTTCAATATACTTGTAAATCAAAGTCTTAAATTTATTGGTTTGCAATGGTTCTCTTCTAAAACTGACAAGAAAGTGTGTTCTATATGGTAACTCTTGATGGTAGGCGGTCTTATATTGGTATGCAACAATTTTAAAATAGTGGTAGATATCTTGCTTTGGGACTTCAGGGTTGGACTGGATAAATAATTAGAATCTAGGGTTAAATATGTTTTTAGTCCCTATAAGATTCCAGATCTTTCATGTTTAGTCAAGGTAGTTAAGATTGTCATTTTACATAAAATTGGGAAAGAAAGTAAAATCGTAAATCATGGAATTGTAACACTAAATTATACAAAATTCTAAAACTCATTATATGCATATAAAATAGAATTAGCTAAGACATATAAATATTAAATCACTTGAAATACTGTGTAAATTTAAATTCATAAGCACAACTCACAAGTAAGATAAAATAAAACATTAAGTAACACTTCAAATGCTTAGGTGAGTTTAAATTTGTTCATAAGCATAATTGCAAAAACGTTTCGAAGATCATAGTTTATACGATTCATTGAATTACAGGGCGATTTCACCAAAATAGGATTATGCTAAGGGCAAGTATAGTTGCAAAATCATGGCATTTTCAAATTAAAACCGTGATCTTAACTACCAATTGTTTAGTCCTTATAATTTTTTTTCTCCTTCGGGGTGTTTTTAGTGAGACTAATAGCACCTCGTTTTTATAAAATGAGAGACTAAAAGTAACAACCCTTTTTATATAAGGTGGAATAAAAATTTGATAAATTTTAATCGGGACTAAAAGCATATTTAACCCTAGAAACTAATATTGTACACGAAACTATTTTAAAGCTTTTTATATTATCTTTTTGTCTATTGTGTCATCTTTAGCATCGTCGAAGGAGAACAAGATTTACCTTGAAGTGGAAAGAAATTACATGACTTTTTTTCATTGAACTGCTCTTCATAAACTAAAGCTACTTTAACTGTATTAAGCTTGTTAAACACAATTCCCTTGTTAGATCAATGTGATAGTTGTCTAGTTCTGAGCGTGAGGGGGTATGTCAAGAGTCCCACATCGGATAATATATGACCTGAACATGTATTTATAAGTGGGAGCAATCCTTACTCTACCAATCGATTTTGTAGGGTTGAATTAGGCCCAACCATATTTCTTAACAGAGTTAGTGTTAAATATATTAGGATCAGATTAAAGTAATTAAAGTAAGTTACCTTGAGGAGGATTAGAGTTAGTTAAGATCAGTTTGTACTAATCTGCACATGTGCAGGATTAGGATCCTATATAATGATGTAGTATGTTAAGAGTCCCACATCGACAATATATGGCCTGAACTTGTGTATATAAGTGGGGGCAATCCTCACTCTACCAACCGGTTTTGTAGGGTTGAGTTAGGCCCAATCACATTTATTAACATGGTATCAGAGTTTCGTTTAAGATCCGGTGGACCACCTTCTATGGTTTTCGCTATCGGGCCACCCACCATTTATTTCCCACCATTAATTTCCACGCTCCAGATGTCCAATCCTAGGTGTGAACCCGTGTTAAGAGTCCCACATCGGACAATATATGGCCTGAACTTGTGTATATAAGTGGGGGCAATCCTCACTATACCAACCGGTTTTGTAGGATTGAGTTAGGCCCAATCACATTTCTTAACATAGTCATTCAACATTATTAATCCATGGAACAAAAACTCTAAACAAGGTTCGGTTATGAGTTCCATAAGTTAACAACCCAAAATATTCAGTCACACTCGCTGCATTATAACAATGAAATTCACTGTCAAACAGAGCTAAGTGGTATATCAAGCCCAAGGCCAAATTTCAATGTCTATATAAATCAATCCTTCAATAGATTACTCTTCCTTTTGCCTGCCATTAGTACCAGTCTTCCTTCATGATTATGCTCTCTATACCTTTGCATTGATTGATTTGATTTGACTAAAAAGATTTAGCCCGAAATATCTTGGGCTCTATTACATGGTCCATCATCAACCCATATCGCCTTCTCTTTCGTTACAGTTTAATGGTTCAGTTATTTGATGTATTTAGCTGACATATTCAAAATTTTCATTTTGGACCATGTACTTTTACTTTATGAAACTTATTCTCTATTTTGGTTTCACAGGTGATATCATCAACGTTATTGGCATTGGCCTCTCTTCTTGATGTTTTAATTCTCCCACAACAAGAGCAACCTGCTTTGGAGAATAAAACTACTGAACCTAAACATGCGTCAAAGGCCAGAGCGGCTGCTGTTTCTTTTGGTGAAAAGCTGTTAGCAGATCATAAGCAATTCCTAGATTTCTTGAAGTCTAAAAGACCTACTATCCGATCTGCTACCTATACTGTATTGAAGAGCTTCATAAAAAATATGCCACATGCCATTACTGAAGGAAATATAAAAAGTCTTGCGGGAGCAATTCTCGGTGCTTTCAATGAGAAGGATCCAACATGTCATCCCTCAATGTGGGATGTAATATTACTTTTTTCTAGAAGGTTCCCAGGAGGTTGGAGTTCCTTAAACGTTCAGAAAAACATTCTGAATCCTTTTTGGAATTTTCTTAGGAATGGGTGCTTTGGTTCCCAACAGGTCTCATACCCAGCTTTGGTTTTATTTTTAGACAACGCCCCTCCTAAAGTTGTTGGGGGGGATAAGTTTTTTCTTGAATTTTTCAAAAGCTTGTGGGTGGGAAGGAAAACTTCTCTATCAGCAGATAGGCTAGCATTTTTCCAGGCATTCAAAGAGTGTTTTCTTTGGTCATTGAAAAATGCTTCAAGGTACGCATTTTTCCTTTTGATAGTGGTTGTGTGTATCTGGATTCATTTGCTTATGTCTTCCATATTGTTTTTTTTTTCTATAACCAAACTGTTTTCTATTTGTATCAGATATAATGATGGAGAAGATTCAATCGGTCATTTCCGAGTCACTCTCGTTGATAATATCCTAGCAAAGCTTATATGGAGAGATTTCCTTACGACCGGAAGCTCCAAAGGTTATGATATAATCAGCACTGGAAAAGAATCTGATTCATCTGAGAAAAACATTTCTCATAGCAAGAAAGTGGATATACCTAGTACGAAATATCCAATGCCCTATTTGCAAGCATTGGGAAAGTGCTTTGTTGAAATTCTTTTAGGCATTCATATATTAGATATCAATCTTCTATCTGTTTTTACTGTGGAACTTGAAAATAATTGCACGAGCGTTCTTCAGCAAGCAGGCAACATGGAGATGGTTGAACAAATCATTTCGTTCATGTTATTGCTGGAGCAACATGCTGTTAAGAAAGGTGCAACTTGGCCCTTGGTTTATATTGTTGGACCAATGTTGGCGAAATCTTTCTCAATCATTAGGTCTTCCGTAAGTGGACATTACTACAAACTTGTTTGCCATTTTGTTTTTAATTTATTTATATGATATATTGATATTAAATATTTGGGTTGATCATGAAAATTTTGTATTGACATCTGCATCATGGAGCATATTCAATATATTCATTTTAGTCAATTTAGAGTTCCTGTTCCTACTCGCTTTGTTATTATGTTCTAGTTTACCCATTTTGGTCTTAATCAAGTGGGGAATGGTTTGGTTGTTGTAGAATCACTGACACAGTCTCTTTTTCTTGCTTTAAGGTTTTTATGTTTTAGGTTTTTTATCATACACAATTTTACAATATTTTGACATGGGTGGTATACAAATGGATAACTACTTTTTTAGTCTTTAAGAAGACAATGATTTTATGCATAATTAGAGTATAAATAAATAGATTATCAATTTGAGGGAATTACTTATCATGTCAACTCTGTTGTTGATTTAGCTTGTTCATAAAAAGGGGATTAATGTTGCACAGGCTTATGGTTGTTATTTATTTATTTTTAATTTAGTATTATTTGGATGCCTATTTTAAAAGAATAAATATTTGGATGTCCTCTACCGAACACTTCCTTACTCACCCTGTTTTTGATAATCAGGATTCACCGGATACTGTGAAACTTCTATCTGTCGCCGTTTCAATATTTGGACCACAGAAAATGGTACAACAAGTTTTTAATCAGAAAAGAGGGCACGGTACTAGTCCGCTTTTGATTGGTGGGGATGAATTATCGGAAGCTGAAGACTTTCTGCAAATCTTCAAGAATACTTTTGTCCCTTGGTGTCTGCAGCCACATAGTTGCTCAACTAATGCTCGTTTTGATTTGTTGTTGACCTTGCTGGATGATGATCATTTCTCAGAACAATGGTCTTTCATTGTCAATTATGTGCTTAGCCAAAGTTATTCTGGATCCTCGACAGGTTTGATAAACTCTGACCAAGCAGCAATGTTGGCCAAGCTCCTGGAAAAAGCAAGGGATGAGAGTATGAAGAGGAAGGCGAAAGATGGTTCTAGTTATAGACCAGGCACTAATGCTGAAGATTGGTATCATGAATCTCTGGAATCATATGCTACTGCTGCTTCTCATTCTCTGCCTCCATATAGCGCTTCTCATGTGCAGTTTATGTGGTATGTCAAAACAGTTTTTTCAGAGGCATCATGCAGAAAATGTCTTAATTTTGTGCAGTGTTATTAAATAAAGGCATATTTTAGCTGTTGAAAGAGATCACTTTCTGAAGTTGTATATATCATGTACTTAATTTTGTGTTGAACCCAATCCAGAGAAATTTAAGATTAATTGGCTGGAGTGCCTTAACTCTGATCTTACACTTTTTACATGCAGCTCTCTTCTTGGTGGTTCATCAGAAGGAAAATCTATGCCTTTTCTGTCAAGGAATGCATTGATTCTCATATATGAGGAGATTCTAAGGAGGTTAGTCAGGTTTATACAGGATTCGTCTTTTTCTTGGGCACAAGATGCAGCTTCTGTGTTAAGCAATGATGCAGAAATCTGTGTAGAACATGATAGTTCTCTTAGCATTGTTGAGAAGGCGAAGATCTCTCTTGATATACTTGGTGGTAGTTTCTTTTGCCTGAACACACTGGATGGGGAAGGTGGAATTGTATCAGGAATTTTATCAGCAATCTTTGTCATTGAGTGGGAATGCAATTTAAGTAAAGCTTTGGACTATTCACTTGATGACGAATCAATGAGCAGAGCCAAAGCCAGACAATCATTTGGAGAATATGTGCGTGATTTCCATAACAAGATAAATGTGCACTTTCTAAAAAGCTTATGCATAAATAACCGCAGGAGGCTGTTGAATATCTTAGTTCAGTCAGTTAAGTCTGCAATATTTGTTGAAGATAAACACGTTAATGACAGAATCACATCATTATGCTGTACATGGGTGCTTGAAATTCTTGAATGTGTCTGTGTGGATGAAAATGATAAACAGAATCTTCTACATCAGTTGCTGAGCAGAGATGAAAGATGGCCTGTGTATGTAGTGCAAAATTTCAGCTCAACAAAGGTATTCACACATTTGGTAATTTGTCTCAATTTAATAGATTTTTTGTTGTAATAAGCACTTTTGTTTACATGATAGTATGTAAAGTATGTTGTGTTGGTCTCTGTTGCTATTTTTATTGGGATATCAATGTCAATATTGGTGAGTGGGCTATGGTAGGCTTTAACAGCCAGACAATCTACATTTTAAAATTTTAATGCTTTATCCAATATCAGATAGCATGTTTCAGATGAAGTTAGTCATGAATCGCTTATATGAAATATGTAGTTTGGATATGTAAGCTGTAGTCGACGATCCTGCCTAACTCTATCTATATGAAAATAAGGTAGTACATTTAATCTCTAGTTTTTACCTCATGCAGGCTCCAGGACACCAGAAATTTGTAGCACTAATTGACAAGTTAATCCAAAACATAGGAATAGATAGAGTTTTTGCTGGTTGTGCAATGCCTAATTTGACTATGCTTGAAAGAAGTCAAGGGATTGCATCATCTGCATGGCTAGCTGCTGAAATACTGTGCACATGGAGATGGCCAGAAAACAGTGCTATGTCTTCTTTCTTACCTTCACTGAGTGCATATGCCAAAAGAAGTGATTCTCCCCAGGAAAGCCTGTTAGATAACATATTGAGCATCTTACTCGACAGATCTCTTATTTATGGAGGTGATAGTACAAAGAGTTCTGTGAGTATGTGGCCAGTTCCAGCTGATGAAATGGAAGGAATTGAAGAACCATTCTTAAGAGCTCTTGTTTCCTTTCTGTCTACTTTGTTCAAAGAGAACATATGGGGGACTAAGAAGGCATCATATCTTATTGAACTTCTTGTGAATAAACTATTTCTTAGTGAAGAAGTAAATGCGATTTGTCTGAAGATTCTTCCTTTGCTTATCAGTGTACTTCTAGAACCATTTTATGGATATGTGGAGCCGGGTAAAGGTGTTCAACCTTGTTCTTTAGATGAAAGATTTGTGCAAAACACCATGATAGACTGGCTTGAGAGGGCTCTAAAGCTTCCACCTTTGGTCACATGGACAGCAGGACAAGGTAAATTCTTATTTCTTGTAAATGGTACATACTAATTCATCAGAGTTCTGAATTGACAGTTTTTGGTTGCAGGTATGGAAGGTTAACTAAAATTATGCGTTGTTGTGTGTTTGCATTTATGGCCTGTGTTTATTTGCAACAGTGCAAATAGCTCGTTTCACTTAAAAATATTCTTTAATATAATTTTTATTCAAAAACTTCTTATGCCATCAATTGTGAGTGAATACTGGATGGTATTAATAAAATTTGGTCATGACTCTTGCAGATATGGAAGGTTGGCTTCAGTTGGTAATTGCCTGTTATCCTTTCAGCTCAATCGGTGGTCCCCAAGCATTAAAGCCAGCGAGAAGTATCAGCCCTGATGAGAGGAAACTTTTATATGAATTATTCTTGAAGCAGAGGCTTGTTGCTGGAGTATCTGCAATGACCAACCAGCTTCCAGTAGTGCAGATGCTGCTATCAAAACTTATGGCTGTTTCAGTAGGTTATTGCTGGAATGATTTTAGTGAAGAAGATTGGGAGTTTCTGTTGTCTAACCTAAGGTGTTGGATTCAATCAGTAGTTGTTATGATGGAGGATGTAACAGAAAATGTAAATGGTTTAGTTGATAATTCATCTGATAATTTGGATGAAATGTGTAGAAAAATAGAGAAAATTATTTTGATTTCAGATCCTTTTCCCATTAAGATTTCTGAAAATGCCCTTTTATCCTTTTCACTTTTCCTTAAGCATTGTAAACGTCAACAAACTGAAGACACGGATAATTCGAATACAATGAAAACAGAAAAGTTGGACTCTGCTAAAGATCGGATTGTAGAAGGTATACTACGGTTACTATTTTGTACTGGTATATCTGAGGCTATTGCAAATGCATACTTCAAAGAAGCTGCACCAGTTATTGCGTCGTCACGGGTTACATATGCATCTTTTTGGGAATTTGTAGCCTGTGCTGTCCTTGATTCCTCTTCACAGGCCAGAGATAGATCAGTGAAATCAATTGCATTTTGGGGACTAAGCAAAGGGTCTATTAGCTCATTGTATGCTATACTTTTTACTTCCAAGCCAATTCCGTTGTTGCAATTTGCTGCATATTTTGTTCTTTCAAATGAGCCTGTTTTAGGCACGGCTGTAGTTGAAGATAATGCTTGCAACTCAGATAGTGCTTGCAACTCAGACATGAATGCTACCAGTGACCAGGATTCCAGCCGTTTTGACAAGTCAATAGAAGAAAAGGTCCGTTTAAAAGAAGAAATATCTTACATGATCGAAAGGGCACCTTACGAGGTTCTTGAAATGGACTTACTTGCACATCAACGGGTAAGAATACTTTATTTGGAGACATAGTTGAACTATATACTATTTGTGGCATATTATCTTAGTTAGTTACTTACTATAAGCCAGTTAACAACTCACTAGTTAATGAAGAGATTTCCTACCTATATGTCTAGCATTTTTATGTTATTTACTTACTTTATCTTTCCATTGGAGAACTATTGGTCTAAAAAAGTCTATTGCAGGTAAATCTCTTCCTGGCTTGGTCTTTGTTGATATCACATCTATGGTCGTTGCCCTCTTCATCATCTGACAGGGAGAGACTGATCCAGTACATTCAAGATTCTGCTACTCCAGTTATTTTAGATTGCCTTTTTCAGCATATTCCTGTTGAGATTTCCACGATTCAGAGTCTGAAGAAGAAAGATGCAGAGCTTTCTGGTGGCTTATCAAAACCGGCAAATGCTGCAACCAAAGCCACCAACACTGGTTCACTCTTGTTCTTTGTGGAATCACTTTGGCCTATTGAGTCGGAGAAAATTTCAACACTTGCTGGTGCAATATATGGCTTGATGCTTCATGTTCTTCCTGCTTACGTACGTGGCTGGTTTAATGATTTGCGCGATCGTAACATATCAACTGCAATTGAATCCTTTACAAGGACTTGCTGTAGCCCTCCCCTTATTGCAAACGAATTAACCCAGGTATGGTGTATAGTTTTATGGTCGCATAAAACAGTTTAGTTTTTTTTTGTTGTTAAACTGCTTTGTTCTATTGAGTTGCACAATTTACTCATTATATATTTGGTGAAGGGGAGAGGGAAATGAAAGAAAAAGCAAAAATTAATGAAACATTTTAGTACAGTACTCTGGTCACTACTGCCATAAAGCAACTATGTCACTGTTAGAGAATCTGTTTCTAGTTTGAACAGCATGCAATAATTGAAAAGGACTTGTAAGACTTGGCTTTAGCTCAAACAGTTAATGATATTTAATCCATGTGATCATCCTCACATAATGTGGAGAAAGCTTTATCTGTTTAGCATGCAATAGATTTAGTCATAGTCCAGTTCTGACATGGATGTCAATATTGTTTCCAATGCAGATTAAGAAAGCCAACTTTCGTGATGAAAATTTCTCAGTTAGTGTAAGCAAATCAGCAAATGAGGTTGTTGCAACTTACACTAAGGATGAAACAGGAATGGATCTAGTCATCCGTCTCCCTGCATCTTATCCACTAAGGCCGGTAGATGTTGATTGTACTAGGAGCCTTGGAATTAGTGAGATCAAGCAAAGGAAATGGTTGATGTCAATGATGCTATTTGTTCGCAATCAGGTACCTTGTTATAGTTTGATATTATATTTTGTTTCTGCTGCCCTCTTTTTGTCCAATGGCTAGAAGTACACAGCTATTTCAAGTTAAAACTTCAGATATATAATACTCTTTTATGTATGTAGTGAATGGTTGACTCACGTAGAACAGCTTCATGAAAAAGTCTTCTGTGAATGACTATTTTATTCTTTGTTGCTGAACGCTATGTTCTTATTTAGTGAAATACAGATTCAGGTTTCTGATAAAGTTAATAATTTTTCTGCTCCTGCAGAATGGTGCTTTAGCAGAAGCTATTGGAATTTGGAAGCACAATTTTGATAAAGAATTTGAAGGTGTTGAGGAGTGTCCAATCTGTTACAGTGTCATCCACACTACAAACCACAGCGTTCCTCGCCTTGCTTGCAGGACCTGCAAACACAAATTTCATTCTGCTTGCCTTTACAAATGGTTTTCAACATCTCACAAATCATCTTGCCCCTTGTGTCAATCTCCATTTTGAGGTTACTCCTGGAATGTTTGAAATATACCAATTTTGCTCATTGGAGTTATCTTCCGCCGAAATTATCAGCGCAACACATGAGAATCAATATTGTCTGAGAATCAAGGCAGTGCTGACTACTACTGGCAGTGCAATTTCCTGCTTTTCTATATTATGTATGCTTCACGTGAAGCAGACCGCTCTACTCCTTGATTTTATAAAGGAAGCTGGGCAGCAGTTTTGCAAACTGACATGAGGATGCCATGTTTTCTATCAAGGCAAAAGAAATGCACCCAATTGCTTATATTTATCAATTTAGTTGTATCAGTTATACAGATTTTTATTTGTGCTTAGAAAAGGTCAGTTCTGATGTTCTGATGATAGGAGGTTGTCTGAACAAGAGTGTATGTGTATATCTACGTTATCCATATTGACCATGTAATAACTAGATTAATAATTGCCCTAGTAAGAAATAATAGTTGTTAAGACATCGTCTGTATGTGAAGTATATATACATTAACCATGATTACGGTGAAGAGGTACTCTGGATGAATATAAATGTTACACTTTATTCAGCACATTATGACTGGGGTTAAATTTACAGAACTGGGTGAGATTCAAGTGATTTACGACGAAAGATGAATATATAGATCTTGATTGGCTGTCGATGCTTATATTTTAGAAGTTTTTTGTCCATGAAAATATGACAAGTATTATGTTCCGTATATGCTCGATATTAGAACAAACAAGCAGAGTGTGATACATCAGTGCAAAGTATTCAACGCTTATGCAATGACTAATTTCTATTTTAGGATTTGACTGAGGTTTCAAGTAGAGTTTCTTTTTCCAATTACATTTTTTTTAGATTTAAACTTCAAATTTTTATTTGAGATTCGTATTCAGTTTTGCAAAAACCAACACATGTTGGTTGCACGATACTTGTGTATACCAACAGTTAAGACTATGGTCATTTTCATTTTTTTCTTTTTCCATTACATTGCTCTAGGTTCATTAAATGCCAATCCCCTGTGCTATTTTCGTGGGAAGTAGATGAATAATTAACATGGTACTGTTTGGCGGTGAGATGATGGTGGAGTGGAATGACAAGTTCTCCCGCAGAGATATCTAAAAATGGTTGAGCCTACCAAATGAAGATCCATCGTAACGACTTAATGATCAATATATTTAGGTTATTATACAATTCTGATATATTGATTATTTATTCTATGAATCTAATAAACAATTTTTTTCTTTTATAAATAAAATCAGAGTTAGTATATAATAAGAAAATAATTTGTAAGAACTTGATCATGAAAAATTTCTCAACCTGTTATTTTTGAACGGCTCTTAAGAGGCTTAAAAGGTGAAAAATAAAAAGGCAAAACATAGAGCATGCATATCTATGTTCCCAATACTATAAAACTAGAGCCACACATCATGCAATCTCACGTGTAAGGCACAAAGCACAATTCTTCATATTTTGGTGGTGCATTCAGTTAGGTATTAACTTCTGACGCCAATGCAACATTTTTTAGTCTAGTGTTTCTTAAAGAAAAAATTGTACTAAATGTTCTTTAACTTAATTTAAATACAATTTTTAAATAATAAATTCAAAGGACCTTTATCTTTCTAAATTTAAAAGTTTTAAATCATTTCCTCTAAACAATAACAAGGTTGACACTATCGTACTTTTTAGTATAAACTCTTAAAATAGTCTTATTTTAATATTTTTCAAAATAAAAATAACCATCTTTTCCAACCATTATTCTAAAAGAACTATTTTTTACAATTTTTTTTGCGCATAGCTTAAGCCAATTTGATTGACATCCCATTTAACTTCTTAAAAGACAAGATAAATTGATCCTCTAGTAAGCAAGATAATTCAATTGACGGATACAATGAGCGTCAATTTATTATTATCATCTTTAACTGACATCCATATATACTGAATATCGTTATTGTCATCTACAATAGAGATGTAGATGACATAAAAAAAACATACGCGATAACATTATTGTTATTGTCATCTTTAATTTAGTTTTTGTAAAAAATATTTTTAAAAATATAAAAAAAAAACATATTTTTAATAGGTAAAATAAATAGAAAAGTTTATTCGAGATAACATAAATAAAATGAATAGTAGAAACATACGCGAAATTTTTTCTTAAAATAAAAAAAAATCTAATCCAGTACAACTTTATTCTTTATAGATAATGAATACAATTTTTTTTTATATGTTAACATTCAAGAATAACAATCTTCGCTGATATAAAATAAATGTAAGAAAATACATATTAAACAACATTTTCAAAAAGTATAAATATTATCAAAACAATTTAAGAAACGATTAAACTACTCAGATAAATATATCAAATTAATAAAATTTGCTATACACCATTTTATTTTTAGGAATCAATTTCCTTCTCATTCTCTAAACCTTTAGAGATTAAAAAATCTTAGTTTAACCAATTAAAACAATACACATAAATGGTGATTAAATTCATAAAGAAAAACCCATTAGCAGTTATTGCCTGCCAAGTGTGATGACAATAAAGGAGAAATCCAACATGAAAATTAAATTATGAACAAATAAGCATTAGAGGGAAACATCATGTTAATATACCTCAATAAATACATTTTTTATTATTTGATTTTAAATTATGAACCAATTATGACTATTGTAATTGGTTCATTCTTGTTTAGGTCGGTGTACATATATCAACCACGATCTCATGGTCCTCTAAAGCTTCTTTAATAGAAATTATATTTAATGTGAGATATTTTTTGTTGCATTTTGTGTTCATTAGGATGATAGTGATTTGATTCATTTTTAAATATAAGCACAAGACTAATTTTTAGTTGTTTCCATTATATACTTGTTTAATCATAGGGTTTCTTTGTGCAGGTCAACTATCATCTAATTGAATTACTAATCTTAACAAAAGAAGGCATACATTATAAAGTGTTTTTTGTTTTTCAAAATCATTTTTTTAAAAAGAGATTTGAATTATATCTTATTTTTAATTTGAATGAGATACCATATCTTTCAACTTGTTAATAATTTTAGATTCTTATAGCATCCTTGGTATAAGGGGTTCTGATAGTACATAAGAAAGAGTCTCTCATTTTAGACCTAAAAGAAAGTGTGGAAAACCAAGTAATTTAATGATTATGTGGTCCTTAGTAGGAAGAGAGAGTAATGGTGACTAAGTATTCTAGAAGGTATCCTACTAGATCTTGCCATGATTCCCAACAGATCCTTAGATAATGAGTCATCAAAAATTTGTTAGAACTCTTAGATTTTAGCTGAATTAAGTAATATAAATGTACTCATGAATTATCAATGAAGGCAAGCAAAAGAGTTTACATAAAATAGTCTTTTAATTAATTTCTTAATTATGTCATAAATTTGTTCATTAGAATTTGGTGCTCTCATTGAGTCATGGTTCCTCCACTGCCACCCCCACATTCTTCCCCCACCATTGCTGAATTTACTGCCACACTAAATCAACTTCTCATCAGTCAACATTTATTTCAATTTAGCGTCTATGCTAACATAAGTGTTCTCACATCTGAATTCTAAGACTTACGTGTGCGGTTCCGCCACCAGATTTCACTCTCACGACACCGCCTCTGGGTAACGACGTCCACTCCTTTCCCACCACCACCATGAAACTTGACACTTTGCGTTTCAACAACACAAATCCTTTGGGTTGGATCTTTAAGATCAACCAATTTTTCGATTATCACCTTACCTCGGAAGATCAAGGGCTTCACATCGCTTCATTTTACATGGAAGGTGAAGCTTTGACATGGTTCCAGTGGATGCACTCCAACAACATGTTACTATCGTGGCCAACGTTTCTTCAAGCCCTTGAAGCTCAATTTGCTCCGTCACTATATGAAGATCCAAAAGGGTGCTCTATTTAAACTCTGCCAAACCTCTTAAGTGAAAGAATACCAGGCACAATTTGAATCTTTAGCAAATCAGATTGTGGGATTACCGCCACTGTTTTACCTTATCTGCTTCATTTTGAGACTAAAACCCTCCATTCGCTGTGAGGTGCAGGAATTCCAACCTTTCTCTCTCAAGCAATTCAACTCGCCAAACTTCAAGAAGAAAAGTACCTCGATCGAAATCCCTTTCCTCCAAAAAGATTTCAACCTACCACCACCAACACAAGCAAATCTTCCTTTAAACCGTCGATCACAGTTGCTCCACCCAAACTTGCAACACCGATCAAACCCATTTCTCCGGATGAGCTACAAGCAAGGAAAGAGAAAGACTTGTGCTATAATTGTGATGAGCGATTCAAACCTGGCCACCGTTGTCGTAGACAGTTTCACCTTCTCATTGTGGAACACGATCCCATTACAGACACCGGTGACACATCTGTGTGGAAAAATTTGGGATCTCTCGCAGAGACAATCCCTAGTGACAATCGAGAGACAAATCCAACCCAAATCAACCTTCATGCTCTTATGGGACACTTAATTCCTCAAACACTAAGAGTCATGAGCCAAATTCACACAAATCCAATAGCGATCCTCATTGACAGTGGCAGTACCCACAACTTCTTACAGGATCGTATCGCAAAACAATTAGGGCTCACTATAACACCCTTCTAACTCCACAAAATAAAACACAATAATTACTTAAATAATTCAGAGTACATCTCAGAAAGGTGTCACATTTTCTTCATAAAACATCTTAACAACAATCTTGCTCGTAACACGGGTTTTCAAAACATTTAGAATATTCACTTCTTTTATACATCAATAATCAAATTAAACTTTGCAGCGAAATCATAAATTTATAATAACTTCATTTATTTCATCAAAACATCAAGACCTTAGGTCATTATTAACAATCATCATTACTAAAAATCAACATCTAGTAACTCGTAGAAATCATCCTAACATATAACATAGTATTCACTTAAGCGTGTCCCACCCGATTTTACATCTATCAGAGAAAGACACCATACAATTCTACAGAAATAGGCTAAACAACTCCAAGCTAAAACTTCACACACCGCAAACTAATCTTGGTTATTTGCATGTTATCCATGTATAGGCAACATTCATACAGGCAGGGTGAGTAATCACAAATCAATATAAACAATATAAAGAAGAGATATTAACGGGTCATATTCATCTTAATCAGACATCACAACAAATCACCCAAAACATCATATAAATCACCAAGATACCAACATCACAACATTCAATTCCACAAAGAATGAAATGTAACGTCATAAATGCATGTGGTACCAATCAACATTTAATGGTCACCGGGCCATCAACCCTCCACCAGGGAGCACAACATAACAATAACACCCCAATCCACATAATGAGATTGAAACCATCATCATCATAAGTATGCCATGGATGCAACGATACAACAACATCAACATAATCAACATAATTAACACTTGCATCTGCATTCATATAAATATTCATCATACTCTTCATACAACATTTATACATCAGTCATGTAATCTATCAACATATACTCATCATCACATAGAAATCATAAACATCATATTATAGCATCACAACTCCATTTCACACAAAATCATCATAATTCATTTGATCATCATGTTCGTGACATAGTAAGTATAAACATCAAAATATTCACATCATCTATTTATTCCGTCATAACATCATTATAGTAACATCATTCACATAACTCATACCATCATAAGAAATCAACACATAATCATCATATAAGTTCAACATATAATTCACATCATAACACAACAACATCTTATCATTATCCTCTAGATTAACATAAGCATTGTATCACCTTAATGAAGGGGCGTAAAACACAAGGAATGGGGGTTGGAATTGGGTTTTCTTAACAACTTAAAAATAACTTCTATGACAAGTTGATTTATCTTGGTTCGTTTGAACTCAAACTACATCCATTCCACCCGCCAAGGTGATTTTGCCTCTATCACTGAGGTCTTAATCCACTATTCAATATTTAGATACAATCACAATGACCTACTGTCAAAGTCTTCTTGAGTCTACTGACTAACTAGTCACTCAAGGAAAATCACTTTTATAATAAACAATAATGTAACTAGTATGCTTCTAATAAGCTTTTGATTGTTACAAAGTTTTGGCGCAATAATACAATATATGAAAAAGTAATTTGTCAGCTTCATTTTCAATCTTCAAAATCATTCCTTTATATATAGGCTTGAATAAAGTGACCGTTGGGAACAACTTGAGCCTGTTTTGGATATAAATTATTATCATAAATTCCTTCCAAAACGAGAGATACTTGTCTTCACCATTAATTGATATATTATTTAATTAATGCCTTTAATATGAGAATCATCATCTTCTAGACATAAATCAGAGAGAATTAAATCTTGATACGCAGCCAATAAATCACGTCTTTAATGATGGATTCTTCAATAAATGTATCTTCTATATAGGGCGCAATGTTTCTTCTAATTAAGCGCATCTTCCTTTCAATAACTTCCTTTTCTACAACTTCTACACATATAACACAGAAAGTTATTTTCAGTATGTATTAGAACTTCTATTCTTGCATAATAATAATTGTTATCATCAAAACTCTTAGAGGTTTAGAACCAGAATTGTTCTAACAATCTCCCCCTTTTTGATGATGACAAAACATTTATTTAGATTTTAAGAATAGAGTTTAATAGGATTAGAAGAACTCCCTTTGGTTAATTTAATTCAGAGATTTCCATTAGAGGTTCCTTCAGAAGTTTTATCCTTCAGAAGTTTTATCAGCTTTAGCTCCCCCTGAGTTGGTTACTTGACCTGTTTCTATTTTAGAATCACAACTCAAACAGTTTTATTAGAATATATATGTTAGAGGTTAATCTTGATAACTTCTATAGATCAAAATCTTCTGCGTTTCTCCCCCTTTTTGTCATAATCAAAAAGTAAAGATGCAGAAGGAAAAACAACAAGCGTGAAGAAGCAAAACGAAACAAGTTGTCATTAATCAGGGGCATAGCCAAAAAGAAACAAACAGTAGTAATTAAACAGAGAAGATAATTAGAAGATAAAACTAAAGGTTAACAGAAAATCAGGGTAGGGGATTCATCTTAGTAACTAATGCATCCAGAAGAGACTTGATTTCAGATGAAGATTCCACTTGCTTGCCAATCATAGTCTTCAGTTCAGCATTAGTTTCATCCTGTTTGTCCAATCATTGCTTGACCATTTCATTCTCCTTTTTCAATTCTTCTAGAGTCTTCAGCACAAGAGATGTTGGTAGAGGTTCTTCAGTTGTTGTAGCAGCTTGATTTCCAGAATTTGCATCAGTTGATGGTGATAGAAAAGAGTCAACTTCCTGAGCTTCATCAGAGGGAACTAAAACCATATGAAGTTTAGAGTATGATTCCAGAGGTTCTGGTTCAGTCCAGGGTTTGTTATCCAGAAGTAATGGCTTGTTCTTTTCAATGTTGGAGACAACGACTTTGAGGTATTCACAGAAGTTCTGATGAGCGATATCATAGCAGATATCCTTCAGCCTTTTGGTATCAACATTGAACCATTTTCTGAATGTAGCCCAAAGAAAATCAGAAGCTGCTGGATCAGGAAGCTCTGAGCAAGCAACTTTCAGATCCTCTAACTTGATTTTCATTTTTGCTTCAAAGGCAAGCAGTAGTGCATCAATGTCTGTTTTGGTTGGTTTTGGTTTTGGGGCCGGAATGGCAGTTTTGTTGGAAACAGAAGATAGTTTTTGGAGAGCTTCTATGTTAATGGATGTTCTAAGAGGATTTTCTGGCTCAGATTCTTCTGGAGGTGTGTCTGGTATTGTTATGAATGTTGGTGATTTTGGTGGGGTTGATTCATAAGAGGACAGAGAGCTTTCTCTAATGGGTGAAAGGTCAAAACCTAGTGCATGGCCATCAGTATTCAGAGGATGGAAATTGCTGGGTGGATTTGTTTTAAAAGTTTGAATAGGTGGAATTTGTTGGGATTCAGGAGGTTGGAATGCGTCAATATCAGAAAGAACGTTTTGGAGATAAGTGTGTGTTTCAACGAATTGGGAATGGTATATATCAGAGAATGGTGTTGGATCAATGGGTATATCAAAATCAGATAGAGTTTGTGGTTGATGAGTTTCATGTTCAGGTGGATTTAGTGAAGTTAAGATAGAGGAAACAACAGAAGTTGTGGGTATTACAGAGGGAACTTGGTCAGAAACAGTTATGGGTACAGAAGGTGGGATGGGTTCAGAAGGAATTGGGTCAGAAGGAGGTGGGTCAGAAGAAGTTGGTTCAGACATGACCACTTTTACTGCTTCTACCACAGAAACAAAATCAGAAGTAGAGGAAGAAGTGTTACCTGTCTTTTTGATTGTTTTAGAAACCTTCTGAGAAGTTCCTTCCCCAACTTTCCTTTTCTTGCTATTTTTTAATACAACTTCTGGAGCTGGTTGTTTGAGTTTCTCTGGGTTGAACATGGGATCCACACCATCTTGTTTGCAGGAGTCTAAATATCTGACAACAACCTCTGGAGGTGTGTCAGCAGAAAATAATGGGAAGTTCTGTAGAGGAATCTTCCTTGTTGTGATAACCTCCCTGGAGTACAAGATTGGGTCCTTCTTGATAGAGGTGTTGAATTTCATTTTCTTGAGATTCTTAGCGTTAAGGGGCTTTCCAACATCAGGTTCTAGAAGTTCTACCTGCTTAGCTTCAATCAGATAATCCACCAATTTGATTTCATTGATGATATCAAAAATTAAGCGTCCTAGAGGTATCCAGTCCCTCTTGGTCTTTTCTCATTCTCTTGTTTCTTTGGCACTGTTCTTCAGATGATTGAATAATGAATGGGCTAGGTTTACCTTCTTCTTCTTGGCAATGAAATAAAGCAAGAACTGCTGGTCCATGTTGATGTAGTCAGGGGAGTTGGTTGCTTTTCTATGACAAATGATACCAAGGATGATCTTAGCCCATATTCTGAGATGATCCTTCAGATCCTTAATTTTGTTAGAGGGTTGCCCATTTGTGAAAATTTCTTTTGCTATCAGTTTTGTGTCTGATAGTTTATCCATCTCACTGCACTTTATCCCGTTTCCATCAGATTCAATAAGTCTTGCAATATGATCTTCTGAGATGATTATTCTCTTCCCCAGAACATAAGAAGTAACGTGAGAATTTGTGGCGCTTTCAAAAACCCAGAATTCCTTAACCAGCTTGAGGAAGACTGGTCCCATTAAGCGATCAAAGTAATTTTCCCAGCCTTGAGCTTTGACGGCGGGAAGCAAATCGAAACCGTTCTCTTTCAAACTAGCAAAGTCTACGAACAGTTCACACAAGACTTCAAGCTTTTCAGTGGGTGTGAGAAGAGTTTTCACTGGAGAAACATGTAGCACATCTGTTGATGAATCCTTTGGTGGTTGAGAGGTGGAAGACATAGTTACTAAGATGAGGGTTTAGGGTTTCTAAAAAGTTTCAGAGAAGAAGAATAGATGAAGGTGAAAAAAAATAGAGTAAAAGAACGATGATGGTAAAAGTGAATGTAAAAGAGTGTTTATATAGGGAAAAATTTCATTTAAGACAACGAGCAATTAGTGGAAAATTTTAATTAAAAAACATAATGATTGGAAAGTAATAAATGCAGCTGACAAAAGGGAAGGCGTAAAGATCTTGGAACAGTTACCAAAAAGATTTTTGGCTCTATTGTGTCAAGTCAGCCTTTTCAGTTTCCCAGAATTTGAACAGGTGTCCTTCTGTAGAGGACAATTGTCCAATTGCATATTCTGTCACTTTTCAGAGTTTGGACACGTATTATGATTCTGATAGGATTCCTTAGAGCTTTATTGACACGAGTTGATGTAAATATCTGTATGTTATTCTCTTGAACAAAAGTTCTCAGAATTAAACAGTTAGAATAAAAGAAATTATAACTTCTGAAAGAATAAAACAGAGGTTTTAGTTCAAAACTTCTGAGAGATAAAAACATACAATTAAAGCATTTTCACTCTGGACATAATTCCATACTAAGGTTGGTTAGAATGAAATTAAATCTATCTTCAGGAAGGGGTTTTGTAAAAATGTCAGCCCATTGGTGATTTGTGTCTATGAATTTTAAAATTAAGATTCCCTTCTGAGTATAGTCCCTAATGAAATGATGTTGAACTTCTATGTGTTTAGCTCTAGAGTGTAAAATTGGATTTTTAGAGAGACAGATAGCAGAAGTATTATCATAGAGGATGAGAATGTTACTTTCATAAATATTGAAGTCCTCAAGCTGACTTTTCATCCAGAGCATCTGAATACTGCATCCAGCTGCTGCAATGTATTCAGCTTCTGCAGTTGATAATGCTATGGTTGACTGCCTTTTGCTAGACCAAGAAATTAGATTATCTCCCAGAAATTGACAACTTCCAGAAGTACTTTTCCTTTCTGTTCTGTCTCCAGCAAAATCAACATCACAGTATCCTACAAGTTTGTAATCTTTGGATCTTCTGTAGCATAGACCAAGATTAGTAGTACCTTTCAGATACCTAAAAATTCTCTTAACTGCTGTTAAGTGAGTTTCTCTAGGATCTGATTGGAATCTAGCACATAAACAAACACTGTATAGAATATCTGGTCTAGAAGCAGTTAGATAGAGGAGTGAGCCAATCATACCTCTGTAGATTTTCTGATCTACTTTCTTACTTACCTCTTCTTTCTCCAGAATACATGTAGGATGCATAGGAGTTTTAGAGATGGTACTTTCTGATAAATCAAATTTCTTCAGAAGTTCTTTGACATATTTGCTTTGATGAATATATGTTCCTTCTGATGTTTGATTGATTTGGATTCCCAGAAAGAACTTTAATTCTCCCATCATGCTCATTTCAAATTCTGCCTGCATAGACTTAGAAAACTCCTTTCCCATAGCACTTTTAGTAGAACCAAATATTATATCGTCTACATAAATTTGGCATATCAGAATGTCATTTTTAATGTTTTTACTGAAGAGTGTTGTATCCACTTTCCCTCTGATGAAATCATTTTCCAGAAGAAAATTGCTTAGTCTTTTATACCAAGCTCTGGGAGCTTGCTTCAGACCATATAAAGATTTTTTGAGTTTGAAGACATGTTCTGGAAATTTTGTATTTTCAAAACCAGGGGTTGGTGCACATACACTTCTTCATCAATATAACCACTTAAAAATGCACTCTTGACATCCATTTGATATAGAATGATATTATGGTTTACAGCAAATGAAATTAGAAGTCTAATAGATTCTAACCTGGCGACTGGGGCATAGGTTTCTGTGTAGTCAATTCCTTCCTGTTGACTATAACCTTGTGCAACCAGTCGTGCTTTGTTTCTGACAACTTCTCCTTGCTCATTTAGCTTGTTTCTGAATACCCACTTGGTGCCAATGATGTTGAATCCTCTAGGCCTAGGAACTAGATCCCATACATCATTTCTGGTGAATTGATTAAGTTCATCTTGCATAGCCAGAATCTAATCGTTTTCTGAGAGAGCTTCTTCTATAGAAGTTGGTTCAATCAGGGAGACTAGTCCCATTAGAGATTCTTCAGAGTTTCTGAATGATGATCTTGTTCTGATTGGTTCATCCTTCTTTCCCAAGATTTTGTCTTCTGGGTGATTCAGCTTGCTTCTGGATAGTTTCTTCTGAGTGGGTTCTTCAGGGCTTGTTGGAGTGATTGTCTTGTTTTGTTCTGTAGGTGATTGTTCTTCAGATGTTCTGTTTGTAGTGATTTCAACTTCTATATCTGCAAGAGATTCATTCTGCTTTGGTTTTTCAGAACCAAGCTTATCATCAAATCTGACATAAATAGACTCTATGACTATTCGTGTTTCTGTGTTGTATACTCTGTATCCCTTTGAACGTTCAGAGTATCCTAACATATAACACTTTTGTGCCTTAGAGTCAAACTTATTCAGAGGATCATTAGTATTCAGAATAAAACACTTGCACCCAAAAGGATGAAAATATGAAATGTTGGGCTTTCTGTTCTTTCACAATTCATAAGGAGTCTTTTCAAGAATAGGTCTTATAGAGATTCTATTCTGAATATAGCATGTTGTATTTACTGCTTTTGCCCAAAAATGTTTAGCCATGTTAGTCTCATTGATCATGGTTCTGGCCATCTCTTGCAATGTTCTATTCTTACGTTCTACAACCCCATTTTGTTGTGGAGTTCTAGGACAAGAAAAGTCATGAGAGATGCCATTTTCATTAAAGAATGATTCTAATTTTTTTGTTTTCAAATTCTCCACCATGATCACTTCTGACTTTAACAATTCTAAAATCTTTTTCATTTTGAACTTGTTTGCAGAAGTTAGAGAATACAACAATTGACTCATCCTTGTGTCTAAGGAACTTTACCCATGTCCATCTGCTGAAGTCATCTACGATCACCAATCCATACTTCTTGCCACTGACTGAAGCAGTTTTCACTGGTCCAAACAAGTCAATGTGCAGAAGTTCTAGTGGTCTAGAGGAAGATACAACATTTTTAGCTTTAAAGGCAGGTTTTGAAAATTGCCTTTCTGACATGCTTCACACAGAGCTTCTGAGTTGAACTTCAAGTTTGGAAGTCCTTTGACCAAATTGAGTTTGTTAAGTTGAGATAATCTTCTCATATTAACATGTCCCAATCTTCTGTGCCACACCCATTGCTCAGTTTCCACATACATTAGACATTTTACATTCTGATTTTTTAATTTAGAAAGTTTTATTTTATATATGTTGTTCTTTCTCTTTCCACTGAAGAGGATTGTTCCATCTTTCTGACTAACAACTTTACAGAACTTTTAATTGAAGATTATGTCATAGCCATTATCACTTAATTGACTTATGGATAATAGATTATGCATTAATCCTTCTACCAATAGAACATTAGAGATAGAGGGAAGATTTCCATTACCAATAGTTCCAGAGCCAATTATTTTTCCTTTTTGGTTGCCTCCAAAACCTACGTGGCCTCCATCCTTTAATTCAAGACTTTGGAACATATGCTTTCTTCCCGTCATGTGTCGTGAGCATCCAGAGTCCGGGTACCAGGATTGGTGTTTCAGTTTTGCTGTTAAAGATATCTGCAACATACACAATCTTATCTTTGGGTACCCATATTTTTCTGGGTCCTTGTTTGTTAGTTTTCACAATCTTCTAATTTATTTTAGGTTTCAAATCAGAACTTGTGGAACAAGATGACTCACTAGTATATATTAGGTCATGATTATGACCATAGGTAAAATGAGAACTTAGAGAAGTATTAACTTTTATGACCACGTCATCAATCTTTTTAAACTTCAGAGTTTCCTCTTCTTTAGTTTTCACATAGCCTATGCCTCTTCTATCATTTCTGCTAACTCCATAGATCATAGATGCAATTTTGCTTCTATCCTATGCTTTTAGTTAGAAATTTTTGAAAACTATAGTCATATTGCTTTATGATACTATCAGAATTGAGTAGATCTTCTAATTCATATTCCTTCTGAGCTTTAAGTTTTTTAAGAGAGTTTTTGCATTCACAAATATTTTCTTTCAGCTCAGAGTTTTCTGTTTTTATTTTTCTAAATTTTTCTAATTTAGATACCAGACTTTGTTTCATGTCTTTGTATTTGAATTGAAGCTTCTGATATTTTTCAAGAATTTCTGAGAGGCTATCTTCTAATTGAGATCTAGAAAGTTTAGAGAATACCTCTTTTGTGTCTGAGTCTGATTCTGATTCTGATGAGTGATCATCTTCTGGTATTTTTGCCATTAGTGCAATGTTAGCATGTTCATCTTCTGAATCCGACTCTGCTTCAGATGATTCAGAATCATCCCATGTTGCCATGAGACTCTTTTTCTTTTCTCTGTTGAATTTCTTTCTGGGTTTCTCTTTCTGGAGTTTTGGACATCACTCTTGTAATGTCCTGGTTCTTTGCACTCGTAGCACACTATTTCTTTGCGTCTGGGTTTCCTGTGGCCAGATGTTGCTTCAGAGTGATTGCGTGTTCTTCTGGTATTTCTGAACTTCTTCTGACGATGCTTCCAGAGTTGTTGGACTCTTCTGGATAGAAGAGATAGTTCATCTTCTTCTGATGAGAATCCGAAACTTTCTTCTTCTTCTGCCTGTAAAGCTTTAGAATCAAATTTGTTAGATTTAAGAGCTACAAACTTACCTTTCTTCTAGGGTTCATCTTCTTCTAGTTCTATCTCATGACTTCTCAAGGAGCTGACCAGTTCTTCTAAAGATATTTCGTTCAGATTTTTTGATAGCTTTAGAGCAGTGACCATGGGCCTCCAAGCCTTTGGCAAGCTTCTGCTGATCTTCTTTACATGATCTACTGTTGAGTAGCCTTTGTCCAGAACTTTCAGTCCAGCTACCAGAATTTGGAACCTTGAGAGCATTTTTTCAATTGTCTCATCTTCTTCCATTTTGAATGCTTCATACTTCTGGATGAGGGCCAGAGCTTTTATCTCCTTGACTTGAGTGTTGCCTTCATGTGTCATCCTCAGGGAATCAAACATGTGTTTGGTTGAGTCTCTGTTTGTAATTTTCTCATATTCTGTATATGAGATAGCACTCAGAAGTATGGTTCTAGCTTTGTGATGATTTTTGAACTCCTTCTTCTGTTGAGCTGTCATATTTGTTCTTTCAATCTTCTGACCATCTGCTCCAACAGGATGAGTGTATCCATCTGTCACCATGTCCCAAAGATCTCCATCCAGAGCTAGAAAGAAACTTTCCAGAACATCCTTCCAGTAGTCAAAGTTGTCACCATTGAACACCAGAGGTTTTGCATTGATCTTGTCATTTTGGTAGTCATTGTTGTTGTTGCCAGCGTCTGTCATGTGTTTTAACTTCTGGATCTTTTACTGACACAGTTAAGTGTATTTCTCAGAACCTAGCGCTCTGATGCCAATTGAAGGGGCGTAAAACACAAGGAAGGGGGGTTGGAATTGGGCTTTCTTAACAACTTAAAAATAACTACTATGACAAGTTGATTTATCCTGGTTCGTTTGAACTCAAACTACATCCAGTCCACCCGCCAAGGTGATTTTGCCTCTATCACTGAGGTCTTAATCCACTATTCAATATTTAGATACAATCACAATGACCTACTGTCAAAGTCTTCTTGAGTCTACTGACTAACTAGTCACTCAAGGAAAATCACTTTTATAATAAACAATAATGTAACTAGTATGCTTCTAATAAGATTTTGATTGTTACAAAGTTTTGGCGCAGTAATACAATATATGAAAAAGTAATTCGTCAGCTTCATTTTCAATCTTCAAAATCATTCCTTTATATATAGGCTTGAATAAAGTGACAGTTGGGAACAACTTGAGCCTGTTTTGGATATAAATTATTATCATAAATTCCTTCCAAAACGAGAGATACTTGTCTTCACCATTAATTGATATATTATTTAATTAATGCCTTTAATATGAGAATCATCATCTTCTAGACATAAATCAGAGAGAATTAAATATTGATACGCAACCAATAAATCACGTCTTTAATGATGGATTCTTCAATAAATGTATCTTCTATATAGGGCGCAATGTTTCTTCTAATTAAGCACGTCTTCCTTTCAATAACTTCCTTTTCTACAACTTCTACACATATAACACATAAAGTTATTTTCAGTATGTATTAGAATTTCTATTCTTGCATAATAATAATTGTTATCATCAAAACTCTTAGAGGTTTAGAACCAGAATTGTTCTAACACTTAAACATATAATTAATATCACAAAGTCATTAGCACATAATTATCATCGACAACACGAATTCATCCTCATCTATTCATCGAACACCACTACAAACAACCTAATCACATTACCTACACCTCTACGTCAATATAACTAATTCCTAAGCATCGTCGTTACCATCACTAGTCATAGGACATCACCATTCTCTCATTTGGATTCAGTTTCATCATTTAACAAATTATTAACACCTCTTAATATGATGTTCATCATGTTTTTTAGTTATGCCGTTGACATTAATTTTGGTAAAACTAACCGGACAACAACATGTTGGACAAGATGTTCTAACATGCTGAAGAACAAGTTCTATAGCAGGTTTAACAAGTTGTCTGAAAAAGTCCTGACATGGCTGCTCAGACATCGATACACATGTGGTTATAATACTTGGCAGATGCCGAGCCAAATGATGAAACATCTTTAACTGTCATGACAATATTGTTGTTTTGTGATGTCAGAGCAGATATCTTAACATCTGTCTGTCAATTCTGGGCAACTTTGCAGACCACCTATTTTGAATGACACTAATTATGATACCTGAAAAGCGCGTATGATGACTTTTGTAAAAAATATTGATAGCAAAAGCTGGAAAACAATTATCAAAGGTTGGAAACACCCTGTTGTGAAGGACAAAGATGAAAAGGATACAAAAGAATTAAATCCAGAAGAGGACTGGTCTAAGGAAGAAGATGATCTTGCTCTTGGAAACTCTAGGGCCTTGAATGTCTTATTCAATGGAGTGAACATGAACACCTTTAGATTGATAAATAATTGTACTGTAGCAAAAGATGCATGGGAGATTTTGAAGAATGCTCATGAAGGAACCTTTAGGGTGAAGATGTCAAGACTTCAAGTTCTTACCACTAAGTTTGAGAGCTTGAAGATGAAGGAGAATGAGAGCATTCACGATTTTCACATGAACATTCTTGATATTTCCATTACATCTAGTGCCTTGGGAGAAAAGATGTTAGAGGAGAAGCTGGTTAGAAAGATTCTCAGGTCGTTGCCTAAGAAGTATGACATGAAGGTCACAACTATTGAAGAAGCTTAAGACATCAGCAACATGAAGGTGGATGAGCTTGTCGGGTCACTTCAAACTTTTGAATTGGTTATCAATGAAAGATCTGAAAAGAAGAACAAAAGATTAGTTTTTATCTCCAATACTAGTAATGAAGAGGTTCAATATGACATGGAGACTGATGAAGGAATTTATAATGAAACTATGCTTCTTGGGGGGCAAGTCAAGAAGGTGCTAAAGTGTATGGATAGGAAGTCAAGAACAGATGTTACAAACATGTCATTCAACATCATGAAGAACAATGATTTTCAGAGAGAAGAAAGAGTAGAGGAGAAAGGCAATAAAGAAAAAGCTCTCACTTACAGATATGATTCTGATGATGTAGAACTTACTTTTGATAAACTAGCTGCTTCCTACAGAGAACTATGCCTTAGAAGTAAAAAGGTTTGTCAACAAGGAGAGAAATAAAAAAAACATATAATCCAACTGAAGGCAGAAAAGGAAGAGCACATGGAAATTATCTTAAGGTTGAAAAATGAAGTGATTTTGCTGAACTCTAAACTTGACAGAATGTCCAAGTCTGTCAGAATCCTGAATATTGGATCTAACATATTAGATGAGATTTTTCAAGTTGAAAAAGTGGCAGGAGATATGAATGGAATAATATTTAATAACAAAAGGAACCTCTTTCAGACTTCATTCATCTTAAACCTTAACCAAAGATGTTGAATCAAATGTATCAACATCATGACAACAATAAATTCAATCAAGTTGGAGATGTTACAGGTCTTGGTTATAATAATCAAGTTGTGATGAAGAAAGGAAAAGTGTCTGCAATGACTTTTGTTCAACCTAAAATAAAACAGGAACAAAATATGTCAGGTCAAAAGTCCCAACATCAGAAAAGACATCATTGTGGAAGCAAAACCCAACAATGGAAATGTCATTATTGTGGAAGATTTGGTCACATAAAACCCTACTATTACAAACTGCATGGTTATCCAAAACAGTCAACACAACATAGGAATAATCATGGTATGATTAAAACTAGAAAGGTGTGGAAACCTAAGGTTGTTGAAAGTGAGAAAGATTTGTCTGAAGACAAAGAAGAAAGTGTTGATGAAAAGAACCACCAATCTACAGAGATGGTTAATGTTGATGATCTGAATACTGATGATGTGGTTTCTATTACTAAGAAAAGTAAGCAAACATTCTCAAGAGAGTCATAGTATGATGTTGAACATAATGTCCAAGATTTCATGACTCTAGTAAAGAAGCAAGATGCAGATGGGAAACAAATTTTTGCTTCTTTTAGTGCCTTTTCTACTCTTGGTGATTGAATGTGTTCTGCTACAAGTTTACTTACTTTTGGTTGATTACCCTTAATGCATAGTTGCTTGGTTTGTTATTTTATGGCTAAAAAAGGGGAGAAGTAAGTAGTAGTAGTGTTCTTTGGTCGTTTCCTTTAGGGGGAGAGATTATGCTATTAAGGGGGAGATTTTTTTAACTATTTGATGTAAAAGAAGATCTTTGTGAAAAGGTTTTCATGTCTTCTGCTGCTGACCTGATGTTAGCCTCTGATTGGGAAGAAAGGTTATTTAGTTAGTTTTAGCCAAAATATGCCAAATGGGGGAGATTGTTAGTTATGCTATTGTGGGTCTTGACATTAATTTTGGTAAAATTAACCTGACAACAACATGTTGGATAAGATGTTCTAACATGCTGAAGAACAAGTTCTATAGTAGGTTTAGCAAGTTGTCTGAAAAGAAGTTCTGACATGGATGCTCATACATCACTACATATGTGGTTATAATACTTGGCAGATGCTGAGCCAAATGCTGAAACATCTTCAACTATCATGACATTATTATTGTTTTGTGATGTCAGAGCAGATGTCTTAACATCTGTTTGTCAGTTCTGGGCAACTTTGCAGAAAGTTGTGATTTGATTCCGGAGGATTTTTAACAGGTGTTTATTTCTGTTATTAGTCTGATTGGTGGAGAAAATCAAGGAGGAATTTTATGATTAACAAAAGTTGTTATGTTTCCTATATTTTAAGATATTTTAAGATATTTTCATATCTTTTAGGTTGTTATTTTTGGAAAGATATGATGTTTCTATTTCCTGTACAATTTGTTCAAAATATATTTGAAGATCAATCAGTTTTAATGAAGATCAATTCTGACAGCTTTCATTGCTCATATTCATGAAGATCGTTCTCTACTTAAAATGGTGCAACCCTAATCGAAGGTACAAAGATTAGAGATTAAAAAGCTGCGCATTCTGAGCTAGGGTTAGGCTTTTGTGTTGTGTTATTTGTGAGCCATTTTAACATCATCTAGATGTTTGAATTGGACTGATTTTATTGAGTTGTATTTTGTCCACTCAAAGCTTTGAAGCATTAGTGTTTGTTCTTGATTGAAGCTTTTAAGCAAGATCAAGTTGTTTATCTTGGAAGAATGTTCTTCTATTTTCTTTGTAAGGTTTTGGTTTATTATCATAGTGTGTGATTTAGGGAGAGTGAGAGGGGGTTCTCTTATCTAAGGGTTCTTAGATAGAAATTACATTGGGTGGTGATTAAGTGAGAAGTGTAAACTGAGATTGTTTAACTTCAAATTGATACTACTAATAGTGGATTTCCTTCATGGCTTGGTAGCCCCCATAGTAGGTGAATTTGCACTGAACTGGATTAATAATTCCTTGTGTTCTTACTGCTGTACTTTATTCTGATTTTACCTTGTTAATATTCAGATAGTAATGTCGTGACACCGCCTTCGACATGACATATTTTCTACACCATAATTTCAATGTTAATCATATAAATCATAAGATAATCATTTAAAACATCAAGATTACACATGGCAACAAGTAAAACACATCACAACATCACTACATCATAAACACATGCCTTCAATTAATTTTTCATCATTAAAAACATGATTTTTCACTTCCAGGTTGCGCTAAGCGCGCTCGCTACTGCCTCGAAGAGATGACAAATTTTCAGAGCCTGCTAAGCGCTGTATTTTGGGCTAAGTGCGCTCCTGCTAAGCCCAAAATTCTGGGCTAAGCCCGCTCTGCGATTTCTCCAAAAATTCCTGCGATGACAACACTCATTCCCCTATGATTTACCACTCAATAACCATTCTTTAACCTCATATAATCACATAATTTCATATTAGAACCTATCCCTATCATCATACTTACATCATTTACAACAATTATTACACAATAATTCATAAAAATACCCAAATTCTACACCTTCAATCCTAGGTTTCCCATAAAACCCTGTTTCCCCATAACACCTAACTCTATATCATCAATATTGAAAAGAAATTACTCCCTATACCTTAGAATGTTGGTTCCTTTCAATTTCCTCTCGAAGCTTCAACAATATCTCCAAGCCATAGCCTCTTCCCCCTTCGTTCCTCATAACAACTTTCTCTTTTCCCCAAATTTCACGAATAATGAGTTTCTCATCACTATTCTCCTTCAAATACCCCTAAATGGGTTCTCCCTATTTTACCTTCACTTATCCATCACCAAAAGACCAACATGCCATCCCACTTCTATTTCTCTTATTTTAATTAATAATAATAATTCGAATAATTCCACCTAATTATCCTCACTATTACTATTATTAAAATATTCCACCACATTTACTTAAACAACACAACATCATAACATCAAAGAAAAATCATCATATATCCAAATTAAATCAACAAATAGTTATTATCGACTTTGGGGTGTTACACTCACTACTGAACCAACACACTCTTTTAAATTCTTGGTTTGCAATGACGAGGAGTTACACTGCACTTCTATGTGTCGCAATGTTTCTCTTTTTTTGGGCAAGCAGGAATTTCATGTGGACTTGTTCATCCTGCCTATTTATGGTGCATAATTGGTTTTAGGGGTGCAATGGCTTAAAACCTTATAACTAATTGTAATGGATTATGGGCAGTTGACCATGAGTTTTACTATCAATGGTTCCTCAGTTTACCTTAAGGGTGTTCCTAAACTTGGCCCTAGTGAAGCAAACCTACACCAGTTGCAGAGAATGATGGATAATCATGCTATTGATACATACATCCAATTCCAACTATTCACACCAGAAGAGCCTCTGTCATCACCGGAAATTCAGGACAAATGTGTTTCTTAAGTATTCAACAAATACAACAAGATTTTTCAACCCCATTCTACACTGCCACCTCAACGATTCACGAATCACAAGATTACCCTCACAAACAATGCAGACCCTGCGAATGTGTGGCCTTACCGTTTCCCACATTTCCAGAAACAGGAAATCGAAAACCAAATCAAGAAGATGCTCATTCAAGGCTTAATTCAACCCATTAATAGCGCATTCTCTTCCCCTGTTTTGTTGGTACGCAAAAAAGACGACACCTGGAGGTTTTGCATGGATTATCGGGCGTTAAAGGCAATCACTATCAAGGATCGATTTCCCGTACCATCCATAAATGAGTTGTTAGATGAACTCTATGGAACTCATTGTTTTTCGAAGCTGGATTTACGTTTAGGATACCATCAGATACGTATGTGCACCTATGAGGTTCATAAGACAACTTTTCGCACACACCAAGGACATTATGAGTTCTTGGTTATGCCCTTTGGGCTCTGTAACACACCATAAACATTCCAAGCCACTATGAACCTGATCTTTGAACTATATCTACGTCGTTTCATCATTGTATTTTTTGATGACATCTTGGTGTACAGTCCTACGCTCAAGGATCACCTGCAACATCTTGAAGTTGTATTTTAGTGTTTACTGACACATGAGTTTTACTTGAAACAATCCAAATGTTCCTTTTCCCAAAATTCAATTGAATACTTGGGACACATAGTATCCTTGGAAGGTGTAGGTCAGGATCAGGAAAAATCAACGCCATGATGAATTTGCCAACTCCTTCCAATATCAAACAATTACGCAGGTTTCTCGGATTGATAGGGTTCTACAGAAAAATCGCCAAAGGATATTCCAGTATCGCAACACCACTCATTCAACTTCTCAAGAAGGACACATTTGAATGGAGTAATGAAGCAACTAAAACTTTTGAGGCCTTGAAGTGGGCAATGCGATAAGCTCCTGTATTGACATTACCTAATTTCCAAGAGAATTTTATTTTGGAGACTAATGCATAAGGTGCAGGTATGGGATTTGTGTTAATTCAAAATTCACATCCCATTTCTTATTATAGCAACCAATTCTGCCCTAGAATAGTGAGGGTATCCACTTATGTGTGAGAGATGTGTGCCAATATGTCCTCTATTAAGAAATGGAGAACTTATATTTTAGGGGGAACATTTACAGTTCACACTGATCAAAGGGGTTTGAGGGAACTTATGACGCAAGTGATACAAACTCTGGAGCATCAATTTTATTTGGAGAAAATTTTAGGGTATTCCTATGAGATTATATACAAGCCCGATGTTAAAAACAAAGTTGCAAACTCTCTCTCTCTCTCTCTCTCGTGTTCATTGTCTCCATTTTAAAATTCATCACGAAGCTTAAAGAATAATTCATTCAGGATGAGACATTCCAACAATTGCTTCATGACATCCAAACCAATCCAAACCAATCCTGATGGCTTGTTTCCACAAAGGAAGGCTCTTTATACTGCAGGGATCTATTTTCAAACATATGTTATTGGAGGAATTCCATGTGTCACCAATTGGGACACAACGAAATACATCACACAGTAGGACGATTGTAGGAAAATGTATTTTAGGAAGGTATATGCCGAGATGTAATTGACTTCATACGACAATGTGTGACATGCCAACATATGAAATCGGTTAATCACGCCCCTTATGGATTACTCCAGCCATTTCCCATTCCGGATAAAGTATGGGAAAATATATCGTTGGGTTTTATAGTAGGTCTCCTTTCATTCCAAAATCACACGGTAATCCTAGTGGTAGTAGACCGACTTTCCAAGGTTGCCCATTTTGGCATGTTACTGACACAACTCACAACTTCTAAAGTGGCAGAACTTTTTGCTCGCATGGTCTGTAAATTGCACGGGATGCCAAAGAGTATGGTCTCCGACAGAGGTCCCATATTCATGACCCATTTTTGGCAGGAATTGTTTCAACTTAATGGTACAAAACTGAGAATGTCGTCAGCATATCACCCTAAAAGTGATATCCAAACTGAAGTTATTAACAAAATGTTGCAAAAATACCTCGGATGCTTTGTACACAAACCAGTCGTTGGGGCTATTTCTTACATTAGGCAGAATGGTACTATAATACTACAGTCCATAGCTCCACTGGTGTTTCTCTCTTCCAGGTGGTTTATGGGCAGGAGCCTCCTAAATTGCAGGATTATATGACTGTAAGCACTAACGTACAAGCTGTCAAAGAAAGTATTTGTGACAGAACCAAAATGCTGTAAGAATTAAAGAGGAAGCTTACTAAAGCCCAAGAAAACATGAAAGCAACTATTGACAGGGGTCGAATTCCTTACCAATTTGTTGTGGGTGACTTAGTGTTTGTGAAACTGAGACCACATAAACAAAATTCTGTAGAGGGTCGACGAATTCAAAAACTATCTAAGAGGTTTTATGGCCCTTCAAGACAATGAAGGCTATTGGTGAAGTAGCCTTATAGTTGGAACTACCTTCCTCTAGTAAAATACACCCAGTTTTCCATGTATCATAGCTAAAATTATGTACAAGCAATACAGTGCCTGAACTAGAACTCCCTCCAGATGTTGTGCATAATGAACCTCTAATACAACCTTTGACAATCTTAGATTGGAAACCGCGTGAAGGAATACAAGTTCGTCGTGTGCTCATTCAATGGAAGAGATTATTTCCCGAAGACGCAACTTAGGAAGATTATGATCACATCAAGAATACATACCCACAATTTAACCTTGATGACAAAGTGTTTCTCGAAGACACATGGGATATTATAGGGGGTTCTGACAGTACAGAAGAAAGATTCCCTCATCTTAGGCCCAAAAGAAAGTGTGGAAAGTCCGAGTACCTTAATGATTATGTGGTCCCTAGTAGAAAGTGAGAGAATAATGGTAATTAAGCATTCTAGAAGATATCATACTCCCAACAGTTTCTTAGATAGTGAGTCACCAAGAACTTGTTAGAATTATTTGATTTTAGTTGAATTAAATAATATAAATATTAGAACTCTTGGATTTTAGTTGAATTAAATAATATAAATATACTCATGAATTATCGATTTTTTTTACACTTAGAATAATCTTTTAATCAGTTTCTTAATTTTGTCATAAATTTATTCATTACAAAGGATCACATCTCTACTTAATATCTCAAATAATTGGATATAACATAGAGTTAGCTACTTTTTTTTTAATATATCTAATATTTTACTAATTTATAATCAATGTAAAAATCAACTATTCACTCTTGAATTTAACAATTTTTTCAAATGTAATACTTTTACATCCTATACTAGTATACTTTTTTCAAATGTAATACTTTTACATCCCCATGACTACATTGTCAAAAAAAACTCTTGAACTCAGAATCCAATACACTAGAATTACACTGCATATGCCTTGCCAAACATAATCAAAGCTATTTTTTTCTTCTAAAAGTAAATGACAATAAAAAAGAATATTAGTGGTATTCAACCCTCACACAAATAGAAAATTCTGATCCAACATCCAACACTACTAACAAAAAAGGAGCAATGGAAACACATGAGCAACAAGAGATCTATAATTTATCTTTTATAAAATAAAACTCTCCGAATGTGTTTGGATAAAATAATGGAAAATTTTAAGAAAATTTGACTTTTAAGAAGTTAAAAATTAGAATTTTAAAAAATTGTAAAATTTTAAAATGAAAAAAAATTGATAGACCAATTCCAAATTATGGAAAAATGCAAAACCAATTTGCAAAATTGAAAAAAATAAATAGACACTGTTGTATAAAAGTTTTAAACATATAAGAACCAATATGTCTAATTTAGAACTATAATGATCAATTTTTTAACGGTAAGCTCAATAAATAGAACTCTAGGGGTACTCTAAAGTCTAACCCATTACAACTAAAAGAAATCAATTTTTTTTCCACTAACAACAATTATAATAAATAATACAATAGATTTAAACACATATCTTGATAGTTAACATTGAAATACGTAATATCTCTTATAATCGACCATAATTTTCAAAGCAAAAAGGATATTTATAGATATGATTATTATTGAGTATTATGCCAAATAACAAGACATTCTCATATCTTAGGTAAGATACCACTCATTATTTATAATATTAAATATTTTTTTTAATATGGTTGTCAATTAACGTCCAGATGGGTATACGAGTGCCCGTCTGTCCGTTTTTTAATGTGCGTGAATGAAAATATAAACGATAATTTTTATTTAAATATAATTTAAAAAAAATATTATGTGGAAATTGGTAATGGCTATCTTTGGGTCTTGTTTGTGGCTTCAGGTTTCGTTTCTTTGGTAAGGTTTTAGCTTTCTGCCATGTTTGGGTTTTGTTTGCGGCTACAGTTCTAGCTTCAGTTCTGCGGTCATTTTTGAGGTAGTACTGTGTTGTTGGGTCCCCTATTGTTTTTTTGTTCTGCTGACCTTTTTTTTTTTTTTGGAATTTTGGTACTGTCTAGTTCTGGATTAAGTCTAGGAGTTTTCGGTTTAAACTCCTATCCTTAGGGATAGGGACCTTGGCTCTTACGGTTTTTTCTAGGATTGGCGGAGGTACTGATTTTTTGATAGTTTTTGTTTAGGAGGCTTAGGTGATATCCGTTGGTTGGTTAGGTTTATGGCAAGCTCTAAGGGGTGGACCGAAGTGAAGAGAATAGGTTTTCGCAGAGAAACTTTGTGTTGAGATTCTTTTCCGTTAGGAAGGAATGGGGGAGGTGTTACTGAGAAGAAGGGGATTATTTTGATTTTCTTTTCAGAAATACCCGATAGAATTAAAGAGGTTGATATCTTTGCTTTGTTTGGTTGTGAAAGGGACATTGTGGAAGTGGTTATCCCTCCGAAAAGAAACAAATTCGGGAAGCAATTTGGTTTCGTGAGGTTTAGGGAAGGGGGCGGTGCGAGGTTATTGGCGGTCAAACTTGATAATGTTATGGTGGATGGGAAAAAAATCCATGCAAATTTACCACGTTTTGGGAGGGGTATTGGTTATCCTAAACCTTCTGGTTTGGTAGGGGGAATGGTGATTTGGCAGGGGGTTAAGGGTAAACATCATGGCTTTTTTAGAAGGGCTGGTAATACAGATGGGAATCGTTCTTATGCAGAAGTGGTAGGAAAACAAAATGGGATTTCTAAAGGGGAAGATTCGGGAACGATTGTGCGCTTTGCTTCCGATAAGAGCGATAAGGAGAAGTTGAAGAAAGCTTTTGTGGGGAAAGTTCTTATCCCAGGTTCTACTTATAATCTACAAACCAACTTTGAGATTGAAGTATCTTCTCAATCAAAATTACACCGATGGGAGGTAATCCGTGTCTTTTGGAAGATCTGGAGGAAGGTTTTATTGCCGACTTGATTAGGGAGGGAGAAAATTGGTGGAAAGAGTGGTTTGTTTTTATTGGGCCTTGGGAGGAGAATTTTATCGACGAAGAAAGAGTCATGTGGGTGGGGGTTTATGGTGTGCCTGTACATGTGTGGGATACGAGTTTTTTTTAAACTGGTTGGAGATACTATAAGATCTTTTGTGAGTGTAGACGACAATATTATAAAAGGGTTGAATTTTGATGTTGGGAGAATTCTCGTTTTGATGAAAACCAGTGACGAATTGTGTTCGAGCCTGAAAGTTGAAGTTGATGGCACTATTTTCTCTTTAGTGCTAAGAGAAGACTCTTTTGGCCCGATTCGTATCCTTAAGGAATCCTCAGGGGGAGGTAATCGGAGTCGGAAATCTGAACAATCGACGGGAACAGAAGACAACTGGCCGGATAGTAACAATACTTCTGTTGCAAATGGCGGTGAGGATCATTTTGAGGGCTTAATTGAGGAGGAATCTTTGCATGGTGATGATGATTGCGAATTATCTCATGATGTCTCTGACGATACTAATGTGGGAGGCTTTGATAACATATTTGTGGGAAAGAGACACGAGGAGACAAATGCTTACCTTCCTATAGGGGAAGTGATGTTTGATGGTGCAGTGGGATTGGCAAAGAACATGTCTGGAAACGGGGATATCCGAGGACCTCCTAGTCGAGTACTGATCCTATTTCTTCGTCTTTTAGCGGATCAAAGGGTGTTAACTCTGTTGGTGGTGTTGAGATTATTGTTAAGGGAATGGATCTTTCAGATTCAAATATGTTGGAGAGAAGGCCAAAGAAACTGCGGTATAGACAATGTTATGAACCCGGTTTTTTTTTGCCATAAGAGGACTTTTAGAAAGAATATGAATGGTTTATATGGTACGTGTCGTACCCCGAAAAATACGACCTTACGCGATCCGAATGGACGGATTCACGCGCCGGACGGACTGAAGAGTCGCCACCTAATTCTATTTATTCCCAAAGAGGGAAAGGGGAGATATAGATACAACCCGGGGAGAGAAGGATGAGGACAAAGGTCAACGGAACCATTGCCTGGGTTCGGGAGTCGGTTATGCAGGGGGAAGGTATTAGCACCCCCTACATCCATCGTACTCGATGGGAACCATCTAAGTTAACGCGCGAGAAAGGATGTCTATGCTTAAACGAATTGCTTGCTAGAGGGAAATGAGTTGAATTATAAGTTAGATTGAACCTAGGTGCTCGGCAAGGATCGAGATCCTCGTGCCTACGTACTCCCGTGTGCAATGGGAAAGTCAGAGCCTCGTAGTTCGGCCTACTAAGGGTAATGGTTGTTGATTTTATTACCTTTCGTCGATGAAAGGGTTTAGGAGTTGAAATGCACTAAAGACTATGGATAGTTTATCTCGCCCAACAAGACGAGCGTCCTGCGTCGAAATAATCGGAGCGAGTAACGAAAGCTCGTTATCCTCCTTTCTACCGCTTAAGGCTCGTGGCGTACAGATCTTCTCGTATTATTAAAATGTGTTTTATTTCCTAAAGCCGCTTGACGTTGGATCAAGGGTTTGGATCTAATAGAAATGTTTTGGTTTTTTGAGGTTTAAAGGGGTAATGCAAGTGGAGGTTATTTTTGTGGTTTTGTTAGCGAGGCACGAAGCGCTCGGCTCGCAAGGATAGGTGGATCCTAATAAACGGAAAAAGATAACTGGAAAATAAAGTGCAAGTGTGCAAGTGCAATCGCTTGGCGTTGGACCAAGGATTCAGAAATAAATACGGAAAGTAAATTGCGTACAAAGTAAGGGGAGAGGGATACAAAATAAATACAGGGGATTGCGAGAAATAAAGGGTATCATTGTATTTTGCCCAAGAGGAAGCGTGTGTGCAGTGTGTTTGAACTATTCGAAGGCGTTCGGCCTGTTTAATCGGGACGCAACTATTTGAAGGCGTTGGACCTTTTTCGAGCGCAACTATTCGAAGGCGTTGGACCTTTTTGGGACGCGGCGAAATTTGGTTCGTTTACTGCCTTAGAGCCGATTTAATGAAATCGTTCTATGAGGAGTCGAATCGTAATTTTTTAAATGCGAAAATGAATAAATAAATTAAATTCGCTTGAATTAAAAATAAAATAATGAATATAAATAATAAATAAATTAAATAAAATCAAGAATAAATAAATTGAATTAAATTACATGTTTGTTTGTCGGAATAATAAAATGAAAAATTAAATACAAAGGGGGCCTCATATTGACCAAAAATCACCGATTAGAATCGGGCGATAAATTGGCCGTTAGTTATATCATTGGCCCCAAATTAAATCTAACACATTCACATGGAAAAAAACAAATAATAGGAGCTTAGAAAAATCTTAAATTGAAAACAAAATTAAGTAAACAAAGAAAACAAAACTAAAAGCAAATTGAAAATAAAAGAAGCTAAACTGGATGTGTCACTAATAATCAAAGATTTGAAGAAAAACCATGTAAATTGGGTTTAAGGCCCAACGAACAATAAAATAAATAAATGAATAAAGAAAATTAAAAAAAAAACAAATAAAAGGTAACATCAGAAACAAATGGATTTTGGGAAATGAATACGTGAGGACCACAAACAAACCAAGATCAAATCTCTCTCAGCAAAAGAAATCACAGCAAAACTCAAAGAGAAAAAAGAAGCTACCTACGGAGGCGGAGATCCTGTCTATTCTCGCGACGGTGCTCGGCTTTCTGCTTCAGAGGATCTCACGGAGGCTATGGGGTTGAAGGTGGTCTTCGGTGAGCTCGCGAGGGGTTGTTGGCTTTGATGGTTCGCGGTTATTCTTCACTGCTTCTCTTCGCCGTCAGCTGGCTTTGGCTCGCGGTTACTCTTTCCGCGGCTTCTGATTGTGAACGGCGGAACAGTTCGGTGTTTCAAATCGCGGTCTGATCTTGAGCTTCGGATTCGGTGGCTCGGTTTCGTCCTCGCGATTTCGAATCGCTCGGCTCTCTCATCTTATCTTTGGTTCACGATTCTGGTTTTTTGTTTTACAGATCCGTATTCGATTAGAGGCTTGTCGGGTTTCTTGATGTTGAATGGATTATTGAAAGGTTGAGTGATTTGTGGAAGGGAGGTTTCGGAAATGAGGTGAGTGGTGGTGTTTGGTTACTGTTCTGATTTCTGTGTTAGGGTCGGAGGTTTCGGTTGCGTTTTGTGAAGGTTGGTTGTGGTTTTGGGAGAAACTTGCTTTTAGGGTTTTTGTTCTGATTTTTCTTCTTCTCCTTTTTCATCATTTGACAAGTATACTTATAGAGAATAATGCGGATTTCAGGTACGCGTGAGCAACGAGCCTTTTTGGAATCCGTCAAGTTGTGATCTTTTGTAAACCGTTAGAGAACGAAATCCTCAGTACGATTGTGTGGGGACCTCAAAAGGTGACTCACTCAACTTGTTTGTCTGTAGTATATCATGAAAACACTTCGTGGTCCTTTGCGAATTTGCTCTGAATTTTGACTGTGGTAAACTCAGTTTTTTACGGTTTATACATTTTGAAACTGCTTGACTTTTAACTTGCCCTGTTATTCAATTTTCTTTCTTTCATGTACATCCTTGGGAGGATTCTATCACCAAGCTCAGAGCTGAAGCGAATGAAGAAACAAATGGTGGCTATAATGAATCAGATAAAGATATCTGAAAGTGACAATTTGGATTCATGAAATTACGACCTGAGCTGGAAGTAAGGTACATTATGTGTCTGCTGTGATCATACTCTTCTATGTGTAATGTACTCGTTTCCATGGTGACTTGTGTGATTTCTTCAAATTAAATCCCTGATGTAATGACTTTCAATCTTCTTCTTTTTCAGGTACACACTGAATTTGGCGTGCGATAAGGCTTTAAAGATAGACCTTGTTTTGCAAGACTCATTAGCATGACCAAATAACCAACTGTTATGACCCTCTAGAAACCTTGTGATCTGCTGACTTCTTTTGACCAGTGGTACATTGTTTGATAATTCTATTTGCTCATCTTCACCTTGCTCTTTCTTGCATTTGATAATCACATCATCTAATGCTTTGTGGGTTTGAAGAGATAACAATAATGACTCAGTTTGTGCTTTTAATAATCCAGGATGGGGAGAATGCATAGAATCGGTGGATTTGAACTTTTTGGCATTGCAGGAGTTTTTCGTAATAAGAGGTGATGCTCTTGAGAAAACAAGACTTCTATTCTGTCTTTTGCTTGCTGCATTTTTGTGATAAACCTAACAGGGCTATGAACTCATCGCATTTTCTGGTGTCTTGTACTGATGCTTTATTGATGGCTTGTTGATGGCTTGTTGATGCCTTGCAGGTTTGAAGGGCTGAATGAGGATATTGGTGAGAGACTTGGTATGAAGAGATTGATTAGGGAATCGTCCTGAAGGCATTTGATGAAAAACGATGATATGGTATATCATTTGGTTATTAAGGGCAGCTTATGGTAGGATGACCTTGGAGTAGAATCACTCTGAATAGTACATGCTTATAATGATCTACTTCTCTCAAATCTCACACACACTAATGTTTGGATGTGAACTTTGTATGGCAGGTTTTGTCATGGAAGTTTGATGACTAGAAGTGTGATGAAAATGCAGAATTAGAACCCTTGCGTACAGATGCA
This sequence comes from Lathyrus aphaca, assembly GCA_963966055.1. Lineage (NCBI taxonomy): Eukaryota > Viridiplantae > Streptophyta > Magnoliopsida > Fabales > Fabaceae > Lathyrus > Lathyrus aphaca. The sequence goes on from OZ014523.1 coordinate 80,696,370, forward strand.
GTGCTTGGCCTACAGTCCTCCAGAATTTTCTTTTTTCCACTTCTGATTGTGAGCACTCTTATCTTCTTCCATCTCTGAACTGTAGTAGCTTGAGTTTACCCTTGGTTTACCTTGCCTTCTAATTGCCTTCCCTATCGTCCCTGCAGGTACAAAAGACGGTACTTACATGGTGGCATGTAGCCCGCGGCAGGTTGAGCTTGGATTTGTCGTGAATTCGTCGAATCCCTGGTTGCTTTGGTTACAGCTAGGTGAGATATTGAACTGTGATGGTAGCTTTGAATAAATCTTTGTATAACTGAGAATTGGGATTTTTGTATTGATGATTTTGATGAAAAAGAAAGGTTTTCGCATCTTTCTTAGGTAACATAACACTTTGCAGGTAGGAAATTTGGACCTCAAACGGAGAGACTAGTTCATGCTATGATGGAGAATTGACACGAAGACTTGTCAATGAACAGGTTGGCTAAGCCTTGATGCAAAAAGAAACTAAACTCCAAGACTTGACTTTTTAATGATGACCTTTAAGGAATAGCAACCAGTTCCCTATGAGGTGATGGCGTTCAATGTGCTTGAGATATAGCACCCGGAAGAAAGATTCGCTTGGTGTATTTTAAACTTTGCCAACCTTGTATTAATTGTACACTTCCTTTGACAATACATTTCCTTGAATTTTGTGCTTTATGACAGATGAAATAATCCATTATATCTTGTACCGTTTTTTCTTCCATAATAAAGAAAACTCTCTTTTCTATTGAACATGATGTGGAGCTAGCACTAATAGGATTAAACTTGACACTGAGACCTATAGGTTTGGCCTATGAACGCTAAAACTCTTTTACTTCCAATAAATTTCCTCATGTGGCGTAATGCATTTGTATTCCAAGAACCATGGACTTAGAAACTTAGACTCATTGATTTCATTCACCACAAGTTAAACTTTAGAAATTTGAACCCTCTGATCCCATACCACGAGTTCAACATGCATTCTAATTGTGCTCAAAATCCGCACCTCAATAGCCACTCACATTCAACATTCAAAATTAAACCTCATCCCACCAGATTCCTCAAATATTAGAAACACTTGATTATGCTTTTTGAATAAACTTGATAAATCTTGAGGAAGAATAATTATATGAACTCCAAATGATTATGGCTTGTTAAACACGTCCATCACAAATTACACAAATGTCTCAAAGTTGTAACTTAACCCTGAAAGATATCTTCTTGAATCACTCTTTATTTGACAAAACTAGCAAAATTGTTATTAATAATCACGAAGTCACAAAACAACATTCCAAGACAAACAAATGGAATCCACGAGTTGTTTTAGGATATCATGACCAATGGTCAAATGATCATTTGGAGAGAGATCAATAAATCCTGTAACCTCTAGGTAACATAGCGGGAAAAAAAAATTAACGGCCCGGACAAATTTGGGGTATGACAGTACGATTAATAAAAGGGCGAGGGGCGATGGTGAAAAAAAAAGGGATTATTCCTTTAGTTGGTGACACTTTTATGAATCCAGCAGATAGTGGGGATCGATCCCTCTTGTATGGTGAACAATCGGAGAATTCAATCATTTTCAGGAATAACTACAGAATTTGGGAGAATTTCAATAGTAGTGCAGGAGAGAAGTTGTCGAAAGCGATGGCCAGCTTAGGGGTTCATAATGTTGATCTGAATAAATCATATACGATTAACATTTCAGAGGAAGAGGAAGTGGACAAGGTAAGATTGTTATCTCAGAGGGAGTCTAATGTGAATATTCAATGATCATCAGATCCTGGAATATCAGAGGGGGTGGTAGTTTGTTAAAAAGGAGGGGGATTAATGAAGTGATAATGAAAGGTAAAGCTGATATAGTTTTGTTACAAGAATCTAAACTTTCAAGGAGCTTTGGAAGGGTGAAGGAATATGGTTTTCCTTTTCAGAATCTAGAGAGGCCTCTGGAGGTTTAATTACCTTATGGAAAGAAGGAAATTTTGAAGTCATCACTAGCTTTAGAGGTGAGGGTTTCTTGGGTATCAAGGTCATCTGGAATGATTTGGTCTTTTATTTCGTCAATGTGTATTCGTCTTGTGAGTTGGCTAAGAAGAGGGCTCTTTGGGAGAGGCTCTTGGAGGCCAATGAGAGAGGTTCAGACGGAGAATGGATTTTTGATGGAGATTTAAATGCGATAAAAAATGCGAGGGAAAGGAAAGGAAGGGATGTTACCTACAAATCTTCAGAAATTGTTGGTTTTCGTACTTTTATCGATAAAAGTCAGTTTGTGGATTTTCCTTGTAAAGGGAGGAAGTTTAGTTGGTTTAGTGGAGATGGTTAATCCATGAGTTGGATTGATCGGTTCTTAGTTTCTGATGTCATTATGGATAGATGGGTTGTGGTTGGGCAGTTGATAGGGAGGAGGGAGGTCTCTGATCACTGTCCTATCTGGTTGGTGGTAGATGGTTCTGATTGGGGACCAAAACCTTTCAGAGTTAATAATGAGAGGTTCATAGACAAAAGGGTTTATTCCCTTTGTTGAGAAGGAGTGGAGGAAGTTGGTGGTGTATGAGAGGAGTGATTTCGTGTTAAAAGAGAAGTTGAGGTTGCTCAAAGGGAAACTAAGGTGGTGAAATTCGAATGTTTTTGGTTGGTTTGAGATGGAGGTGGAGGATAATGTTAGGGATATGTGCGAAGCAGATGATGCTCTAGCTAATACTGATATTGGAGCTTCAGAAGAGATTTTTATTAAAAGGAAGGAGGTATCTAGTAGGTATTGGTTAAATCTTCAAATTAAAGAGAATATGCTTATTCAGAAGGTCAGATTGAAGTGGAACAATGAAGGGGATAATAACAGTAGGTTTTTTCATAGAGTGATGAAATAAAGGAGGAGGCGTAATCATATTGGGTCGGTTAATCCGGAAAAAAACAAGGTTGACTCAGTGTCTAAGGTCAAGGAGGGTGTTAGGAATCATTTTGCTAACAAATTTCATGAAGAAGAAGAGGTGAGACCTATCCTGGATAGAGTTTTATTTAATAGGCTTAAGGACTCAGATAAATCGACGCTGGAGGACCCTTTTACGGAGGAGGAAATTAGAGAAGTGTTGCGGGGTTGTGATGGTTTGAAAAGTCCAGGTCCTGATGGTTACTCTTTATGTTTCTTTCGGAAATGTTGGCACATTTTCAAAGAGGATTTTATGTATTACTTTAATGGGTTCCATTTGGGTACGATTCTTTCAAAAGCGGTTACTTCATCCTTTTTGGCGCTTATTCCGAAGGTGCGTAACCCTTTGAGTCTCGATGATTATAGAACGATTTGTCTCATGGGCAGTTTATATAAGATCATTTCTAAGCTTCTTGCAGGGAGTTTGAAGGCAATTTTGCATACTATTATTTCTCCTTGCCAAAGTGCTTTCGTGCCCCAGAAACAACTGTTGGATGGTGTTCTTGTTGCTAATGAACTAGTGGATTGGTGTAAAAAGGAAGGTAATCCGTGTACTTTTTTCAAGGTTGATTTTGAGAAGGCCTATGACAAAGTGAGTTGGAATTTTCTTAGATATATGATGCAGAGAATGAGTTTTGGGCTAGTTTGGATGCGGTGGATGGAGCTTTTGGTGTTTAATGGTGACATGTCGGTGTTAGTTAATGGTAGTCCTACCAAAGAGTTTAAGGTGGATAAAGGATTGAGACAAGGGGATACTCTTTTCCTTTCCTCTTCGTTATTGTGGCGGAAGCTCTATTGGGTTTGGTAGGAAAAGCGGTGGCTAATGGTGATTTCGAAGGTGTTGTTGTTAATGGTGGGTGAAAGGTGGATATTCTCCAATTTGCGGATGATACTTTGCTTATTGGAGGGAGTTCTTGGAAGAATATGTGGGCTTTAAAGGCGATTCTTAGGAGTTTTGAGGTTGTGTCGGGATTGGGGATTAATTACCACAAAAGCAAACTAAATTGAATCAATACCAATTCCTTTTTTTTTGGATTGTGAGGCTTCTTTTCTTGGTTGTAGGAGGGAGGGGAGTAACTTCACTTTTCTTGGAATTCCTATTGGGAATAATCCAAGAAGAATTTTGATGCGGAATAGGATGGTGGATAAGATTAAGAATAGGCTCGCTAGTTGGAAATATCAGGCGCTTAGTCTTGGAGGTAGGATAACTTTACTCAAATCGGTTCTTTGTTCATTATCTATTTTCATGCTATCCTTTTATCGGATGCCGGTAAAGATAGCCAAAGTGATTACCTCCATTCAAAGTAGTTTCCTTTGGGGCGGCATGAAGGATCGTAGGAAGATTCATTGGATTGGTTGAGAGAAAGTGTGTTCTCCTTGTGTAAGAGGTGGGTTAGGGATTATGTGTTTGGAAGATATCAATGTTACGCCTCTTATGAAATGGAAATGGAGGATTGTTCAAGGGGGGAATTTCTTGTGGTATAACATGTTAAAAGCGCGTTACAGAGACATTTGTTTGAACATGTTTAAAGGGTGTGACAATTCCCGTTCTTGTAGTTCCAAATCGGTTTGGTGGAAAGACCTTGTTCGTATTGAAAATAAGGTTGGTGGAGGGTTGTTCTCGTAGTTTTGTAAGGTGGAAGTGGGAAACAGATACGACGCTTCTTTTTGGCATGCTAAATGGAGTGGGAATATTACATTAAAGGAGAAATTTCAGAATTTGTTCAATGCTTCTAAACTTCAAAATGTTTCGGTTGCCAGTATGGGAGGTTGGGTGAATGAGTGTTGGAGATAGGATGAATTCGCTATTGAGACCCCTAGGGATATTAACATCGAAGAATCTCTTTTGACTTACATCATTTTTTGTTTTTTGCAGGTCCAAACACCGACAATAGGGATATCTTCTTGTGGTTACCGGATGCCATTAATGGTTACTCGGTGAAATCTTGCTTGATCATATTGGATGGTAAGAGGAATTCGGGTATGCCGAGCAATGTTCATCATGTTGGGAAAGGGGCTGGTTTTTTGGATGGTGCTAATAGACGGGTTAGAAGGATAGACATGGTTTCTCCTTCTCGTGATCAGTTTGCACTCGTCAGTTCTGGTGCAACTGGTTTCGAGGACAATCATGTTGTTATGCGAGATATCAGTTTGTCGGAAGCTAGGTGGTATTCTGGAAGGTCGTATGCGGTTGATACGAGGTCTGTGAGGTTGGGAAGTTTGTCGGCGTCTGGTGCAATGGCCGGTAGCGGGACTGGTGTTGACAGGTCTCTTCGTGTGGGAAGTTATTTTACTGTTTTTTTTGCTGGCCATGCTGATTTTTCTTATGGTACTCATGCATGACTGATGCTGAATGATAAGAACTATGTTGCTCATGCAGGCCCTATGTTAAATAACGTGAATTATGAGATTTTTGCTGGCTCTGTTGCTTTTGTTTCAAGTGCACTTGCATGTCCAATTAATTCAACAGCAGCAACGAGTTCTATTATTTCTCCATAGTCTGCTGGTGTTGCCATTGATAATTCTGCAGCAGGCAGTAGCAGACCTGCGGGGGGATCGCCTTCTGCGGATGTTTCTTCATCCGACAACAGTATACGGTATCCAAGTCAGCAAGGGGCGTTATTTATTGCGCAAGTCGTTAACGGGAGGATGGACGACAATCACAGTTTCCTTTCGGAAAATCAATTTTTTTTGGGTGGATGTCAATAGGCAGCCAAGTGTTACACTTTCATCTCGGGATTATGGAGGGTGGAAAGGATGTCATACTCTCTAGAGATTGGAAATCCCTATGCGAATTAAGGCGTTTGGGTGGCGTGTTTTTTGGGATAGGCTTCCAACGAAGAAAAACTTGTCATATAGAGGTATTGTCTTCTCGGATAATAATTCTCTTTGTGTCTTTTGTTCTTCTTGTATGGAAAAGAATCATCATTTATTCTCCTCTTATTCGATGGTTTCTTTGATTTGAAAGGAAATTAGGGAGTGAACTGATTTTGTAGATATTTCCGAGTTCGACTTGTTGTGTTGTAAAGAAAGCTTCATGAGATGAAATCATTTTTGTTTGTCTCAAGGAGTGAAGAAGAGGAAAATTGGTATTTTTTGGATGGCTACTATTTTGAATATTTGTATCGTTCGGAACGGGATCATTTTTGAAAGACATTCTTGAAATGTGTTGGATATTGTTTAGAACATCAAAATTTCAGCTTGGAAATGGTCCTTGTTAGGGGAAATTGTTAAACCCAATTGCAATATGACTTTTGTAAAAAAAAGGAAGTTATGTGGAAGTTAATAATAAAAGTTATGTGAAAATTACTAATAAGAAGTTATTAAGTAAATTACAAAATAAAATAAGGGTAAAAATGGTAGAAAAAAGGACTACACCAAAACAAAGTATTTCCTTTATATATTGTATAGATATTACAAGAACTTATATGATCTAAAAAATATGGATAAATTAGTGAGTGATTAAATAATCGAGTTAGACTCTTTTTGTTCAATGGTGTGCTCTTAGAATGCACTAAGATGAATTAAAAAGAAACACATAAAAAATTTAGCTACCATATACTCGGTTAAGATAAATGGTTATACTATGCATGTTAAAGAATCACCCAAACAAAAACACACATCCCGACTTTACCCAGAGAGTTGTAAGTGTTTTCAACAATTCCTTTTTTTCCAACTAGCATTATACATAAAATCTATCACTACAATAAATCATGTAATTGTGAATGTTTTACTATGACGTTTAATAAAACCACCATTTTTTATAATACATTATGACAATTGTTAAAATCGACGTAATGGGAACTTTAAAAACACAATTATTTACTATTAGGTCTCAATTATAATCATCTTAAAAAAATATGGTCATTTAAAAAAATTGAGTATTTCCCTACATTTTGATTATGGAAATTTTATATATGATTCTATTTATATGTATATGGAAAAAGTGTACATAAAATCATTAAGGATATATTTTAACAATTCAAAGTTGCCTAGTCTTATCACACATCCAACACAATATCCTCATCTCTTATACATTTACTTTATTCTCATGATTCTTAACTGGCTAACATTTTATCACGTACAACATTGTAAGTCTTACCGCAAACCGATACATATTTCCCTTAAGCTTTAGCAGTACCTTTGCGGCACATAAAACCTCTAAACCATTCTCTATTTCAACAACACAATTTTAATTCGATGATTTATATCCCCTTCTATTTATCCAATATTTAATTTACACCCCATTTATATTTATTTAATCCAACTAATTGATAACTCTAGAAGTACCCGATTGCCAACTAAAACTCACAACATTCTACTTATCTACCGTATAAGAAAATATTAGTTTAGGAAAAATACAATTCTACCCATATCTATCTATTTTTCTTACACCTATTAAATTTGTTTTTTGGTCTTTCTAAACTGAATGAACATATTCTTTTAATAAAAACTTGTTTCCCTTTTCTTAACTTCCATCTTTCACGTTTCTCCTTCATTTTTTCTCACTCTTTCTCTCTCTTCCATTTCGCTCTCTCTCTCTCTCTCTCTCTCTCTATATATATATATATATATATATATATATATATATATATATATGTATATATATATATATATGTATATATATATATGTATATATATATGTATATATATATATATGTATATATATATGTATGTATATATATATTTCTCATCTTTCTGATTTGTTTGCAGGGACTCTACCCATCACTTCTCTCTACCACAACTTCTCTTTCTGCTTTCTCTTTCATTCGTCTTCTCTCGCTCTGCAACTTCATTGGACTTCCAATTTATCCATCTTCTCTCTCTTTCAATTTTGATTTTGATGTAGTGTTTTTTGTTTTAGGTTTGGTGCTGTTGGCTCACGCGTTAGGGGATACCACGAAGGATCTGACATTTCCGACGGGATCTTGCATTTTTGTCGGTTTTACAACGATTTGTGGTTTTTCGACGGGTTTTTCAATTTCTTACTCCACAAATTCTAACAAGGAGTAAACGTTCACATAAATGGTGCAGATCGAGGTTTGTTCGTTTCTAACAAAAAATATTTTGAAGTTTTCACCATTTGCTATGTTTTTTTAAAGTTATTTTGTTTTAACGATGAATGTGGTGGTGGTGGAAACAGGTTTCCGACGATGAGTTTGGTGGTGGTGGTGGAAACAAGTTTCCAATGAGTGTTGTGGTGGTCGAATTCGAAAAAGTTTTTGTATGACTTTATCAATTTAAGTTTTGTTACTAACTTATTCAGGTAGATTTTCTAATAACATGTTAAATCTTATGAGTTTGATGGATCTGTTGAGTTACCTTCTGAACTTACTCAATTTTAACTTTTGATTTTCCTTTTGATGTTTAGGGTTCAATTTATGCATTTTGAATCTTGTATTTTATATTTTGATTCATTAACTCTGTTAACCATTGTTTATTGTTATTATTCGTTCTGATTATTTTACTATTGCTGTTACTTTGTTTTATGATAGGTTTTCATCAGGTCATGGGATTACATTGTTGTTGTGCATTGTTTGAAGCAGGTATTTGTTCATTTATTTATTTGATGAATTTCTAAATGAAGAATCAATTATTGGTTTAACATGTTTGTAGTTTATATTGCAATGGTGGAAAAATTAGCTTATGTTGCGGAGAATTGGGGAGGAAGGTGACTTTGTGTTTTTGTTACAGTAAGAATGTTAGGATTTATGGCAAAAATTGAACATTAGCTTGCTCCCTATAAATTAACCACAATTGTATCTTGATGGAGTTGTCGTGAAATTATCAAGATTTTCTTACTTGATGTTTCTGTTTATATTCGATTCTAGCTATCAATTTTTAATTTTAGAAGGTTAGTGTTAAAATGAATATGGCGACTTATGTTTTAATTTTTAGCTTTCTGTGACAGTGAATGATGTTGAATGTCTTCTATATTCTTTTGTAGAAAAAAATAAACCTTATATAAATCTAACTCACATTTTTTTGGATGAAGGTTGTAGACGGAGATTGAAGGGATTCTGCTGATGATATTTTGTATTTAAGTTTGAATGTTCTGAGTTTTTAGTTGATGTTTGGGTTTGAACATTCCCTGCTTGGTATCGTTGATCGCGGATTTATGAGTTTTAAGGGTACTAACTGCAAGTATACAACCTAATCACGTAGTAATAAATATATTGATCCCACGAAGACTTGGTAATCAAACTAATGCTTTCAGGTGTTACTATGTTTAGCTAAGGCGAGTGACGTTTTAATTTAAACGAAACAGGGAATTAAGAATTTTAATTAAATTATATTATGATAGAATATTGGTACATAATTAATATGCCTTCACGGATTCAATAAATTATCGGCCTATAAAAATTGGTCAAAATATATTTCTGTAGAAAATATCGGTTTAAAAATTGTCAACTCACACTCTCGTAGTCTTGCCTATAACTATACTCCTAAGTCAGATTGAGCGCTCTCGCTGTATCAAATTGAGTTAAAAGTACTTTTTGAAAACCTATATATTCTAACTAACTTTAAAGCGCTTCAGCTGTATTTAAAACTAATGTTCGATTTCAGCTATCCGGTTAAAACCTCACACTCACGTGGTCTTAATCCTAACCCTGTTACCTTTTTACTTTCGTAATAAAAGCTGATTTTAAATTAAGAAATTGAAACCAAAAAATAAGTTTGTTTATGATTTTAGCCTAGATCTATTAAATCCATTCCGGTTAATCAATTACATACCGATTAAGTATTTTAGCCATACATATTAATTAAAACAAGCATAAATAAATAAAGGATGTAAACAATGGCAGAACGCATACCAAATAAAAATAAAGGCAATTTTATTAATTCGATAATAAACCTGGACAATAGTACACGGTTGGCGTAGTAAACCTCTTGCGGAAAATAAAACTAGAAAGATAATGGCTTGAAACAATAAAAGGTGCAATAGCTTCCCAATGTAGGAAGCTATTACTAATTCGGTAAAGGTATGAAAACAGAAACGGAAAATTAATGCAGAAAAATAAAATAAAACAAAGCTCTGAACAAAACAAAATAAAAATGGGCTCCGAATGCAAAACGACATGGCGTAGTAAACCTCTTGCGGAAAATAAAACTAGAAAGACAATGACTTGAAACAATAAAAGGTGCAATAACTTCCCAATGTAGGAAGCTATTACTAATTCAGTAAAGGTACGAAAACGGAAATGGAAAATTATTGCAGAAAAATAAAATTAAACAAAGCTCTGAACATAATAAAATAAAAATGGGCTCCGAATGCAAAACGACATAATAAGGTCTTGGTCAAAGCTCCCTTTGCAAATTTGCTCTGGCTTCAATTTATAAATTCCGATGTACGACTGTTGTTGAGAAAATTCAGGAAATAAAGTTGCTGGGCTTTGATTAGGCTGCACTGACTGAGACGAGGTTTGAACGAGCATAATACGTAGCGGCACTCTTTCAGGTTTTTGACTAAGTAGCGCATTTCAATTTTTGCGTTTATAACCTATACGGATGTCTTGTGTGCAAGAAGACCGTCCTACTTAAGCATAGTGTGACGGACGTCATGGCCTTGTGACGAGCGTCATACAGTAGAATTACAAAATCCTTTGTTTTCTGTCATTTGTCTTCATTTCATCTGATAAAGACTTCATTTCTTCATCATTTTAGCTCCTATCTTCTACAAGTCTTATAAATTAGAATACCTGCAAAAACACACAAATATCTCGCGTAATATTATGTAAATTACAAAAAATTATAACATAATTAATCGGAAACCAAGCTAAATAATCAATATAAAAATGTCTTATCGTGTGATTCCGATGATGAACTGTTTAGATTGTTGGCGGCGCTTTGAATCTATTTGAATAAGCTTCTTTCTTCTACCTTCTTGTTGTTTTTTTTCCCCCTGGATTTTGTTTGGATTTTGATATTGTTGTACTTCTGGTGAATTTTTTCTAAAAAACTTGTTGAGAAGGTGATGAAAATTTTTCTTTTTATTTCCCCATTTCTAAATGCCCTCCCTTTCTGAATGTATCATTGTTGTGTTTTTATAATGAAATAAGCTTTAATGATTGTGATTTTCATATTATTTGTTATGATTTATTCCACTTTTAGTTTAGGAAATGTTTTAAATGAGTTTGATTGGAGATTGATTTGAGATGGAATGAAATTGTGTTTTTCTGACGTAGAAATAGTATAATTGCATTAGAAAATTGAGATTTGAATTTCAATGGAAATTAAGGTATTCGGTAAGCGTGTTTTTTTGTTGTTGCAATATTTGGATTCGAATCTTATAATAATAATAATAATAACTTATCTTGGATTTTTTATAATAATTACAATTAATATAATAACTATAATAAATATATTAAGAAGTGTGGTTTTGGTATCTTTTTGGATTCTAAATGACAGTGTATTAATTTAGGAAGATTTAGGATCTCTTCTTAAGACTAACTAGTATGATACCAGTGCGTTCGCACGGATATACGTCGGTGACTCGCGTTTGTTCTTAGAATGTATTTGTTTTAAGAATTTATTTGTTTATATTTAAAATTTGAAAATAAAAAGTATCTAATTAATTAATTAATTAAAATTATTAAATAAAAAAATAATGTATATTTAAAAATAGATAGAATCAATTTCTCGGGTACCAATATTTTAATTAGTAAATTTATGATTCTGTTATTGTTTAATATTTATATCAGTAACTTCATGTTCCCGTTAATATTTAATACTTTGATATATCAGTACTATATGTGTGCCATATCAGTACCCGTGTTTTAAAAAATAATAATTAAGGATTTGAATCACCAATTTTTTTCCCGTTGATAAGAATGATAAATATTATTTTTGTTTTGACATTAATTATAAAAATATATGAATCAATAGTAAACTTAGTCTCGTTTATAAAAATGACATTGTTTAAAAATATTTGATGATAATAAAATATTTTATGTTCTGGACTGGGCCATGACATTATGCACTACACGGCCCGGTGCTCGTCGGATCCAGGCCCAACCTACCGGGCACTTGAATGAGTCGGGCGAAGGTCTCTTCACCCACGTGAGAGGGACCTTACCTCGACATCTTGACTATGTGTCGGGCAAAGAATACACTGCCCGGTCGATGATCTTCACCCATATATCACCAACCTATGTCACGGGCATCTAACTTACGTCGGGCAGACCCACGTCTGCCACCTCATCCGGCACGTCACCCAACTCCCCTGTATTATCTCCTTAGGGATAGGGGCAGTTGGACCAGGGAGCAGACCTTTGGTCTAGGTCATCACGCTTCTTACGCGTCCCCTGGCAGCTCCTCCTTGGGCCTAGCTAATCCAGCCCATTAGGAGCCTTGGCCCAGCGCTGGGGGCTCAGTATAAATACCCTTTCATAGCAAAGGGTCAGGTATGCTAACATATACACTCGATAACCTTATTATGTACCTCTTCTGACTTAGGCATTGGAGCACCTTGCAGGTACACCCCCCTCTCACTCACCACACTCTCTGGTCCAGTCTACAATCCTTGGAAGGCCCTCCTGATCAGGTAAGATCAGTGGCGCCGTCTGTGGGAACTAGCTATCCCCATCTTCATCAACAGAGGATCAAAGCTCATTTATTCCTGTCCTTCCAACATGGCCGGAGAACAACCCAACGAGCGCAGCCGTCCCCTCGTCGACTACACTATGGACGACGGCCCACAATCCCATGAAGCAGACGCTCGGGACGGTCGCCCATCCACCCCGTCTCCAGAACCTCAGAACAACGGGGATATCCCTCAAACCCAAAACCAAGGGACAGAGACGTTTCATCCCATCCCCGTCCCCATTGAAGGAGACGCCACAATGATTGCCATGGTGAATGCCCTCAACTAGGCCGGTTCCATGCTCTACCAGCAGCACGAAAGAATCATGGCCCTCGAAGCCGAGCGACACGAGGCCCGACCCCCACAGGAGCGGAGAACACATCAACGTTCAGAACCAACAAAGAAGCGCGGGCGTCGATCTCCCGAACCCCACGTTAGCAGGGCACGCGCCCGTCGTGACAATGGTCGAGCGGGCACATCGCCAAGGCGCGGGCACAACCCCGACAACAATGAATTATCTCCACAGAGGAGCGACGAGGAAGACTTGCATTGCCCCTTGTCTCGGGCAATAATGGAAGCCCCGCTCCCCAAAGGCATGGAGAAACCGCCCAACCTAGCCGTATACGACGAAACCACTGATCCCGACGACCACGTCGACAACGTCAACGCAATGCTCGACTACCGCAATGATATCACCAGTCATCTCAAATGTCGACTGTTTTCAACAACCCTCAGAAAAGGGGCCATGGCTTGGTACAAAAGCTTGGCCCCCGAATCCATTACCTCTTGGAGAGTCATGAGGTCCATGTTCACCAGGCACTTCACCGCCTCCCGTCGTCACCCCAAGACTGAGGCAACCCTCGAAGCCATAGTGCAAAAGAAGAATGAAACACTGCGCTCGTACATCGAGCGATTCAACCAAGAGGCTGTCGAGGTGGATACCACCGAACACATGAAGAAGTACCTCCTCGAAAGAGGACTCTTTCCCGGCAGTGAACTTAGCAGAGCCGTCGGGATCGAACCTCCCCGCACCTTGAATGAACTTCTGCACAAGGCCCAGGCCTACATCAGATACGAGGAAAAACAGGTGGCTCACAATGCCCGCAGCGGACGTAATGCTGGGGATACCGAGCATTCCAAACGCGAGGACCCGAGCATCCCCCGTCGCAGCAGGGACAAACGAAGAGAAGAAAGACCTCGCGAGCTCCGAGAGGGAAGAGGCCCCGCGGGCCGATATAGCGAGTACACCTTACTGACAGCTCCTCGAGAACGCATCCTCGCGGAATGCATCAACTCTGAATTTAAATAGGGCAGGGTCAGGTTCCCAAAACCATCTGCGCCGAAGCCCCACACCGACAAATCTAAGTATTGCCGGTTCCACAGAAGCCACGGGCACGTGACCGAAGACTGCGTCCACCTGAAGGATGCAATAGAGATTTTAATCCAAGAGGGGCACCTAAAGCAGTATACGAGGAAGAACGAAACCCCCAGACATGACGAGGCAGAAAAGACGAGACCCCGGGAAGAAACACCCCCCGACAACTCTCCTTACCAAGTGGCCCTCTGCGTGTCACGCCCGGAAGATCTCTTCCTCCCCGAGCCACTGCCCGAAGGCAGAATCGCTGCACTCAGCCCCTGGGAAGACTTCCCAACCGCATTGGTAATATCTGGCGGGGGAGTTAACGGTGAAGCCGCTGCCCTCTCGGTCAAACGCAAGTTCGACGAGCTCCTACTGACTGCCCCCGAGCAAAGGGCGACATTGACAAAATACCGGGGAAAATCCAACCCAATATCCTTCTTCCTGGAGGAACTCCCGGGTGGATCCCCGAACTCGGGCATCCCACTGTTGATCAGGGAAAAGATGGCCCAGTTCGACGTCCGACGCATCCTAGTCGATCAGGGCAGCTCGGTGGATATTATGTACGTCCACCTCTTCAAGACTCTGAAATTAGACAAGACAAACCTGGCATCCTACGTCGGATCCGACCTCCAGGGATTCAATGGAGAAACGACAAGGCCATGGGGATATGTCGAACTCCTCGTCACCTTCGGAGAACAGGAAACGGCCAGGGAAATCAAAATTCAATTCCTGGTCGTGGACTGTCCATCCCTTTACAATTGCATCTTTGGACGCCCAACACTGGCCGAACTCACCGCGGTCCCCTCTACCGTCCACCTGAAGATGAAATACTACACCAAGTTGGGCCGCGTGGTCACCATCCACGGCGACATCGAAGCGGCCCGACGATGCTACGACGCTGCAGTAAAAGGACAGGCCGTGGTCAGCACAAAGAGCAGCTGCAACAACAAAAAACTCCGGACCGAGGACCCTCCTCGGGGAGTTAACGCCATCGACCTCGACTGCCGCATTAGGCTAGACGAAACCGAAGAAGGGAAATCCACCAAGGAAAGATCTCTCGAGCACCCGGTTCGACCGATCCCCGACGGAGAGTTCGAGCTCATTCCCCTCGGGGACGATCCAGAAAGGACGGTGAAGATAGGTAAGGGACTACCCGAGGGAACTAGAGAAACACTCGTGGCATGCCTCAAGGAGAACTCTGACCTCTTCGCGTGGAATGCCGCAGAAATGCCCGGGCTGGATCCGGAGATCGCGTGTCACAAGCTAGCTTTAGACCGGGCAGCCAAGCCCATAGCACAGCGTCGGCGCAAACAGTCGCCCGAGAAGGCAGAGGCTGCCGAGCAAGCTGTAAAAGACCTCTTGGAGGAAAATTTTATTTCTGAAGCCCAGTACACAACCTGGCTCTCTAATGTAGTCCTCGTTAAGAAAAATAATGGAAAATGGCGTATGTGTGTTGATTATACTGATCTTAATAGGGCTTGCCCGAAAGATGCTTTCCCCCTCCCTAATATAGATATGCTCGTAGACAATTCTGCAGGTTTTAAACTCTTGTCCTTCATGGACGCATATAGTGGATACAACCAAATCCCTATGTCGCCCACAGACAAGAGGCACACGGCATTCATGACCCCAACGGGCAATTACTATTACAACGTAATGCCGTTCGGGCTCAAGAACGCCGGTGCCACGTACCAACGCATGATGAACAAAGTCTTCAAAGACGAAATAGGGGACATGCTCGAAGTATACATGGACGACATGATCGTCAAATCACACGAGGAGGTTACCCATGCTCGACATCTTACCAAAGTGTTCGAGCAGGCGAGGCAGTGCAAAATGAGGTTCAATCCCGAAAAGTGCACGTTCAGAGTACGGGCGGGAAAGTTCTTGGGGTTCTACCTCACCGAAAGAGGAATCGAGGCCAACCCCGACAAATGCCGGGCATTCTCGGAACTCCCGACCCCGAGGACCAAGAAATCGATCCAATCCCTCAATGGAGTGCTCACCTCACTCTCCCGTTTCATCGCCAAGTCCGCTCAGCACGCATTACCATTCTTCAGACTCCTTCGCAAAGAGTCTAACTTCGACTGGACCGACGAATGCGAGCATGCATTACTCCATCTAAAGAAGGTTCTATCCGAACCCCCGGTTTTATCGCGACCATTAGAAAAGGAAACCCTGTACCTATATCTGTCTGTAGCGACCGAGGCCGTCAGTGCCGTTTTAATAAGAGAAACCGACGAGGGACAAAAGCCCATCTATTTTATGAGCAAAGCACTCCAAGGCCCCGAGCTCCGATATCAGCAAATCGAAAAGGTCGCCCTGGCCCTCATCAATGCGGCGAGGAGACTACGATATTACTTCCTCGCACACACGGTAAAGGTAAGGACCGACCAGCCAATCAAACAACTACTCGGGCGACCAGATATGGCCGGGAGAATGCTCAAATGGTCGCTAGAACTCTCCGAATTCGACATACAATACGAAAGTAGGAAAGCCTTGAAATCCCAAGCACTGGCCGACTTCGTCGCAGAAATGACCCACTGCCCGACACCAGCAGAGGGCGCCCACAAATGGATGATCTTCGTCGACGGCGCCTCTAGCACATCAGGCAGCGGAGCCGGGATCATCCTCGAGAACGAAGATGGGATCCTAATCGAAGTTTCATTAGCACTGGCTTTCCCGACGTCGAACAACCAAGCCGAATACGAGGCTTTCATCGCAGGCCTGAGGTTAGCCGAGGACCTGGGAGCAAAAGAAGTAAAAATATCCACAGACTCCCAGCTCGTGGCCTCGCAAGTGCGAGGAGAGTACCAAACCAAGAACGACAACCTCGTCGAGTACTTGTCCCTTGTCAAAGAAAAACTTGAGAAATTCGAAAAATGGGAAGTTCAACACGTACCTCGCGAGCACAATACACGGGCAGACATCCTCTCGAAACTAGCCAGCACGAGGAAAAAGGGTGGGAATAAATCAGTAATTCAAGAAATCCTTCCTCGACCCAGCATCGACAAACCACCGCCTCCATTCGAGGTCAACACCATCGGGGATGCTCATTGTTGGATGACACCCATCTACAATTACCTCACAAGAGACGAACTCCCGGCTGACCCGAAAGAGGCGGCCACTGTCAAACGACGAGCGTGCTCATACGTACTCCTTGAAGGTAAACTCTACCGGAGAGGGTTCTCCATCCCGTTACTTAAATGTATCGAGGAAGAGAAAGTCCCCGACATACTTGGAGAAATACACCGGGGAATTAACGCTCAACACCTCGGCGGGCGATCGCTCGCACGAAAAGCCCTTCGAGCAGGCTACTATTGGCCGACCATGCAAAGCGACTCAAAGGAGCATGTCAAAAGGTGTGACAAATGCCAACGACACGCCGACATGCACCTCACGCCCCCGAATGACCTAAAATCACTATCTTCCCCATGGCCCTTCACGTGGTGGGGCATGGACATCCTCGGACCCTTCGTCACCGGATCATCCCAGAATAAATACCTCATCGTCGGGGTGGATTACTTCACAAAATGGATTGAAGCAGAGGCACTAGCGAAAATAACCGCGCAGAACATTCTCCGGTTCTTTAAACGCAACATCCTCGCTCGATTCGACATACCCCGGGCCCTAGTCACGGACAACGGGACACAATTCACGGACGGAGGATTCCAGGATTTCGTCGCCAGCCTGGGCACTGAACAGCATTTCACGTCCGTCGAACATCCACAGACGAACGGGCAAGCAGAGGCGGCCAACAGAGTAATCTTACGTGGCCTTAAACGACGACTCGGCGACGCAAAAGGGGCATGGGTCGAGGAACTACATAGCGTCCTATGGGCTTACCGCACTACACCACATTCCACCACCGGGGAGACCCCCTTCCGACTGACTTACGGCACCGAAGCAGTCATCCCGGTGGAAATACGGGAACCAACGAGGCGGACGGAAGAACCCCTAGACGAGGAACTGAACGACGAGACCCTTAGAGCCGAGCTCGACCTGGTCGAAGAGATCCGTTCCGAAGCTGCCCTAAGGGAAACGTCCCTTAAACAGAAAATAGCGCTACGCCACGATGCGAAAGTCATAAGAAGAGAGTTCCAGGTCGGCACCCTGGTCCTCAGAAGAAACCAGAAAAACCCAAAGGAGGGCAAACTGGCCGCCAACTGGGAAGGCCCTTACCGCGTCCGCGACAAGACGAGCAACGGGGCCTATTACCTAGAAAACCTACAAGGGGAACAACTCGCTCGACCATGGAACGCAGAAAAACTTAGACAATATTACAGCTAAGCATATCACGGGGAGACGTGGCTGGTACGACCACGCTCTTCGTCTCCAAAACCCCAGAGAGGAACCGCGAGACCCGGGAACAAGCCGGGGCCACATAGCGAACACAACCCTCCCCGACGATTGGGATCTTGACCGAGACTCAACGTCGAAGTACCATGACAGGCCGGGCACCCAGCTCGCGATGGGAAAGCCCAAGCCTCGAGACCGGGGTTCGAACAACGGACCCGGGCCTCGATCCCAACGGGCACAAAGCCCGACACTCCACCGGTTCCCCAAACCGAGGAGATTAACAAGGTCGAGTAGAGCACGAATTCATAAAAGCAAATATCATACATACACGAACACAATGAATGACAACAAAAATATTCATATATTAAAAGAAAATAACAGCGGCCGAAGCCAAGTACGCCCGAAGGCCATATTACACGTGCCCGAAGGCCAAAACACATAACAAGGCACGCAGGCCATAACAAAAGTCAAAAAACAAATAACTTAAGAATCTGCTCGGAGAACTTCCTCTTCATCTTCCTCCTCCTCAGCCCCCAGTTCCTCCTCCGCTTCAAACGGGCAGACGATGTCACCATCCCTGACACAGTAGTTATGGGCCGACCCCTCTGTCACCAACTCAGGGTTCAGAAGCCCAAGCTGTTCGACAGCATTATCGAAACCCTCTTTGAAAACAGCCACAAGCTCTTGATTGAGAGTGCGTATATGCCCCAGCAGCTCAGCGCGAGAACCAAGGGAACGCTCCTCCTCGGTCTCATCAGCCAGAGGACGGACCTTTTCCTCGAAAGCCTCGATCTGAGCCTGCAGGCCAGCATTGTCCTCGACCAGCTTCTGGTGACCGGCCACCTGCTCCTCCAAACTCACCTTAGCAGCCTTCAACTGGTCCCGCTCCTTCTCCGCCTCCTCCAGCTTCCTGCTCAGCCCTTCCTGCAGTTGATGCTCCTCCTTGTAGTCCGACAGGTCTTTGGACAACTTGTCCTTCTCTGACCGGACCTGTACAAGGGCATCCTCCAGAGAGGCAGTGGAGACCGAAGTGTCGGTCAAGACCATGGCCGTCTCCATCACCCGGATGACAGCAGCAATGTCCCTGGCCAGCTCCTTGCGTCGGGCACCAGCATCCTGATCCAAAATAGCCTTAGCCTCAGGCGCCGGCACAGCAATCGCGTCCTCGGCCTTGAAGAACGACCGTTCCACGTAGCAAGGAGGTAGTAGATAGCTGCCCGGTCCACCCGGACTTCCCAAGGACGACCGTGAAAGAGTCCCCGCCGGACGCTTCCGTTTGTGGAGGGGAGAGGCCGCTGGAGACGGACTGTCAGGTATATCTATCGCCCGAGGAGGAGAGGAAGGCGTCATGGTCGCCACATTCGAAGGCCCGGCCCCAGCATCACCGGAGGTCTCCAAGACACGGGCCACAGTTTTCTTTTTCTTTTTTGGCACCCGGTCAGCAGCACCGACCTGGTTGGCCAGCTTCAAGACCCGATCACGTGTATTGGGCATAGCTCCTGCAAAACAATACACACAAACATTAGCGAGCGAAAACATAGACAAAATTAAAAAACTAAGCAAAAAACTGCCTACTCAATAACGCTAGAGCTTCCTCCTTGGTTCCACACTCGAGCAAGGCCTTGGTATTGATATAGCGCGTCTCAGTGATTGGCATTCCGGCCTCGTCAAGATAGGGCACACCCTGTCGGTCCGCCCAGACCCCCAAATTGAAACTCTGCACGTAATCGACCAGTTTTTTGTATGCGAGCCTGTCCTCAACGCCGAGCATCGAAAATTTGACCCTATAGTGGGCAGTGGAGAGGTCGAAATGGTCACGCTGCCACCTCAGCGGTATCTTCGACATCAGCGTCTCCTCCCCATTCGATGCTCGTTGATAATAGTAAAGAGAGTAGAGGGCAGCACGGGTGGTCGGCATCACTACGTACCAACGACCTTTGAAATGTCGGGCAGAATCCACGTACGTCTTGAACAAACGCACGGGCTGTTTAAAAGACACCCAAGCATGGCGCCCGCGCTGACCGGACCGCTGGAGATGGAAAACGTGGAAGAAGAGGGCTCGGGTACAACCGATACCGAGGAACTGGCAGACCAACTCAAATGCCCGCATAAAGGCGAGGGCATTGGGATGCAGTTGGGACGACGCCAACCGAAGCCACTTGAAGACCGACATCTGGAAGGAATTGAAGGGCAGCCTAATCTCCGCCTCCCGGAAAGCAAACTCATACATAGTGAACTGCTTCCCCGGAAAATGATGGCAGATACGGTCGTCTTCCTTAGGGGCACAACAGTACCAGTTCGGTGGGTCTTCCCGGCTTATGTCTTCGACCACAGCGAAAGCGGGGATAGCCTCGTCGCAGAAATATGATTCCTCCTCCAAAGGCTCGTCCGCGACCCAGGAGAAATCAACCTGCCCGGAAGAGGAGGCGTGCTCGGTACCATCCCTGACGCTACCATCACCTACGGGTAGGCGAGCAATGGCTGCATCTTCGGTCGGGGACCCGGATTCTTCCCCCCTCAGTCGTAAGCGCCCGGTAACACCTGAAACGCAGACAGAAAGAGTGAATTCGACGTCATATCAAATCCACCCTTCCACCGCAGGTCAAGTGAAAGGGCGTTGCAGCAAGACACTAACCGTGCCCGACTCAGGGACGCGCACGTTCTTAAGAGACCGGGCAGAAAATTCATACAGTTATGCAAATATTGCCCGGCATATGAAATTTCTGCCCGGTACAGTATAATCCTAACCCTATTTTCAACCATCTACAGTACATCTACAGTCCATTACACTATTCCTAAGTCAAACCTAACCACATTTCTACATATATAACATACATTTGACGTAAAACAGAAAGGAAAATGATGGATTATGGGAGAAAAATGTTACCTGACATAGAGAAGTTGAGAAAGGGACGGTGGCTCACGAGCGTAGACGGTGGTTCAGGTGATGAGACGGGCGGAGACGGCGGTTCAGATGGCCAGACGAGCAGACAAGAGAGAAATCTTCAGAACTTCCGGTGAACGTAGGAGCGAAAAAATGAAAATGAAGTTACTCAACTTCCTTTTATAATGCCTGGCGCGTGGGCCAACGCGCTAGGCCATCATTACCTACTGACCTACGCCGTCTTTACACGCAAAACGAAGCGACGCCATTAAGTCTGAGACACGTCTATCTAAAAAAGAAACTGAAACGACGTCGGGCACCTGTCCACTTCCCCGACTCATCAAGACGCCACGTCCCCATGTCTAACCCTCGACTGTTACGAGGAAGATGCATACCCACCAACCACTCCTCGTCCCCGGCACTACCATGGAAAGAGGAGCTCGCGAACAAGTGTACTACAACCTCACATACCGAACATCCGCTCCTCCCCGTTAGCACGGGGGACCTCCTGTTACAACATAAGTCATCACTCTGACTCAGAGACTCGACTTGGGGGGCTCCTGTTCTGGACTGGGCCATGACATTATGCACTACACGGCCCGGTGCTCGTCGGATCCAGGCCCAACCTACCAGGCACTTGAATGAGTCGGGCGAAGGTCTCTTCACCCACGTGAGAGGGACCTTACCTCGACATCTTGACTATGTGTCGGGCAAAGAATACACTGCCCGGTCGATGATCTTCACCCATATATCACCAACCTATGTCACGGGCATCTAACTTACGTCGGGCAGACCCACGTCTGCCACCTCATCCGGCACGTCACCCAACTCCCCTGTATTATCTCCTTAGGGATAGGGGCAGTTGGACCAGGGAGCAGACCTTTGGTCTAGGTCTTCACGCTTCTTACGCGTCCCCTGGCAGCTCCTCCTTGGGCCTAGCTAATCCAGCCCATTAGGAGCCTTGGCCCAGCGCTGGGGGCTCAGTATAAATACCCTTTCATAGCAAAGGGTCAGGTATGCTAACATATACACTCGATAACCTTATTATGTACCTCTTCTGACTTAGGCATTGGAGCACCTTGCAGGTACACCCCCCTCTCACTCACCGCACTCTCTGGTCCAGTCTACAATCCTTGGAAGGCCCTCCTGATCAGGTAAGATCATTATAATAATAAAAATCTTAAATTGAAAAAATATAGTGAAGATATATTCAATCAAATTATATAATTTAATTAGTAATAACAATTTAATATATTATTGATTAAAATCAATTTACAAATAAAATATATTATTCTATATATAAAAATATTTGAATCAACAACATAATTATTTCTATATATAAATAATTTTGTTTTGGAATTATTTATGAAAATATTTAAGTCAATAGTAAATTTATTCTTGTTATTATTCAATATTTAATTAAATGTGTTAATATCAGTACCATATATGTACTTGTGAGTATCTGCACTATATTATTTCATATTTGAATGAAATTGACCCCAAATAACTTTATATTATATATAGATAAATATATATTGATAATTGATGAACTTGTGCGATTAAAATTTTAAATTTTATAAAGGAGAAAACTTAGATATAATTCCTTAGGTGTGGTTTAAACTATTTTTCAATTAAAATATGACAAGTATATTTAAATATTATTTATGGAGTGAAAATATGAAAAAAAATTGCATACATGTAGGAGGAAATTAGGGGTGGCAAAACGGGTCATGGTCCGTCGGGCTGGTCCGCACACCCGCCAAAATATGGCGGGTTAGATTGGGATTTTGGGATTGCCACCCGCCAAAGCTACGCCAAAACCCGACGCCTGCCAAAGCTCACTCAACTATAAAATAAACACTTTTTAAGGTATCTTCCTAAAAAACCAATACCAAAATTGATTACATAACTTTTTTCAAATCATAAATCATTTTAGTTTCACCTTCCAAATAACCAATTTAAACTTTCTAAATGTTGGTTTAATGTTTTTTTTATTGAAATGTAAAACAAAACCATCTAATTTATTTTAAAAAATAAAAAATATTGGTTTAATGTTTTTTTTATTGAAATGTAAAACAAAACCATCTAATTTATTTAAAAAAATAAAAAATACATTAAAAAAAGAAGGCGGATAAGTCCGCCGTCCGCCATCTTGACGGGACAGATTAGACTTTTATGCCCATTTCAACTTGGGGGGCATGCTTGCCCCGCTCTTTTTTTTGGCGGGCATTAAGCGGGATGAGGCGGGCGTCTCGTTTTGCCACCCCCAAGAGGAAATTATACATTTGTCATATTTTTAATATAAAGCACACACGAAGAATTGTATCTAAGTTTTCTTCTTTTATAAATGACAAATAGATTGTATGATTAATAAAAAATATAATACAATTTTGATACTATTTATTCATACATTACTTATGTTTTATAAATGACAAATAGATTGTATGATTAATAAAAAATATAATACAATTTTGATATTATTTATTCATACATTACTTATTTTTCATTCTATTAGTATTTATATTGAAGTTCATTTAATTCATTTAAATTGTATTCTTATTTTGTACCTAAAACATTTTGTATGATTACTTCAGCCTATATACATTTTAAAAAGATCCAGAAAATATGATAGAGATGAAAATGAGACTGAAGCTGAATATATTGGGCCAATTTTAAATAACACACCAATTAAAGATTAAAGACAGAAATATGTGCATTACAATTTGGGAATATATGTGTTACAAAAAAGTATATTCATTATGATTTATATATTTTATTAACTTCTTGGTTAAAAAAGATATGCTTAATAATGAGTGTGTTATAAATTACTGTAATATGTTTTTTATGATTATTATTTGTAGTTAAGAAAGAATAAAACAAATATTATAAATTTGTAACATATTGCATATCAAATATAAAAAAAACATGATTCAGTTGCAACATATTTTAGTTTAGAAAATGATAATGAGGAAATCAAATACCCTCAAATAAGAAAATGTCATAATATAAGAAAGTTATAAACTTATAATTATAAATTAATTAGTATTATAATCATTTATTATTTTCATAAATATATATATATATATATATATATATATATATATATATATATATATATATATATATATATATATATATTTAAAATCATTTATTTTTTTAATTGTATTTAAAATTAGTATTGTAATTTCTCTTTTATAAATAATATACTTTTAATACTATTAAGATAATCTAAAACATATTTATTAATTATTTAATAATTTTTCATCTATTATATAGAAACAATAATATAAATAAGCAATAAAAAATTAAATAATATAGTTTGATAAATACTCCATACCACTACCACTACCACATGAGAATTGAGAGAAAACAAATGAGGCCATGAAGATAGAGATGAAGATGAGACTGAGCTGAATGTATTAGGTCGGTTTTAAATAACAGACCAATCATTATTTGGTCGGTTTAAAGATTAAAGACAAAATATGTGCGTTACAATTTTCTTATATATGATAATAAAACACATTAATACATATATTTTCATTTATAATTTTAATTTATAATAATATATCAGTAATAATGATAAAATATAATGGTTATGGAAATTCTAATAATGATAGCCAAAAATACAAGAAAATATAAATAAAAGGGTGTAGAATAATAAAGAAAAATGCAATCAAAAAAGAAAATAAATAGGATATCATAAGTTTCAATATAATAGATTTTTCTTTATTATTTTTTCCTTTCTAAACCAAAACAAACATAATTTAATGTTACCTAATAAGTCTTAATTCTAAAATAATTTAAAATCTTAATTTGTTTTTACAACTATTTTCAATTCTAATTTTAAAACTATTTCTAATTATAATAAATTTAATTCTATTCCAAAACCCAATCTAACCTAAAATAGAATTAAATCTTAATTTAAAAATAGAAATAATCTAATTCTAATATAAAATCCGAATTATATATATAAAATCTATTAAATATAAAAAATTATTAATTCTCCAATTAAAAATAAAATTAATAATAACAATATTAATCTAAATATTTTTCTAAAACATGATCTAAATATTTTAATAATCATGAAATAGAAAGATGAGACTTGAACACGTGATTTTTTTTTAAATAACGTAGTTTAATAAAAATATTTTCAAAATAACCATCTTTTCAAAATTTTTACTAGAATGACAGTGTTTATATATATGTTCGCCAATTCAATTGGAGAATATGTTTAAATATTACATGCATTCGCCACATGCTTTGGCTAATGGTAAAAATTGCACACACATTCACCAAACCAGTTGGCGAATGTGTGCTTTTTGGGTAAGGAATTCGCCAATCCATATGACAAACATGCACAAATGCATGTCTTTGGATTTTTAAGGCATTCGCCAAATGAATTGTTGAATGTTTTAGTTTGTGATTTTTTTCTCTATAAATACATGCTCCTGTAAACAAGTTATCACATTCATTCTTTTACACCAACCTTTAAAACCCTCTCTCATTCATTCTTTTCAACTCCTCCATCGCACAATATCCTTCCATTGTACCTCAATTATTATTATTATTATTATTATTATTATTATTATTATTATTATTATTATTATTATTATTATTATGTCCCAATTAATCTAAATTAGTATGTTCCAATTAAAATCTTGAAGAAGAAATACGGCTTTAAAATTCCAATTTTTTTTATTAATGGATTGTCTTTATTATTAAAGAATTTGGAAACAATGTTTAAAGAATTTGTTTCTATTTATTTATTTTTGCAAAATTGAAAAAAAAATATTAACCAATATTTATATCTATCAGTTTTATTTGTTTATAATATTTTTTTTAAATATTTAATATATTAATTACAAAGATGTGACATTTATGACAGTTAATAAAATTGATATCAGAATAATTATTGTTATTTAATGGGTTGATATTATAAATTGTTATTTAATGGGTTGATAATTATAATTATTGTTATTTAATGAAATTTATATTATAATATTTTACTTATATCAATTAACTTTGTGATAAAATTACCATTTATAAAATTTTTTAATATCACAATTATTAAGATTTTAATTTATCAGTCGCGATATATTATTTTTATGATATATAATAATATGATTAATATCAACCTATGTCCTTATGACACGTTATTTTTATAATTATAACTTCTATATAAGTCAAGAGAAAAATAATAATAATTAAATAAACTATTATAATATAATCTAACATATATAAATAACATATATTAATATTATATAATAAAGTTATTTTAAGAATATAGTTTAACTTTACATCTTATTTTTAAGAATATGATTTAACTTCTTCAAGGTTAAATATCATTTCCATTTATAAAACCAATCCATTAAATAACAATAATTATTCTGATATCAATTTCATTAACCGTGATTAATGTCACATCTTTATAATTAATATATTAAATTTTAAAAAATAATTATAATCAAATAAAACTGATAGATATAAATATTTGATAATATTTTTTCAATTGTTGCAAAAATAAATAAATAGAAACAAACTCTTTAAACATTGTTTCTAAATTCTTTAATAATAAAGACAATCCATTAATGAAAAAAATTAGAATTTTAATTTATCGTATTTCTTGTTCAAAATTTTAATTGGAACATATTAATTTAGATTAATTAGGACATAATAATAATAATAATAATAATAATAATAATAATAATAATATTTGAGGTACAATGGAAGGATTTTAATTGAAACATACTAATTTAGATTAATTGGGACATAATAATAATAATAATAATAATAATAATAATAATAATAATAATAATAATAATAATATTTGAGGTACAATGGAAGGATACAGTGAGATTCAATTGTCAAATTGTGCTGACAGATTCAATGGTCAAATTGTTTGCGGACAGATTCAATGATCAAATTGTTTATAAAATAAATTGTTTATAAAATAAATGTGTAGCCAATTGAATTGGCGAATGTATAATTTTTTTATAAAAAAATTAGACCATTTCGCCAATCCATATGGCGAATTGCTTTTAAAAATACAACATATTCGCCAATTGGTGTGGCGTATGTGCATTCTTTAGTCAATTGGATTGACGAATTCGTTGACAAATTGTTAACAGTCGCCCATTCAATTGGCGAACATGCATGCAAAGTACGCCACTTTGGTAATTTTTTTTTCAAATTCATGTTATTTTGGTATTTTTTTTATTAAAATATGTTATTCTAAAAAAAATTCCTGAACACGTAACCTTACACAATTACAACTCCCTACACTCATTTTGCTACCAACTAGACCATCACATTTATTTGAAATGAACCACATTAGCAAGTATACAAGATTTAAAATTATCTAAATATTTTAATAATCATGACTTTACTACTGATAAAAATATACATTCTTGTAAGAAATATATGTATATACTAAAATAACTTTCCTACTGATATAAAACAATTTTGCTAAAGTATTTTTATTTTTATTTTAAAAATATGATTTTCTTTTATAAATAAGTAACAATTTTCGATAAATAATTTTGTTTTTCTTCTTAACATTTTTGTTATATTTTAAGAACATAAATAACAGTAGTAGAACAAAATGAAAAGCTAGAGAATACATGAGTGTGCACCATATGGACTACCTCACTAGATAATTACTCTTTTTCTGTTTTCAATTCAGTTAGGAGTTAGTTATTCAGTTTGTAGTCTTTATATAGTTTAACGACATCTTCTTCTTGCAACCAACTTGATTCAATATCAATCTTCTTCTTCTCCATTATTCTTCTCCTTCTTTCTGCACTTTCACTCCATTAATGGAGTCCTTCGATTGCTTAGATGGTATCAGAGCAGGTTGATCCTGCTCTGTTTTCGCTGTGCATCTAGCTTGATAGAAACATCAATGGTGAATCGATTTGCATCAAATTGAATTTTCTGTTTTCTTTTCTCTCTGCATTCGCGTTTTCTTTCTTTGTTACAATGACAAAAAACAACAATACGCATGCTCAAGATCAATTGGATCCTTATTATGTGCATCCTTCTGAGAATTCATCCATGATATGTGTTACACCTGCTTTATTAGGAGAAAATTACCATGCCTGGTCGATGAAGATGAGAAGAGCTTTGGCAATGAAGAACAAATTCCAATTTGTGGACGGCATGATCGAAGAACCAGGAAAGAGTGATCTGAATTATTTTGCGTGGCAAATGTGCAACAATCTTGTTCATACATGGATCATCAATTCGATAGCACCCTCAATTGCTCAAAGTGTAGTGTTCATTGATAGTGCAGTTGAAATATGGAATGATCTTAAGGATCGATTCATGAGAGGAGATCGTATCCGTGTTGCACAATTATACCAAGAAATATCTAATCTGAAGCAAGGAAACAAGAAGATATCTGATTACTTCACTGAATTAAGGAGCTTATGGGAAGAATTGGATCAATATAGACCTATGCCAAGTTGTACATGCCGCATAGCATGTTCTTGTGCAGCTATGAGGAATAGCAGAGGCTTCAGAGCTGAAGATCGAATCATCCGGTTCTTGATTGGCTTGAATGAAGAATTCCATGGAGTTGTTTCATAAGTATTTCTTATGGATCCTTTACCTTAAATCAATAAGGTCTTTTCTATGGTTATGCAGCAAGAAAGGAAGATATGTGGCACTATGTTCTCTAATGGTAATCTTAATGAAGAAGCCAGCATGATCAATAGTGTTGATACCAGAAATAGCTATGCTAGTAGAGGAAGAGGTCATGGCTATGTTGGTAGAGGAAGAGGTAATATGAAGGTCTGCACTCATTGTGGTAAAACTGGTCACATAGTAGATACATGCTACAAGAAACATGGTTATCCACCAAACTTTGGGAGAGGAAGTTCATCCTATGCAAATCAGGTAGAAGCTAATGAATCAGATACTAAACATGCAGTGCCTTCAACTAGTGATAATAACATGACTTTGATAAAGGAGCAATATCAAAATTTGTTGGTGCTACTTGAAAAGAACACAAGAGCTATCAATCTTGCAAAGGGAGGTAATACTTACATTGCTAATTTTAATACAAGCAGTAGTGTCTGTGGATATTAGATACAAGAGCTACACACCATATATGTCATAATATAGGATGGTTTCTAAAACATGATAAGATCAGTCCTATAAAGGTGAATCTTCCTAATGGGAATCACCTTACTACATCAATCAATGGAGATGTAAAATTGGATAACAATTTTGTTTTAAAGGATGTCTTGTTTCTACCAGATTTTGAGGTCAATTTGATTTCAATATCAAAACTGTGTAAAGAGCAAGACTGCAGTGTTGTTTTTGAATCTGACAGATGTGTTGTACAAGAAAAGAAGGACTTGATGAAGATTGGTTCAGCTAAAGAGAATGATGGCTTATATTACTTGGATGCTTGTCATGAAGATAGTAATATAGCTTTTGACTCTAGTGTGTTTACCAATAAGAAATCAGACAATGTAGCTCCAGCTATTCTATGGCATTTGAGATTAGGGCATTTATCTCATGATAGAATGCAATGTATGAGTAACATGTATAGTTACATCCCTAGCAGTGTTCATAGAGCTTGTGATGTTTGTCAACAAGCCAGACAAAAGTGTTTACCTTTCTCTATCAGTAATCATAATGCCAAGGATTTTTTTGATTTAATTCATGTTTATATATGAGGTCCATTCAATACAACATCTATTCATGGTTTTAAATACTTTCTGACAATACTTGATGATCATAGCAGGCATGTTTGGGTTGTTATGTTGAAATCCAAAGCTGAAGTAGGTCATAAGATAGTAGACTTTGTAGCCATGGTAGAAACTCAATTTAGCAGGAAAATTAAAATGATCAGAAATGACAATGGTACTGAGTTTCTTATGCCTACATATTATGCTTCTAAAGGAATCATGCATCAAAGAAGCTGTGTCTATACTCCTCAGCAAAATGGTAGAGTTGAAAGGAGACATCAGCATATTCTCAATATCAGTAGGGCACTCATGTTTCAATCCAATTTACCAAAAGAATTATGGTCTTATGCTGTTCTTCATGTTGTGTATCTCATGAATAGGATACCTACTAAAGTCTTGAACAACAAATCCTCTTATGAAGTTATATATGGAAGTGTTCCTGATCTTAGCTCTTTAAAAGTGTTTGGATGCTTGAGCTATGCTTCTACTCTTCCAACCCATAGACATAATTTTGATGCTAGAGCAAGAAAATGTGCTTTCTTGGGATTCAAGTCAGGTATGAAAGGCTTTATCTTATTAGACATAGTCACTCATGACATTGTTATTTCTAGGAATGTGAAATTCTTTGATATGGAATTTCCTTTCTCTGCACATTCTGATAATTCCATTCCCACAACCATTTACATTGATCATCAGTTACAAACTCCTTCCTATACACACTTTGATTCCATTGAGTCACAACTTCCTCTTCCAACTCAAATTGTGTCTCAGTCCCTTCCTCATGTTGAATCCTCTCAAGACTCTCTTCCTCTCTTGTCTTCTGAGGACAATTCACATCATGATTCTCAAACTTCTTCTGATAGTACATTGGGAGATGATGATAGTTCTACCTCTCATCCTCATTCTTTCTCTCCTGATATATCTTTAACCTCTCCACCTGCTACTGTTAGAAAATCCACAAGAGTCACCCAAGCTCCCTCTCACCTTAAAGACTACATCTGCAATTCTACAGTTTCTACTTCCTTTTCTTGTCAATATCCCATAGAACAATGTCTCTCATATTTCAATTTATCCCCTAGTCATCAAGCTTATGTTATGGATCTTTCTTCTGAAAAAGAACCAAGTAATTACACTGCTGCATCTAAAGATCCCAGATGGGTCCAGACTATGCATAGTGAAATTGAAGCACTTAACAATACTCACACTTGGGATTTTATCAATCTTCCATCTGATGTTTCTCCCATAGGCAACAAATGGGTGTATAAAGTCAAGAGGCATGCTGATGGATCAATTGAAAGGTTCAAAGCCAGAATTGTGGCTCAAGGCTTTAATAAAATTGAGGGTCTGGACTATTTTGAAACTTTCTCCCCAGTTGCCAAGTTATCTACAGTTAGAGTGCTGCTTGCATTAGCTGCCATTCATGGTTGGCATTTACATCAACTTGATGTGAACAATGCTTTTCTTCATGGAGACATTCATGAGATTGTTTATATGAAAGTTCCACAAGGTGTTGTATCTCTTCAACCTGGTCAAGTCTGCAAGCTTACTTAGTCTCTCTATGGATTAAAGCAAGCCAGCAGGCAGTGGTTTGAGAAATTGACAACATTTCTCACAGCTCAGGGTTTCCAACATGCTCATGCTGACCATACCCTCTTTATCAAGGCAACCTCTACCTCTTTCACTGCTCTTCTAGTTTATGTAGATGACATAATACTAGCAGGCACATCTCTAGATGTTATTGCTGATCTCAAGAAAGCTTTGCACATAGCTTTTCGAATCAAGGATCTTGGGATGCTCAAATTTTTCCTTGGCCTTGAAGTAGCTAGATCATCAAAAGGCATCACCTTGTGCCAAAGGAAGTATTGTCTTGAGCTTCTTCATGATGCTGGGTTGACTGGTTGTAAGCCAGCATCTACACCTCTGGATGCTTCTATCAGACTTCATCAGGACAATGGCTCTGCATTCTCTGATATTACTGTATACAGACGACTTGTGGGCAGACTGATTTATCTCACTACCACTCACCCTGATATTGCCTTTGCCACACAACAGCTTAGCCAATACATGAGTGCTCCCAGTGACACTCATTATAGAGCTACTATCCGTGTGCTAAGGTATTTGAAGAAGGCTCATGCTCGTGGCATATTCCTCTCTGCATCCTCTAATTTGCAAATTCTCGGCTTTAGTGATGCAGATTGGGGTGGTTTCATTGATACAAGGCGATCCATCTCAGGTTTTTGCTTCTTCATTGGCCAGTCCTTGGTCTCATGGAAATCCAAGAAACAACTTACTGTTAGTTGCTCTTCAGCTGAAGCTGAGTATCGTGCCCTAGCTTCTGCCACTCGAGAACTGCAATGGATGTGTTTCCTGCTGCATGATCTTCAGCAACACCCTTCGAGGCTTCCAGTTCTATACTGCAACAATCAAAGTGCTATTCATATCTCCGCCAATCCGGTGTTTCATGAGCGGACCAAACACTTAGACATTGATTGTCACTTGGTGCGTGAAAAACTTCAGGATGGTGTCATGAGATTGCTCCCGGTTTCCTCCAAAGATCAAGCAGCGGATGTGTTTACAAAGGCTCTTGGTCCTAGGCCGTTTTTTGAATGCTTATCCAAGCTTGGCTTGATCGACTTGTATCAACCTCAAGCTTGTGAGAGGGTAACAGCAGTAGAACAAAATGAAAAGCTAGAGAATACATGATGTGCACCATATGGACTACCTTACTAGATAATTACTCTTTTTCTGTTTTCAATTCAGTTAGGAGTTAGTTATTCAGTTTGTAGTCTTTATATTGTTTAATGGCATCTTCTTCTTACAACCAACTTGATTCAATATCAATCTTCTTCTTCTCCATTATTCTTCTCCTTCTTTCTGCACTTTCACTCCATTAATGGAGTCCATCGATTGCTTAGAATAAACGTGCGTACCATACCAGTACCGTGCAAACGTAGGGGTAACACACCAGTAACATGTAAGCGCACGGATAAACAAACCAAAATAAGTGTGAACACACGACTAATACACCAGTAACATGTGAACACACGGGTAACCAGGTTAAAATCTGCGTGAACGCACGGGTAACACATCAGTACCGTGCGGACACACGTGTAACCAGACCAAAATTCGTGTGAACGCACAGGTAACACATCAATACCGTATGAATGCACGGATAAGACACAATTACCATGTGAACGTACAGGTAACAAGACCAATATGTATCTAATATTTTTATTTTAAAATTATTTTTAATTTGAAATACAATAAGTTTTAAGATAATATATGAATATATGAATAATTGAAATATGTATTATTGATGTCTTTTTCTTAAAAATTGAAAATTTGACACAATTTTGTTTATATTTTAAAAATGTATTTCTTTTAAAAATAATAAATTATTTTGGTAAAACTATTTAGTTTTTCTTATTTACATTTTTTATTACATTTTAAATACAAAAGCGTGTGTAACATTATATTTTTTTTATTAATTTTCAATAATTTTACCATAGTCCAAAGATTAATAAACACTATTAAACTTAATTCTTTTATATAATTATTTTTTTGGACTTTTATGTGAAATTATGTTTTATTGATTTTCAACTAATTTTAATTTTGAATATTTATTTGTTTCATCCTAAATAAACTTTTTTTTTTTCTATTTTTCACCATTGATTTTTTTTACCGTGTTTAATAATTTTTCTTAACAATAATTTTTTTTAAAAACTTATACAATTATCTTAGTCTATTTTGTTCCATTCATATTTTAATATATACAAATTTGTTTAAATTTTCATGACACACTAGTGAAATATCCGCAGTCAAAGTCCATATGAGTTCTTACAAAAGAAGTAATTTTTGACTAGTAGACTAATAGACAAAATGATAAAATATTGAACCAATTAGTCACTTAATTAATTATCATATATCTTAATTTATCCGTCCCTATGACTCATCTCATGTCACCTCCAACCATTGATATATATAAGAACACTCCCACTCCCACTCCCACCCTCACCATTCATTTCCTTTCTCATTCTCACCATATACATTCATTCATCTCAACCTATTATTCCTTGAAACACAAAGAATGCCTATAATAGAGAAAGATGAACACAACAAGAAACTAGTAACCGACTTATACAAAGCCTTAGTTTCCAAAGACACAAACACAATGCAACATCATTTTGCCTCAGATTTGGAATGGTGGTTCCATGGTCCTCCATGCCATCGTCACTACTTAGTCTCTCTCCTCACAGGCTCATCACCATCTCAAAAATCTCTAGTTCCTAATCTCATAATTGGTTTTGGCTCAGTGATTGTTGCTGAAGGGTATGATGAGAAAAACATGATGTGGTGGGTTCATGCATGGTCTATTAGTGATGGAATAATAACTGAAGTTAGAGAGTATGTTAACACTTCAGTAACTGTTACTAAACTTGGTTTCTATCCAGAAGATGTTGTTGTTGGTTCAAGTTGTAGATGTATTTGGAAGAGTAAGCTTTGTGATGCTTCTGTTCCTGGACTCATTCTTACAATCTAGCAAGTACTAGAAAAGTTTTTTTTCTTCATTAAAATATGTATTGTTATTATATTTATATAAGCAAATATTGCTCCCACTCTTTTATCTTATTTTATTGTAATGAATTAGACTTTTTTTTCTTGCTTAAATGGATCCATTAACAAATGAAACATTAACGACATTGACAGTTTTTTCCATCTTCGTTCTCATATATGTTTGGCAAATATAAACATGATGAGAGAAAAGGAGAGAGTAATTAAGAGGGTAACCAAAGTGATTCTCCAAATTGAAATAAGTGAAAAGTTTAAGATTTTTTTTCTAAGAAAAATTAAATTCTAGTGAATACAAGGATTCTCGAGTTCATTACGAAGAGAGATGTAAAATTCGAGTCCAATATCATATAGAAGAATCACTATCGGACATTTTTTATGAAGGGTTCGAGATTACTATGTAAGGTGATAAGTAGTTTAAGAGGTTTCATTAGAGACAAGAAGAAATAAATTCTTTTTAAAGAATTTTAGTAGTAAGGGCCCATTTAGTATTTTTTTTCCAGTTGTTGGCCCATGGCCCAATTAGAAGACAAAATCCTAACTAGTTAAATTGTAATCTTTTTCAAGTGGGAGGTAATGAAAGATCTGGAATTTTATCTTATGTTATTTCTTTTTATGCAACTTAGATCTAACCTTAACCTAACATAGTCTATTATTGGTGTTTTCATCACCTGTACTCATGGCTCCCCCAAACCTCTCAATCCTTCTTTTAGAGAAATTATAGAAGAAGTTGTTCAAACATCT
This sequence comes from Lathyrus aphaca, assembly GCA_963966055.1. Taxonomy (NCBI): domain Eukaryota; kingdom Viridiplantae; phylum Streptophyta; class Magnoliopsida; order Fabales; family Fabaceae; genus Lathyrus; species Lathyrus aphaca. The sequence continues at coordinate 80,731,434 of OZ014523.1, forward strand.
CATATATACCTTGACAATGTCATGAATCAGACCCAACAACAACTTGATGAAAGGCTTGGCAAAGCTACTAATTAAATATATGTAGTAGCATGTTGGACAAGTCCACATAAGGATGGACAATGAAAAATAGGTTGCAGAGTCACGACACGAATCAATCATGTCCACTCTAACCAAGTTGGTTGCACAAAAGGAGCAACAACACTCTGCAGTTGTTCATACAACAACTAGTTCATCAGGTATAACTAAAACCTGTAAACACCCCAAATTTTCCCTCACTCATATTACACCATGGCTTGTGATCTTTCATATTTGCATAAGCATAAGCATACCACATCACATTGCATATTTGTTTCATCTGCATAGTTCAAGTTCATATGCATCTAGGGTTTGTGATCTGAGCAATCCAAGATTTCATCTGAGCAATCTCAAAGGCCTCAAAGCATTCTAAGAGGGTACATGTGTGTTCTATCATCATATTATGCTCCTTAAGGTTCATGGAAGTCAATAAATCACAAGAACTGACAAGGCATGAAAGCAGAACCAGGGTTTTCACTTCACAAATGACCAAAATTGGGGTTTTGATTTCAGAGGCCTTAACTCCAAATTTTTGGCCCATTCATGTTTCTAATGTTCTTAAGATGTTATAGGGATCATGTGTACCAAGTTTGATGAAGAAATTCATTATGGAAGTCATTTGTTCATTGGGTAGCTTCTTGAGCAAGTTAAGTCAAAATCAGGGCATCTGAGGCCCCCAACAATGGAACCAAAGGGTATTTTCATCAAATTGAAGTTCTATGATCTTTATTTGATCTTAGAAGAGGTTGGAAGTTCACAAGATTGAAGAATTTTGAGCCATTTGCAAACTTGCCAAAAATGGAAATGACTTGTAATGGAAACTTTCCATTTTGGGAAAGTTTTTCACCTTCCTCTTTCTCAACCAAAAATGCTTCAAATGAAAAATTCTTGTTCATGATAGTTGTAGATTAGGTCTTTCCCTTTTCAAAAAGTACAAGAAAATTTCTTGATTCATCATAGAACTCAAGATATGGCCTTCCAAAGTTGGCAAAAATCCTAAAATTTCAAGTTTCATGTCAAAGAGGGATTTTGCAAATTGGCATATTCAAGCATTCTAATGACTTCAAATGTGTACAAACACTTCATAACATGCCTATATGACTTCAAAAGATCAGAATTGGCCCATGGTTAGAGGCATTTCATGGCTTGTGATCCAAGAAACTTCAAAGAGGGAAATTTGCAAAACCTATGGTATCTCTTCATCCAAGTGATCCAACTGCATAAAAATGATCCAAGGGCCCTCCACAAAGCCAGCTGAGGCCAAACATGCCTTGGAACCACTCCTGCCATGACCCATGCTCATAGTACAACCAATGTTGACTTTTTGCAAAAACAACCATACCAATCAAGCTGAGCCACAACAACTCTCTGAACCAATTGTATTTGTTTATACTAACCTAAAGCAATCCAAAACACAACACACACAAGCTCAGAACCCCCCACAAGCCAGGATTGACAAAATCACCAAAAAAACCTTTCTCTCTTCGAATATGCAAAACCAGCCACTCAAACTCAAATATTTTTCCACCATTCACCTCACCACCACCTAAGGATCATTTCCCACCCTTCATTTCAACCAAATAACCACTCAAATCAAAATACGATTTTCCACCTCTCAAAACTGAACTTCAGAAAGAGGCCAAATAAACTCACTCCAAGCATCAAAGCATTCTCAAGAAGCTCATTGGGGTTGGTTTACACCAAAGAAAGGTCCAGAAAGCTCAAGAACTGAAAGCTCAACCTCAGGTAACCTCAAGAACATTTTTTCCAGAACTTGCATTTTAAGTTTCTAAATGAATCTTCATGCTTCACTGATCATCCTGATGTATTTTGTTTTGAAAATGGTTGAGTATTAAGCATGTATTGAACTTTTGAAAGTTTTGTTCAGTTTCATGATTTGCTTCGAATCTTGTTTTTGATGTATGATAAATGTGTTTTGATGATGGATTCTTGCTTAGGGGTGTTAGGAGAGTGATTCTGGAGTTTTAGAGCTCTTGATTTGGCCTAGGGAAGGAGATAGGTATTTTGATTGGCCGAAGAAGATGACCGGAACACTGTTCCGGTCACCTGAGAGTCATTAGAGCTAATCTCATTAATTAGCTGAGTTTAAATGCTGACCCTTAGATCTTAGGTTTGCCGCGCGCGTGAATGGCCCATATGGCTTCATTAAAACCCTAATCCTGATTATTTAATTTAATTAATTAAAATTAGCCAGAAACAATCCAGACCACACAATCACGCGCCAGTCAACTCCCTCCCTTCTTGTTTGAATCCTGGCCCTCAGATGCGCTGACTTTCTCATTAAATTCATTTTATTTTATTTTCTTTCAATTTCTATTGCATAATTAATTAAAAATACCAAAAAGCTTTCAAAAAATATTTCCTTTTGTATTTCTATTTTAAATATTTTTCTTAACCAGAAAATTATTTTTATTTTATTTTTTGCATTAAAAAAGTATTTTTAAAATATTTAAATGATATTTTTAATTAATTAAAGTCTTTTAATTAATTAAAAATACATTTAGGTTTCTAAAAATCACTAAAAATATCATGAATCATCCCATTGCATTTAGAAACATTTTCAAACTCTTCACACAAATTTCTTTTTAGGTTTGATCATAAATTGAGAATTTTCTTTGAATTAAGGGTCATTTAAATCATATTTTTGAACCCTAACTTGAAAAAATCTTTTCTACCAAACCAAGAAGAGTTTAAAGATGATTCTTTTTGAATTGTTTTGTGTATAGCATGTAGTTTTTAGGTAATTTATCTCATGAATTTATCTTGCATTTTCAAATTGATTTGCATTTTTCCCTTTTGAACCATCCAAAAACCCTAGAAACTTAGGAAATTCATAACTTTTGAGTGGTAAGGCTTCTGACCTTCTCCTTTGGGGTGTGAATTAGTATAGGATTAGGGTTTGTTTGAGTTTGGTTTCAATTTTTTTATCATGCCATATGCTTCTTTTTTGTTCATTTGCATCTTGCTTGTCCATAAAACCCTAATTTTAGGTGTTCATTTGCATTCATCTTGCATATGGATCAATACATGAACTTTCCATGACATTTCTTGCATTCATATATCATCTTAGACATCTTAGGACATATTAGAATCATGCTTGATCATTTATTCATCTATTTGCCATGATTTGCATTAATTTCATTTCATTAACTTTCATGTGTTTTCAAACTTCAAAGCATGCGTACATGATATTTCATTCTTTGTATGATCATACATATGCATTTTGTATGCCTTTGCATCATCTTACATGACATTAACATTGCATAAACACTTCTGACTTTGGTCATTTCATCTCATTGCATCTCATTTCATTTCATTTTATGCTTTGTACTTTATGCATTCATGCTAACATTTTCAGGTGGTAAGTTACTTTGAGAAGTGGATTTGCCTTCACTTCTCACTTCTATTTATCTCTTTCATTTGAATTTTGTTTGTATTTTAAGTGAACTTGTTCACTTGTGTTCCATTTCTCTCACTTTCTTTCTTTAAGTTACTTATCTTCTTCAATGAAGTAAGTAACTTATTCTTCTGCTTCATCCTCCTTTCATCTGCTTCTTCCATTGGTGGCTTCCTTGAAGATCTTTATTAAGCGTCACAAACCATAGGAACATCCAAGAATGATAATAATTAGGGTTGTGATTAGTCCCCCTTAGTTTTACCTTTGAGTCTCCTTGAGTCTCTCTTCTCATCTTCATAATCAGAGACTAAACTCTTAAAGTTTTAGGACTTTGGAATTAGGGTTATGCCTGTATCCTTCTTTTAGGATGGAGTGTATAACTTTAATCCTAAGTGTTAAATCTTTAATTTGTTTAAACCTCTTAATCAAATCATCTTAATAACCATCAAGACTTTATCTTGTAACTTGGGCCTTACATTAGGGTTCTAATTCTTCCTTTATGGTTAAGAAGGACTAACCATAGTGTTTAATAGATAAGTCCCCCTCAAGTCGTCTTACAAACCATAAAATTCATTTCTTAATCTCATCCCTTAATTAAAATCCACTTAATAAAGGCTTTGTTATATAATGAATTTACTCCCTAACCATGGATTAAGTTGAGGTATCTTCCTCAGCTTAAATGTTCTCATCTATTATCCTTCTATTAGGATGGTGTAATGAGCCCATTAATCTGTGATTAGAGATTAAACTCATTACTTAACTCTAAACAAAAATCCAAAAACATATAAATAATCACCAGTAGGTTAATGATCTTAATCCTACATAATTATGGCAATTAAGTTGAGATGCATATCTCATACTTAAGTATTCTCATTATCCCTAATCAGGGAGGATATAATGAGTTTACAAGCCCTTAATTTAGGCTTAAGCTCATTAACTTACGCAAAACACCAAAAATAATAACAAAACTGAAAACACAAAAAAAAAACAATAATCGTCTCCTCCGGGATTCTTTTCTCATCACACTCATTCACAAACGAGAACTTGCTTCTTCCGTCTAATGCAAGACAGTTAGCACTCAAGCCGGACGAGCCATACACTTGAGCATAGACAAGCAAGCAGTTCACAGTCAATTTATTTTTCAGTCTCTTTGAGTTGAACTACGGTGTTATGACTTCCTCATTGCATGAGAGGATACATAGGCATATCTTAACTGTTATCGAACAAAAGTCTCTTTGTCTTCCCCCCTCTTTCAGCATTCTTTCTAAAGCCTCAGTTCCTGAGCATTCACCTTTTTGCACTGACACTTGTACTTTCTGTTCTCAGCTTTTGCACACAGATAGCACATACACTACCCCTTTTAAACACAATCTTTTAAGCGTCGATCCAGTCGAGTACGACGAACAATCTGGGTGCTAATACCTTCCTAGGTTGTAACCAATCCCCTTTCTCAGTTTCTCTGGTTCGCAACCGTCTTATCCATCTTTTTCTAGGTTTATGCAGCATTACCTTTCCTTCGGGATAAAAATGCCTAGCTGGCGACTTTTTTCAGTTCATTTCATCTTCTCCTTTCGCCGACCGTTCGCGCTTGTACCGGGATGCAAATCTTTGGGAGCGACAGCTTGGCAACTCTGCTGGGGACCCTATCTTGCAACCAGGGCTTTTGGTTCTTTTTGTGGGTTTCTCCTAACGCTTGTTTAATTTGTGTTTGCGGGGGTGTTATGTGCTACTTGTGTTTTTTGTTTATTGCTTTATTTATTGCTTTCTGTACAACTTTATTTATTGCTTTCATTTACTATTTATATGCATTTCATACTATTATCATCATATCATGTATGCTGGATCTCTTGTCTGTTTTGGTGGGAGGGATCATTGAGTGAGTAAGGTTCCATACCGGGAGCCTGAGTGACACATAGGATAAATTGACTTCATATTCTTTCCCATTCCATTTCGGTCTGGTGCGGGAATATGAAACACGGTTCAGACATGGGTTTCTTCTTGAGAACTATGTGCTACGGATTTCCTGTAGTACTAGGGCTATCTGGGAAGCCTGCTAAGTCTGGATGACCTTTTTATGACCTTCAGCATCTGAGGTGAATTAGAGGAGGATCCTTTATGGTTATTGTAAACATTGTACCTCCGGGTTAGAAGTGTTTACACTTCTCATAACTGATCCAAGTCTGAGGATCCTTGTTCTAGAACAATACATGTGAGGGAGTTGGGATGTTTACAAGTGTGCAGGAACCCTCAGCCTCATCATACCTTGTTACTAGTTTTGTTAAGGTTGTATCATTTTGGACTGTTCTTGTGAAAACCCTGGACTTATGACTCTTTATTTGAGTCCCCCACCTGGTTACTGGTTTTCTAAGCCTTCATCCGGACTTATGAACACACATGGACCCTATAAAGGTAGACAACAGATCCAGCACTTGATCACAAACCCTTTGCATATCATTCTGCATACATCATTTTGCATCATTTAACATTTGTCTATTTGGTTTTGACCTGTTCTGCTGCTCAGATTCCTCAAGTTATCTTCATCAGAGATTCTCCTCCAGCACCTTCATCAGTTTGTCTTCATCAAAGACTCTTCTTCAACATCTTTTTCAGTGGCTTTCATCAGCAGTTACTCTCAGTCTTCTTCACCAGCATCCATTGTCAGCTTGGACACTTCTAGAAAGAGCAACATCACCTATCATTTCTTTGAGCCCACTTTGACAGGCATCAGGCAAATCCAGTCTCTCATCACTCCTGATCATGTCCCTTTATTCAGGGAATATTATGGAGGCATTATGGACATCATCATGGACCTAGATGCATCCCAGAGAAGCATGATCCACACTTGCTTGCAGATTTATGATCCTTCTCTCAGATGTTTCACATTCCCTGATTTTTAGTTGGGACCTTTGCTAGAAGAATTTTCCATGTTGTTAGGTGTCCCCATCAGGAGAGGGATTCCTTTCAACCCTGAGATGGTTACTCCCAAGAATGAAGATATAGCTAAGGCCTTGCACTTGGAGCCTACCATAATTGATCAGAGCATGACCACCAAGGCTGGAATCTCAGGTCTTCACTTAGATTTCTTGATATCCTAGGCCACCCTGCATGCTGCAACAGGAAAGTGGGATACTGTTTGTGCTCTCTTGGCACTCAGCATATATGGAGTTATCTTGTTTGCAGACGAGCCAAAGTTTGTAAGCAAGAGTGTTATTCACCTGTTCTTACTGAGGAACCTAATTCCTACCTTGCTTGGAGACTTTTACTATTCAGTGCATCAAAGGAATGAGAAGCAAAGGGGAGATTGGTCAGATGCTGTGCACCCCTCTTCTACTGTTGGTTGTTAAGGCACTTGCCGAAGTCAGAAACTTTCTTCAATCCTCATCAGCCAAGGAACTGGGCTAAGAGATTGATTGCCCTTACATTAGAAGACGTCAGGTGGTGCACTCAGAGCACCAAGGGCAAAGATATCATTACTAGCTGTGGGCAATATCCCAATGTAACATTGATTGGAGTAAAAGGTTACATCAATTACAACCCTTTGCTTTTCAAGAGGCAATTAGGGTATGCTTTGGTACATCCCCCAAGAGGGCAAGATTTGACAGAAACCCTCTATTGTGACATCCAGCACAACCTTGCCATTGTCAGACAAACTGCCTGGGCTTGGGACAATATTCAGACTAAGGGGACAGTTATTCTGGGCAAGTGCAACAACATTGCTTCAGCTTAATACCTTGATTGGTCTCGTACCAGGGGACATATCACCCAGATGCCATTCACCTTAGAAGATGTACCTGGCCCATCAGCAGTGGAGCCTGCAGCCACTGTCAGCTTGGAGGAGTTTGAGAAGTTAAAGGAAAGGAATACTCAACTCTCTGAAGCCTTGAAGAGGACCCTCTGGGAGAGGAATGACAGTCGTCTAGATAATGAGAGGTTAGAGAAGCTCCGAATTGAGCACTTGACCAAGATTGAGAAGACGGATGACTACATCATAAAGGCTAGAGTAGGAGAGTTAGTGTTGAAGAATGCTTGCAAGGAAGCTAAGACATAGAAGGCCAGAGTTGAGCATTACTTGGAGGAGAGCCAGGCTAGGTGGATCAGGATCACTGAGGCCCGTGCACAGGAAGATCAAAGAACCCAAGCTAGGATAGAGCAGCTGAAGGCTAGTGAAAAGAAGAATCAGGAAGCTTTGTTAGCAACACAGAAGGAGATCTCTGAGTTGAAACTCCGGGCAGGGTTGAAGAGGTCAAAGGATCAGGATAAGCACAAGAAATTGACCAATGCCATTGACACCAGGAACCTCCTCATCAGGACTATCACTGAGCACGCAGTTGGCCCAGTAACTGAGGCTCTTCTGAAGGAAGTCAGAGAAGATGACTTTGGATTGGATGTTTGACTCTTTTTGTTTGTACTTCATTTTGATTGTATTTCTGTTGTTGTTGTATTTTGACCCACCATGGGGACTTTATTGTAATCAAACTATGTATCTTCACTCTTTGTAATATATGGTTTGTATTATCTTTATGAGTTTAATCTCTCTGTAACATCGGCATTTCCTCGAGGTCTGGAAAGGTCAAAACCAAAGAACCAAACCGGATACCCTTTGAAGACAAATAGACATCCTGCATTGCATACTAACATTTTCTCTTTGTTTTGTAGGTTTTTGTTTTGTTGTTGTTTCTCACTTTGTTGTGGTTTCAGGAAACATTGCTTGCAGAAGAGTGTTCCATGTCAATAGAGTGCACCGGTATCCAACAAGAAACAACCTTCCGGGATTACAAATGGATCAGGTTCAACAAGAGTTGACTGAAGTGAGAGCCCAAATGGCCAATGAGAGGACAAAGATGAGGGCCCAAATGAATCAATTTATGACTGGTTTGGCTCAGAGCCAGGAGAGACTGAGAGAGTTAGTCGAGCGGAAAACTCCCGAGGAAAACCATCCAGGTACAGGGGGTACCAGCAACAGCGATCACATGCAGCCTCGCACTGATCCCCCAGAGTTTGGACCTCATCTGAACCCAGACATCAATGCTATAAGAAACACCCAAGGTAACACTGGAGGGAGGGCTTTGCAGGAAGACCCTCAAGAAGAACAGTTTACTGTGGTTGGGGCTGGAGACAAAGTTTACGACCGTTGGTTGGATGAAATAGCAGAGAAGCTAAGGTCTCTTGAATCCCAAAACACTCTGGATTTTAATGTCATAGACATGGGATTAGTGGAAGGGGTTAGAATTCCTCACAAGTTCAAACCTCCTTGTTTTGAAAGGTACAATGGCACATCCTTCCCACGCACCCATCTTCAGTCTTTCATGGGGAAATTGAAAGCCTACACCATGGATGAGAAGCTGTGGATGTTTTACTTCGAGGATAGCTTGACAGGAGAATCTCGGGAGTGGTATTCCCATTTGACCAGGGCCACAGTGAGAAATTGGAAAGACTTGGCTGAAGCTTTCATTCGTCAATATCAATATAATCTGGACATGGCTCCAAACAGAACCCTTCTAATGGGAATGTCACAATCTTCCCGTGAAAGCATTAGAGAGTATGCCCAAAGGTGGAGGCAACTAGCTGCTGCCGTTCAACCCCCGATGTCAGAAAGGGAGATGGAAGATATGTTTATGAATACTCTCCAGGGTACCTATATTGACAGATTGACTGCATTTTCTTCCACCAGCTTTGCAGATGTGGTGATAGCTGGGGAAAGAATTGAGAGTTTACTGAAGATGGGAAAGATTTCTGACAAAGGTGCCAGTTCAAGCAGTGCAAGGAAGCCATTTACTGGGCCCCGCAGATCTGGTGAAACAAATTATGTACATATGGGAAGAGGTAGACCCCAATATCTGCCCAGATCAGTTGCTGCCGTCACTATTCCTACTCCACCTGCTCAATACACTCAACAACCACAACACTTTCCTCAACATCCACAGTTTCCTCAACAAAGATCCTACAACAACAATAACAATAATCAACAACAATGCCCTTTCCAACAACGACCATCTCAGATCAACAGGGTGATTGACCCTATTCCAATGCCATATGCCACATTGCTGCCACAACTCCTAAAGCTCAACCTTGTTGAGTTGAGGATATTGGCTCCACCCGATCCTCAGAACCTTCCGAGAAATTACGACGTCAACGCTAGGTGTGCTTTTCATTTTAATGCACCTGGTCACTCCATGAAAAAATGCAGGGCTCTTCATATGAAGGTCCAGGATCTGGTAGATTCAAAGGCCTTGAACTTTGCACCACCTCCCAATATCATGAAAAATCCTATGCCAAGCCACGGTGGGCCAAAGATTAATGCTATAGAGGAAGGCTCACCCATAAGTTTGAGTGAAGATATTGCAAGTATTCAGACACCTCTGGAAGAGGTTAAAGCTCAACTTTTGAAATGCCAAGTGTTTCCAGGTTGTGAGGCCTGTTGTGAATCTTGCAAGCTTTCCAAGAATGGGTGTGCAAGCTTGAGGAATGGAATCAATGGCTTGATTAAAGAAGGCATTCTGCAGATAACCACAACAGCTTCTACAACACCAACAACTCCTTTGTCAACAACAAATGATTCTCCTACAACTGCAACAACAATTATTCCTACAGACTCGTTTACAACTTCAGCAACCACTTCTTCCATCACTTCAACATACAACAGTTCCATTTCATCCCCTTCTACAACTTCAGCAATCACCAACAACGACGTCTCCATAGTTACTATTTATTATGACCCGACAACGGTCCCAAACTCCAGCAATTATCAACAACAATCTCAACAACAGTATCAGCAACAATCAAGCTTCAATTCATCACCACCAACACCCATAAGAAGCCCTGTCACTATCTTCTATGATCCACAGACAATAACGATCCCAACCTCTGCTTCAGTAAGCCCAGTCACCATCACGGTGCCAGGGCCAATTCCATATGACAAAGACAATGCTGTACCATGGCACTATGGTGCAGACCTTTACTGCAACGAAGAAAAAGTCCTTCTTGATTCTTCAGTTCCTACTTCACAAGTGGATAATGTCGGGGGAGGCGGAGGCTTCACCCGAAGCGGACGCCTCTTTGCGTCACAAGCTCCAAAGACTAGTACTGAGGCAGAGGTTGCTTCCAAAGCCAAAGGTAAAAGTGTGGCACTTGAAGAACCTACACCAAAAGAGACTCATAAATCATCCTTTGATCAGGATGTGGATGAATTTATGAGGATAATTAAAAAAAGTGACTACAAAGTTATGGATCAGCTCCACCAGACCCCTTTTAAGATCTCCATCTTATCCCTGTTGTTGTGTTCCGAAGCTCATCGAGATGCACTACTTAAAGTCTTGCACGCTGCCTACGTGCCAGAGGAGATCACAGTGAATTAGCTTGAGACAGTGGTGTCCAATGTTAATACTAGCCATGGGCTAGGTTTCACTAATGTTGACTTAACAACGGAAGGACGTCACCACAACAAAGCTTTACACATCACCCTAGAGTGTAAAGGAGTTGTGCTCTCTCATGTTCTTGTTGACACTGGATCCTCACTCAATGTCTTGCCGAAGAAAGCTCTTGTCAAGATCGAATATGATGGAATAGCTCTCCGACCAAGCAATCCGGTGGTCAGGGCTTTTGATGGCTCCAAGAGGTTTGTTCTTGGAGAGGTGGAGTTGCCTGTGATAATCGGTCTGCAGGTCTTTCAGACTACTTTCTATGTGATGGACATTCATCCGGCCTACAACTGTTTTTTGGGTCGACCATGGATTCACGCCGCTGGCGCAGTTACGTCGACCCTTCACCAGAAATTGAAGTATGAGTGGGAAGGACAGATTATCACCATCTGTGGTGAAGAGGACATCTTTGTTAGCCACCTGGCTACGTATAAATACATTGAGATGGATGGTGAAATCCATGAAACCATGAGCCAGGGGTTCGAGGCTCTGAATGTCAATGAGGAGACGACTGAAGTATTTGCTGCATCCCAGGAGGATAGGGTGGGTACTTCAATTTTATCCTATCAGCAAGCCCGGAAGGTCGTTGAAGATGGAAATTCCCAAGGCTGGGGCAAGCTGCTACCGATGGAGAAAACGGAGGAAAAATTCGGTTTGGGTTACAAACCATTCCGACAAGATCAATCAGAGGCTGCTAAGGAGCCCAAGTTTATCAGTGGGGGGTGCTCACTCCAGATGCTATTAACAACCTGGAAGACGAGGCGGAAAGCGACCGCAACCTAGAGAGCTGGATACCTCCAAGGATCTCGGGTCACCCAGTCCTTAACTGCTCTTCCCAGGAAATTATAAGGGTTACTCCTGCAGATTAATTATTATTTCCTGCTTTTTCTAGCATGCATCAAGTCATGCATCTTGCCCAAGGTGTCAGGACTCATTTTGTAATAGGGCCATATTGTAATTTTGTGCAAATGGATTATCAATGAATATCAGACATCTTTTGCAAACATTTCTCTTTTTTGCTCAATGTCTTTTCATTTTTTTTACTTTTGTACAAAACAATAAAATGGCAATGTTTTCAAAATAAATAACTTCATTTTTTCTAAACAAGATTAAAATTGATCACTAAAACGAACCAATCTCAACCCTTGTAGAGATTATCCTCCAGATTGCACCGACAACAACACTGCTATGACCTCGTGTGACTTCGACAATCCAATTAATCAAGCTGATGAAGGGGTTGAAGAAGACTATGAGTTACTGGAAGAGTTAGCCAGGTTGTTGAGGCAAGAAGAGAAAGTGATTACTCCTCATCAGGAGGAGATTGAAACAATTAATATTGGTACCGAAGAGGATTTAAAAGAAGTGAAGATTGGGGCCGGTGTGCAAGCTTCAATAAAAGAACAGCTTATTGACATACTTCGAGAATACGTCGACGTCTTTGCTTGGCCCTATTAAGACATGCCAGGTCTAGATACGGATATTGTTACGCACAAGCTGCCATTAAAAGAGGATTGCCCTACAGTGAAGCAAAAGATACGCCGTACTCGCCCAGATATGGCCATGAAGATAAAGGAAGAAGTACAAAAATAGTGGGACGCCGGTTTCCTTGCTGTAACTAGTTACCCGTCGTGGGTTGCTAACATTGTACCAATGCCTAAGAAAGATGGCAAAGTATGGATGTGTGTGGATTACCGGGATCTGAACAGAGCTATCCGGAAGGATGATTTCCTATTACCTCACATTGATGTATTGGTCGACAACACAACTCAGTTCTCGGTGTTTTCCTTCATGGATGGTTTTTCTGGGTATAATCAGATCAAGATGTCACACGAAGACATGGAGAAAACAACCTTCATCACACCTTGGGGCACATTTTGTTACAAGGTAATGCCATTTGGACTGAAGAATGCCAGTGCCACTTATCAACGGGCTATGATTGCCAAGTCCCTCACTGAAGAAGATCATCTGGTAAATTTGCTGAAGTTTTTCAAGCGTCTGAGGAAATATCAGCTGAAGTTGAATCCCAACAAATGCACATTCGGGGTACGTTCTGGTAAGTTGTTGGGATTTATCATAAGTGAAAAACGAACCGAAGTTGATCCTGATAAAGTCAAAGCTATTCAGGAGATGCCTGCACCTAGGACTAAAAAGGAAGTTCGGGGGTTCCTAGGTAGATTGAACTACATATCAAGGTTCATATCTCATCTTACTGCAACCTGTGAGCCCTTGTTCAAATTGTTAAGAAAAGAACAAACAGTCAGGTGGAACGAAGATTGTCAGAAAGCGTTTGACAAGGTCAAGGAGTACATACAAGAACCTCCGATTCTTATGCTTCCAGTTGAAAGAAGACCTCTAATAATGTACCTGACAGTATTAGAAGGATCAATGGGGTGTGTGTTGGGCCAGCATGACGAGTCTGGTCGAAACGAGTATGCAATATACTTCCTAAGCAAAACGTTTACCGAATTTGAACAACGTTATTCACTTCTCGAGAAAACATGATGTGCTTTAGCGTGGGCGGCTCTCCGACTAAGGCAGTATATGTTGACTCACACTACCTTGTTGATCTCAAAAATGGACCCCGTCAAATACATATTTGAGAAGCCAGCACTTACCGGAAGGGTTGCAAGATGGCAAATGATTCTGACAGAGTATGACATTCAATACACATCTCAAAAGGCCATCAAGGGCAGTGTATTCTCTGACTATCTAGCTGAGCAACCCATTGATGATTACCAGCCAATGAGATTTAACTTCCCTGATGAAGACATCATGTACCTAAAAGAAAAAGATCATGAAGAGCCTGTTCACACTGAAGGGCCTGACCCTGAAGAAGAATGGAGAATAATGTTTGATGGGGCTGTCAATATGAATGGTCGTGGTGTTGGTGCAGTGCTCATTACACCTAAAGGAGTTCATATGCCTTTCTCGGCAAAACTCACCTTTTCATGCACTAACAACGAAGCTGAATACGAAGCCTGTATCATGGGACTTGAGGAAGCCATTGACCTCAGGATCAAGACTTTGAATGTATTCAGAGATTCAACTTTGGTAATCAATCAGACCAACGACAAATGGTACACCCACCAAGAGCATCTGATTCCGTACCGTGACTATACGAGGAGATTATTGACTTTCTTCACAACAGTCAAACTTGAGTACATCCCTCGAGACGAAAATCAGTTCGCAGATGCTTTAGCTACCATTTCCTCCATGATCAAAGTTCAAACTGCAAATTACGTGCCTCGGATTTCAATATCTAGACTAGACCGACCAACATACGTATTCTCCGTGGACATTGCTAAAGATGACAAGCCATGGTTCCATGACATCAAGAGCTTCTTAGAGGATCAAACATACCCACCTGGGGCATCATCTAATGACAAGAAGACATTAAGAAGGCTGGCCAGTATTTTCTTCCTTAATGCTGATGGTTCATTATACAAGCGAAACTTTGATATGGTTCTGCTCAGATGTGTTGATAAGAAAGAAGCAAACTTGCTGATGCACAAGGTGCATGAAGGATCTTTCGGTATCTATGCTGGACGACATGCAATGGCTAAGAAATTGTTAAGATCAGGTTACTATTGGATCACAATGGATGCAGACTGTTGTGCCTATGCCAGAAAATTCCACTAGTGCCAGATCTATGCAGATAAAGTGCATGTGCCACCAAATCCTTTTAACGTGATGTCTTTGCCTTGGCCCTTTGCAATGTGGGGAATTGACATGATTGGAAAGATCGAACCGACTGCTTCGAATGGCCACAAATTCATCCTGGTAGCCATTGATTACTTCACTAAATGGGTTGAAGCAGCTTCGTATGCAAACGTCACCAGACAAGTGGTAGCCAGATTCCTGAAAAGAGACATCATCTGTCGATATGGAGTTCCCGAGCGAATCATTAATAATAATGGTTCCAATTTGAAGAACAAAATGATGGCAGAACTGTGCCGGGACTTCAAAATCCAACATCACAACTCTTCTCCTTACAGGCCAAAGATGAATGGCGCTGTCGAGGCAGCTAACAAAAACATCAAGAAGATTGTGCAAAAGATGGTGGTTACTTATAGAGACTGGCATGTGTAAACACCCCAAATTTGCCCTCACCCATTCACACCATGGCTTGTGATCATTTCATATGCATAAATCCAATCATAGCATCTCATACCACATTTTTGATTCACTGCATTGCTTCTAAGTCATCTGCATCTAGGGTTTGTGATCTGAGCAATCCAAGAGCTTCTTGAGCCACTCCAAAGGTCACCAATCACTTCAAAGGGGTCCATGTATGTTCAAGCATCATATTGTATCTCCTCAAAGTCAAGAATATCAAAGAATCACAAGAACTGAGAATGGCATAGAAGCAGAGCCAAGTTTAACTGCACAGATGACCTAGAATTAGGGTTTTGGTTTCAAAGGCCATAACTCCAATTTTTTTGGTCATTTTTGTTTCTATTGGTCTCTATATGGTATAGGGATCATGCATATCAATTTTCATGAAGAAATTCAATGGGGAAGTCATTTGATCAAGAGTTGACTTTTTAAGCAAGTCAGTGCAAAATCAGGGCATCTGAGGCCCCCAATGACCCAACCAAAGGGTGTTCTTCATCATTTTGATTGTGTATGATATTTATTTGATCATAGAAGATGTTAGAAGTTCCAAAATTTGGAGAATTTCAAGTCATTTGCAAAGTTGGCTTTTTGGGAAAGTTGACTTATATTGAAAATTGCCATTTTGGGAAACTTTTTCAACCCTTGCTTTTTGATTCAAAAATGCTTCAAATGAAAAAACTTTGGTCATGAAAGTTGTAGAATGGATCATTCCCTTTTCAAAAAGTACAAGAACTTGACCTAATTCATTTTGGGTCAAAAGTTATGGCTTGTCAAAGTTGGCCAAAATCACAAAATTTGAAGTTTTCTACCAAAGAGGCATTTTGCAAAATGGTATGATCAAGTGTTCTAAAGGCCTCATATGTGTACAATTTCTTCACAACATAATCACATGACCTCTAAAATTCAGAATGGGCCAAAGAATCATCTCATTTCATGCCTTGAACCTCAAGAAATCCCAAAGGAACCAAACTTTGTGAAAGTGGCAAAACCTCATCAAAACCCTAATCCACTTGCTTGCTGACTTCACAAATGATCCTAGGGCTCTCCATACATCTTGCTGCGCAGGACACCCCATTTGTCCTTGGCTAGCTATGAGCCCATACTTCTCTTACACAAAGTTTGACATTTTGGCCAAAGACCCATACCAATCATCATAGGCCACCAACAACTTTCTGACCTATCACCTTTTGATACATGGACCAAAGCCAGCATAACACACCACTCACTTCAAGCTGAAACACACCCAAGCCATAGTTATTATTTTTTACTCCAACTTGCAAAAAGCATTCGAAACACTCTCCACAGGCCTCAAACACATAAACAAACTTCACAAACAACCTCAGCATGATTCACTGATCACAAACCAACCATCAAAACAGCCTGAAAGCCACTAAAACAAAAACACGATCATCACTCCCCTTTGAACAGAACATCTGCCATCTCACAAACCAACTATCCCCAAAGCTTTCTAAGCTTCATTTCATCATCAGAGGGTTCAAAGGAGTGGACTTGCAGCAAAGGAAAGGCCAGAAAGCTCAGGACCAGGAGATTCCATCTCAGGTAGCCATCTCAAACTTTTTTCCAGAAACTCCATTTTGAGTTCTTAAAAGATTCTATGTGCTCCCCTGATCATGGGGATATGATTATTTTTGAAAATGGTTGAGAAACCAGGATGTATGATTGCTCTGAAACTTTCTGACCTAAAATTTGTTTGCTTCGATTCATGTTGTTCTTGAGTGATAAATGATTTTTGAGGATTGATTCGTGTTTAGGTTGGTTTAAGGTTTGATTCTGGAGCTTTAGGGGGTTTGGGGGGAAGTTTTGAGGAAGTTAGCAATTTTCAGGTGGGGGTCTGGCCGGAGAAGACGACCGGAAGTCTTCTCCGGCCACCTGAAACTCATTAGGGTTAATCTGTGTAATTAAATGAAGTTTGAATGTGGAGCGTAGATGGTGCTGACTTAGTCAATCCCCCGCGCGTTTCAATGGTCCAGATTCTTCACTTAGCCCTAATCTCACTTAATTAAATTAATTAATCAATATTAGCCAGTTTGAATTTCAGCCACTGGATCACGCGCGCAGTCAACTCCCGCGCGTCCAGTTTGAATGCCAGCCCTTGATTCAGCATACTTCTCATTAAATTCATTTTATTTTCTTTTTTATTTCATTTGTTTTCTACATTTTATTAAAAATAGTAAAAATCATTGAAAAATTCTGAAAATTTTTATTCAAGCTTTTATTAATTTTCAGAAACCAAAAAAATTTTTATTTTTATTTTTTGCATTAAAATTTATTTTTAAACCATTTAAAAGTTTATTTTTAATTAGTTAATGAGAATTAATTAATTAAAAATACTTTTAAGTATTTAAAAATCACAAAAAAATTCATGAAATATTTAAAATCATTTAGAAACATTGTCCAACTTTCAAACCAAATTTCTTTTTTGATCTTGATGTCTTTTGACAATTTTTATTGGAATTAATTTCATTTCAAGGCATTATTTTGATCCAATCTTCAAAAATTCATTTCTGCCTAGTCATTAAGAGTTGGACCTTGATTCTTTTTGCATTGCATCATGTTTAGCATGTAGTTTATAGGATTAAATTGGCATGAATTGATCTTGAATTTCCCATTTGTTTGGCATTTTTCTTGACAAGGTACCTTAAAACCCTAGCAATCTTAGGAAATTCATAACCCTCATTAGGTTAAGAGTTAGAACCCCTCCTTTGGGCAGTGAGTTTGTATAGGTTTAGGGTTCCTTTGAATGCATTTTCAATTTTTTATCATGATGTTTGCTTCTGGTTTTGGATTTTGTTTTGTGCATTGATCATAAACCCTAATTTGGGCTTTCATTTGCATCCATCTTCCATTTGCTTGCATACTATGACTTGCCATGACATTTTGTGCATCCATTTGATTCATAATACATCTTAGGACATATTAGAATCATGTTTGATCATTGCATCTTTCATTTTCCATGTTGTATGTCATTTGCATTCCATAACTTTTCATGTATGTTTATGGTTCTAAGCATGCTTCTCTTGCATCCATATGTTTGAATGATCATTCCCATGCCTTGCCTCATATGTGCATCATCTCTTAGCATCATTAGCATCATACTCTTGCTTCTGGTTTTGGTTTGCATCATCCCATTTCATCTCACTTTGCATTGCATTGCATTTCTTTCACTAACTTTTCAGGTGGTAAGTTGTTTTGAGAAGTAAATTTGCCTTCACTTCTCACAATATCTTTTCATCTCTCTTATGCATCATTGCTGCATTTTGTCTTGTGTTTGAGATTGAGCTTGCTCATTCTTCTTCATCTTACTTTCTTTCTTCAAGTGACTTGTCTTCTTAACTGAAGCAAGTTACTTTGCTTCTCTTTGCTCCTTTCATCTGCTTCCTGGTGGTTTCTCTGAAGATCTTTCTTGTAAACCTCACAAACCTTAGGAACAACCAAGTATGACAATAATTAGGGTTTTGATTAGTCCCCCCATTTAGATTTTACCTTTGTTGTCTCATTGAGTCTTCTCTTCTCATCTCATAATCAAGGACTAAACCCTAAAGGCTTTAAGGCTTTGTGATTAAGCTTATGCCTGCATCCTTCTATTAGGATGGAGTGTATAACTTTAATCCTAAGTATTAAACCCTTAATGTGTTTAAATCCTTTAATCAATCCACTTAATAATCATCAAGACATCAAGCTTGTAACTTGGGCCTTGCATTAGGGTTCTAATTCTTCCTTAATTGGTTAAGAAGGACTAACCCTAGTGTTAATGGACAAGTCCCCCTCAAGTTGTCTTACAAACCTTAAAACTCACTTCATCATCTAATCATTAACTAAAATCCATTTAATAAAGGCTTTGTTTTGTCATGAGTTTAACCCCTAATCATGGATTAAGTTGAGGAGCTTTCCTCAGCTTAAACATTCTCATCTATTATCCTTCTATTAGGATGGTGTAATGAGTCTGTTTAATCCTTGATTATGGCTTAATCTCATTACTTAACACTAAAAAAAACCACAAAAACATCTAAATAATCACAAGTAGGTTAATGATCTTAATCCTACACCATGGTGATTAAGTGTGAGATGCTGACTTCACACTTAAGGTATTCTCATTACCCCTAATCAGAGGGAGGATGTGATGAGTTTACTAAATCCATTGGTTTAGGCTTAAAGCTCATTAACTTATGACAAACTTTCAAAAGTAATAAAAGATTGAAAATACAAAAAAAAACAATAATCGTCTCCTCCGGGATTCTTTTCTCATCTCATTCACTCACAAACGAGAACTAGCTTCTTCCGTCTAATGCAAGACAGTTTGCACCTGAGCCAGACAGGTCATACACTTGAGCATAGATAAGTAAGCAGTTCACAAGTCAATTTATCTTTCAGTCTCTTTGGGTCGAACTACGGTGTTCTGACTTCCTCATTGCACGAGAGGATACGTAGGCATAACTTAACTGTTATCGAACAAAAGTCTCTGTATATTCCCCCTCTTTCGGTATCATTCTTTTAGCCTCATATTCTTGAGCAGTCCATTCGTTTCTTGCACTGACACCTCATATATTACACTTTACACAGACACCTGTACATCCTTTTCCAGCTCTTTATACACAAATTGCACCGACACTACCCCTTTAAAGCACAAATCTTTTAAGCGTGGATCCCGTCGAGTACGACGGACAATCTGGGTGCTAATACCTTCCCAGGTTGTAACCAACCCCCTTTCTCAGTCTTTCTGGTTCGCAACCGTCTTATCCATATCTTTCTTAGGTTTATGCAGCATTACCTTTCCCTCGGGATAAAAATGCCTAGCTGGCGACTCTATTCATTTCATCCTTTCGCCAACCGTTCGCGTCTGTACCTTTATTTGAGCCAGTCTCATTTATTGGGAGCGACAGCTTGGCGACTCTACTGGGGACCCTTATACTGCAACCAGGGCTTCTGGTTCTTTTTGTGGGTTCCTCCTAGCGCTTGTTTGATTTGTGTTTACTGGGGTGTTATGTGCTATTTGTGTTTGTATAGTTGCTTTTATTTATTGCTTTATGTACAGTTATTTATTGCTTTCTCTATAGCTTTATATACATCATACTGTCGTACTGTTCTGGCTGGATCTGGTTTTGTTGCTTTGGTGGGTGGGGTTCTATTGAGAGTTTAAGGTCCAATACCTGGGACCTGAGTGACACCTAGGCTAGAGTGGTTCATGTTCTTTCCCATTCCATTTCGGTCTGGTGCGGGAATATGAAACACGGTTCAGATATGGGTTTCTTCTTGAGAACTCTGTGCTATAGATTTCCTGTAGTGCTAGGGCTATCTGGGAAGCCTGCTAAGTCTGAATGACCTTTACTATGACCTTCATAAACTGAGGTGAATTAGAGGAGGATTTTTTATGGTTATTGTAAACACTGTACCTCCGGGTTAGAAGTGTTTACACTTCTCATAACTGATCCAAGTCTGAGGATCCTTGTTTTAGAACACCACCTGTGAGGGGGTTGGGCTGTTTGCAGGTTTGCAGGTACCCTTGACCATAGCATACCCTGATACTTTGTTTTGAATAAGAGTACTCCACTTTGGGACAGTTCTTGTGATTTTTAACCCTGGACATGTGACTCTTTATTTGAGTCCCCTACCTTGGTTACTGGACTTATGAACCTCCATCTGGACTTCTTAGACATACATGGACTTATACCAAGGCAGTAATCAGATCCAGCTTGATCACAAAACCCCTTGCATATCATTTGCATACATCATCATTGCATCATTTAACATTTGCTTATTTGTTTTTCAGGGTATCTATATTACATTTGGCTTGATTTTGACCCCTTCATCTGCATAGGCCTTTGTTCACCAGCTATCTGCTTCAGCTATCTTCATCAGCTACCTGCTTCAGTCACCTGCATCACCAGTATCAGCCTATCAGTGGCTCAGCTCCAGTGTTAGTCTCCATCATCAGCATCTGTCTCAGCTCTTCATCAGCAGACATGGCACCCAAGAAGAGCAACATCTCATATCATTTCTTTGAGCCTGAGCTGACTGGCTTCAGGAAGGTCCAGGCCTTTATTACTCCAGACCATATACCACTATTCAGAGAACATTATGGAGGCATCCTTGATGTGGTTATGGATTTGGACCCTTCTCAGAGGAGCTTGATTCACACTTGCCTACAGTTCTATGATCCTCCTTTGAGGTGCTTCACCTTCCAGAATTTTCAGTTAGGACCCTTGTTGGAAGAGTATTCATCACTGATTGGTGTACCTGTCAGGGGTGGTATCCCCTTCAACCCTGAGATGGCTTTTCCCAGTAATGAAGAAGTGGCAAAAGCACTGTATCTGGAACCTATACTGATTGAGCAGAACATGACAGCAAAGGCTGGAATCTCTGGTCTACACTTGGATTTCTTGACTTCTCAGGCTATCCTGAAGGTCTCCTTGGGAGAATGGAAGGCAGTCTGTGCATTATTAGCCCCCATCATATATGGGGTTATATTATTTGCAGATGAGCCTAAGTTTATTAGCAAGAATGCCATTCATCTTTTCATTCTGAGGAACCCAGTTCCCACCTTACTGGGGGATTTCTACTACTCTGTTCACCAAAGAAATGAAAAGCAAAGAGGAAGGTTGGTAAGATGTTGTGCTCCCCTGTTCCATACCTGGCTGCTCAAACACTTGCCCAAGACTGATGCCTTCTTGAATCCTCACCAACAGAAGAATTGGGCTAGGAGACTTGTTGCTTTGACCTCAGATGACATCAGGTGGTGCACCCAGAGCACCAAGGGCAGGGACATCATTACTAGTTGTGGGCAGTTCCCCAATGTACCTCTGATAGGAGTGAAGGGTTGCATCAACTACAACCCTTTGCTATTCAAAAGACAATTGGGCTATGCATTGGTCCACCCTCCTAGAGTGCAAGACTTAACTGAAACCCTTTATTGTGAGATTAAGCCTAATCTGGCTGTTGTCAGGCAAGCATCCTGGGCTTGGGACAACATCCAGACTAAGGGGATGGCCATTCTTGGGAGATGCAACAATGTGGCCTCAGCTCAGTATTATGAGTGGTCTGATGCCAGGGATCAAATTTCTGGGATGCCCTTCACCATTGAGGATGCACCTGGACCATCCACAACACCTCCTCCAGCCACTGTCAGCCTGGAAGAGTTTGAGAAACTGAAAGAGAGGAATGAGAATTTGTCTGAAGCCCTGAAGAGGACCCTCTGGGAGAGGAGTGATGGTCGTCTGGACATTGAAAGGTTAGAAAAGCTTCAGGTGGAGCATCTAGCCAGGATTGAGAAGTCAGAGGACTACATCAAGAAGTCAAGGGCTGGAGAGCAGATTTTGAAGAATGCCTGTAAAGAGGCCCAGTTTCAGAAGGCTAGGAATGACCTCTATCTAAAAGAAAGTCAAGCTAGGTGGGTCAGGATCACTGAAGCTCGCACTCAGGAGGATAAGAGAACTCAGGACAGGATTGAGCAGTTGGAGGCCAGTGCAAAGGAGCAACAGGAAGCCCTGCTAGCAGCCCAGAAGGAAATCTCAGAATTGAAGCTTAGGGCTGGTGTGAAGAGGTCAAAGGACCAGGGCAGACACAAGAAGCTAACCACTGCTATTGCCACCAGGAATCTTCTCATCAGGAACCTCACAGAGCATCCAGCTGACCCTGTAACTGAAGCACTTCTGAAGGAAGTTAAGGAGGATGAGTTTGGTCTTGGTGTCTGACTTTTGCTTGTTGTTGCTTTCTTTTCATGTACTTTTCTTTTTTATGTTGTATTTTGACCCCTCAGGGGCATGTATTGTAAAAAACAAGCTATGTATGTTTCACCATTTGTAATATATTCATTAGTTTGTTTCATCTGAGTTCTTTTTCTCTCAAGCAACATCAAAGCATCTTCTTCAGGGGGTCTGGAAAGGTCAAAACCAAGTGCCAAGCCGGGTACCTTGGAAACAAATAAGCATACTGCATTACATACTAACTTTTGTTTTGTTTTGTAGGTTTTTTGTTTTGTTTGTTACTAACTCTGTTGTGATTCAGGAACTATTGCTCGACGACGGGTGTTCCCTCTCAACCGTCCGCACAGATATCCCACTCGCAACAACCTTCCGGGTATACAAATGGACCAAGTACAGCAGGACCTTACAGAGGTCAGGACTCAAATGGCCAAAGAGAGGCTAGAAATGAGAAACCAGATGACCCAGTTCATGGAGGTGATGAATGGATTGGCTCAAAGCCAAGAGAGATTAAGGGCATTGGTAGAAAGGCAGACCCAGGAGGAACCCCATCTAGGGACTGGGGGAACAAGCAATAATGAGAGGGTTCAGCCTCATGTTAATCCACCTGTGTATGGGCCCCACCTTCATCCAGAAATCAACATCCCCGCTAATGTGCAAGGGAATGCTACTGCGGGAAGAGTATTACAAGAAGACCCCCAAGAGGATCAATTCACTGTGATGGGAGCTGGGGATGAAGCCTATGACAGAAGGCTAGATGAAATTGCTGAGAAATTGAGATCCCTGGAGTCTCAGAATTCCCTGGGCTTTGATGTCATGGACATGGGTTTAGTGGACGGGGTAAGGATTCCCCACAAGTTTAAACCCCCGTGCTTCGAGAAGTACAACGGAACTTCCTGTCCACGGACCCACTTGCAATCCTTTATGGGGAGGCTGAAGGCATATACCATGGATGAAAAACTATGGATGTTTTATTTCGAAGACAGTTTAACTGGAGCTTCAAGGGAATGGTACTCTCACTTGACTAGAGCAACCATCAGATGCTGGAAGGACCTAGCTGAGGCCTTCATCAGACAATACCAGTACAACTTGGATATGGCTCCTAACAGGACCCTCCTGATGGGAATGTCTCAATCATCCAGGGAAAGCTTCCGGGAATACGCCCAGAGGTGGAGACAGCTTGCTGCTGCTGTCCAGCCACCCATGTCGGAAAGGGAAATGGCCGACATGTTTATGAACACCCTCCAAGGGACATACATTGACAGGCTAGCTGCCTTTTCTTCCACCAGCTTCGCTGACGTAGTCATAGCTGGAGAAAGGATTGAAAGCCTATTAAAGATGGGCAAGATTTCTGACAATGGTGCGAGCTCGTCCAGCAACCCCAGAAAGCCTTTTGTAGGTCCAAGAAGAACCGGTGAGACTAATGCTATTCAGGCCAACAGGGGCAGACCTCAATATGTTCATAGGTCAGTGGCAGCTGTCACTATTCCCGCTCCAATTCCTCAGCAACCAGCATATCAACCACAACAACAACCCCATTACCAGCAACAAACTCAGTATCCACCTCAGAGAAACTACAACAACAACAACAACAATCAACAAAGACCTTTTCAACAGAGACCATCTCAGGCCAATAGGGTGATTGATCCAATCCTTATGCCCTATGCTGCTTTATTGCCACAGCTCCTGAAGCTCAACTTGGTTGAGTTAAGGACGTTGGCACCACCAGATCCTTCCAGCCTGCCAAGAAATTATGACGCCAATGCTAGATGTGCTTTTCACTCCAATGCACCTAGCCACAGTACAGAGAAATGTAGGGCTCTACAAATGAAGGTACAAGACTTGGTAGATTCTAAAGCTCTAAACTTTGCATCCCCTCCAAATGTTAACAAGAATCCCATGCCCAACCACGGAGGACCAAGAATCAATGCTGTTGAGGAAGATAAGCCGTCTTTCTTAATAACCAGTGTTGGGCAGATTCAGACACCCCTGGTAGAGATTAAAGCCCAGCTCTTAGAATGCCAGATATTCCCCGGGTGTGAGCTCGGGTGCGGTTATTGCAACATTTCGGTAAATGGGTGTGATAACTTGAGAAGCGGTATAGATGGTCTCATCCAGAGTGGCCTACTTCAAATCACAACATCAACACCTTCAAATCCAGCAATCTCTCTGACAACAGTTCCTGAGTCTCCTACAAATGCAACAACAATTATTCCAAACAATTCTTCAGTTTCATCAACAAATGCTTCAAATATCACTTCAACAAACCAGATATCAACCACCATCTCTTCTACAACATCAGCACCCCTTTATTCAGAATCTTCTACAAAATCAACAGCCATTTATCCAGCAAGATCTTCTACAACACCAGCAGATATCTCAGCAGTCACTATTTATTATGATCCGTCAAGTATTCCTTCGAACAACAATTTTCAACAACAAGCAGTGGCGTCTCCTGCCAGGTCACCAGTTACCATCTACTACGATCCACACACTATTTCGACACCCTCCTCTGCTGCAGTCAGCCCGGTTACCATCACGGTACCTGGGCCCGTTCCATATGAAAGCAGTAATGCTATCCCTTGGCATTATGGCTCTGACCTTTACTGCAATGGGGAGAGAATCACTCTTGACTCTTCTACCTCTTCTCCATAGATTGATAATGTCGGGGGAGGCGGAGGCTTCACCAGAAGCGGACGCCTTTTTGCCTCGCAATCACAAAGACCTAATGCCGAAGCAGAAGCTGCTGCCAAAGCAAAGGGAAAGAGTGTAATATCTGAAGAACCTATTCTCAAGGAAACTCAGAAGACATCTTTTGAACAAGATGTAGACGAGTTTATGAGAATCATAAAGAGGAGTGATTATAAGGTGGTGGATCAGCTTCACCAAACTCCCTCAAAGATCTCCATTCTATCCCTGCTGATGTGTTCCGAAGCTCACCGTAATGCATTACTAAAAGTCTTGCACGCAACATATGTTCCAGAGGAAATCACCGTTAATCAGCTGGAGACCGTGGTAGCAAATGTCAATATCAGCCATGGGTTGGGTTTTACCAATGCTGATTTAACAACTGAGGGATGTAATCACAACAAGGCTTTACACATCACTCTTGAATGCAAGGGTGCTGTTCTATCACATGTACTGGTAGACACTGGGTCTTCACTCAATGTTTTACCAAAGAAAGCCTTGGTGAAGCTGGAGTATGATGGCTTGGCATTGCATCCAAGTAACTTAGTGGTGAGAGCATTTGATGGCACTAAGAGATCAGTGCTAGGAGAGATTGATCTGCCTGTGATGATTGGCCTACAGACTTTTAAAATTACCTTCTATGTGATGGACATTCAGCCGGCCTACAGCTGTTTGTTGGGTAGACCTTGGATCCATGCCGCTGGCGCAGTTACGTCTACCCTTCACCAGAAGCTGAAATTCGAGTGGGAGGGCCAGATCATCACCATCTGTGGTGAAGAAGATATTTTTGTTAGCCACCTGGCTACATACAAATATATTGAGATGGATGGAGAGATCCATGAAACCATGAGCCAGGGATTTGAAGCCCTGAACATTAATGAAGCATCTGCTGTACTTGGGACCTCCATGACATCTTATCAGTAAGCTAGGAAGGTTGTTGAAGAGGGGACTGCCCAAGGCTGGGGCAAGTTGCTGCCTGTGGAGAAGAAAGAGGACAGATTTGGGTTGGGTTAGAAACCAACTCAACAAGATCAATCAGAGGCTGCTAAGAAGCCCAGTTTTGTTAGTGGGGGGATGCTCACCCCTGATGCAGTAAACAACTTGGAAGATGAGTCGGAAGATGAGCGCAACCTGGAGAGCTGGATACGTCCAAGGATCCCGGGGAGCCGTATCTCAAACTGGTCTTCCCAGGAAATTATAAGGGTTACTCCTGCAGAGTAATTATTATTTCCTGTATTTTTAAGCATGCATCAAGTCTTGCATCTTGCCCAAGATGACAAGACTCATTTTGTAATCGGGCCATCTTGTAATTTTGTGCAAACAGATTAATCAATGAATATCGGACGTCTTTTGCAAATGAGTCTTTTTCTTTTCTGCTCACTATTTTTCATTTCTTCTTTTTGTACAAAAATAAAATGGCAATGTTTTCCAAAATGATAAACTTCATTTCACTTTTCCTAAAAAAGATTAAAATCAATCACTAAAATGAACAATCTAAACCCTTGCAGAGAGTGCCTTCCAGACTGCACCGACAACAACACCGCTATGACATCGTATGACTTTGACAATCCAATCAATCAAGCTGATGAAGGGGTTGAAGAAGATTATGAACTTCCTGAAGAGCTAGCCAGGTTGTTAAGGCAAGAGGAGAAGGTTATCACTCCTTACCAGGAGGAGGTTGAAACGATTAATCTTGGTACGGAAGAGGACGTGAAAGAGGTTAAGATCGGGGCCTGCCTACAGGATTCAGTGAAAGAGCAACTGATTGATATGCTTCGGGAATATGTGGATGTGTTTGCTTGGTCTTACCAGGACATGCCAGGGTTGGACACCGATATCGTCATGCACAAGCTGCCACTAAAAGAAGACTGCCCGCCAGTAAAACAGAAGTTGCGCCGTACTCGCCCAGATATGGCAATGAAGATAAAAGAAGAGGTACAAAAGCAGTGGGACGCCGGGTTCCTTGCCGTAACCAGCTATCCACCGTGGGTTGCTAATATTGTACCTGTGCCTAAGAAAGACGGCAAAGTGAGAATGTGTGTGGACTACCGGGATCTGAACAGAGCCAGCCCGAAAGATGACTTCCCATTACCTCACATTGATGTATTGGTTGATAATACGGCTCAGTTCTCGGTGTTCTCCTTCATGGACGGATTTTCAGGATACAATCAGATCAAGATGTCGCCTGAAGACATGGAGAAGACAACTTTCATCACACCCTGGGGCACGTTCTGTTATAAGGTGATGCCATTTGGACTGAAGAATGCTGGTGCAACCTATCAACGGGCTATGGTAACATTATTCCATGACATGATCCATAAAGAAATCGAATGTTATGTGGATGACATGATTTCCAAGTCCCTCACAGAAGAAGATCACCTGGTAAATCTGTTGAAACTATTCAAGCGTCTGAGGAAATACCAACTGAAATTGAACCCCAACAAGTGCACATTCAGGGTGCGGTCTGGTAAGCTGCTGGGATTTATTGTAAGCGAGAAAAGGATTGAAGTTGACCCTGATAAAGTCAAAGCCATTCAAGAAATGCCTGCACCGAAGTCTGAAAAAGAAGTCCGGGGGTTTCTAGGTAGATTGAACTACATTTCAAGATTCATATCTCACCTTACAGCAACTTGTGAACCCTTGTTCAAGCTGTTGAGAAAGGAACAAACGGTCAGGTGGAACGAAGACTGCCAAAGGGCTTTTGACAAGATCAAGGAGTACTTGTAAGAACCTCCAATCCTTATGCCTCCAGTTGAAGGAAGACCTTTGATAATGTGCTTAACCGTATTAGAAGAGTCAATGGGGTGTGTGCTGGGCCAGCATGACGAGTCTGGTCGAAAAGAGTATGCAATTTACTACCTGAGCAAAAAGTTTACCGACTGTGAACAACGTTACTCACTGCTCGAGAAAACTTGCTGTGCTTTAGCGTGGGCTGCTCGCCGACAGAGACAGTATATGTTGACCCACACTACTTTATTGATATCCAAGATGGACCCAGTTAAGTACATTTTTGAGAAGCCAGCACTTACCGGACGGGTTGCGAGATGGCAAATGATCCTCACAGAATATGACATCCAGTACACATCTGAGAAAGCCATCAAGGGCAGTGTATTGTCTGATTATCTTGCTGAGCAACCTATTGATGATTACCAGCCTATGAGATTTGACTTCCCTGATGAAGACATCATGTTCATAAAAGCAAAAGATCATGAAGAGCCTGTTCACACTGAAGGGCCTGACCCAGAAGAAGAATGGACTATGATGTTTGATGGGGCTGTTAATATGAATGGTCGTGGTGTTGGTGCAATACTCATTACACCTAAGGGAGTTCACATGCCTTTCTCGGCGAAGCTCACCTTTAACTGCACTAACAACGAAGCTGAATACGAAGCCTGTATTATGGGTCTTGAGGAAGCCATTGACCTCAGGATCAAAACATTGACTGTATTCGGAGATTCAGCTTTGGTAGTTAATCAAACCAACGACAAATGGTACACACACCAGGATCATCTGATACCTTACAGGGATTATACAAGGAGGTTACTGACTTTCTTTACAACGGTCAAGCTTGAGTATATTCCCCGGGACGAAAATCAGTTTGCAGATGCTCTGGCTACCATTTCATCCATGATCAAAGTTCAAGCTGCCAACTTTGTGCCTCGGATTTCAGTGTCCAGACTTGACAGACCAGCATATGTATTTGCAGCAGATGTTGTCAAAGATTATAAGCCTTGGTTCCATGACATTAAGTGCTTCTTGGAGGATCAGACATACCCCCCTGGGGCATCTTCCAATGATAAGAAGACTTTAAGAAGGCTTGCTGGTAGTTTCTTCCTGAATACTGATGGTTCCCTGTACAAGAGAAACTTTGATATGGTACTCCTCAGATGCGTTGATAGAGCAGAAGCAGACTTATTGATGCATGAGGTGCACGAAGGATCCTTTGGTACCCATGCAGGAGGGCATGCCATGGCCAAGAAATTACTAAGATCAGGCTATTACTGGATCACAATGGATGCCGACTGTTGTGCCTATGCCAGAAAATGCCATAAATGCCAGATCTACGCGGATAAGGTGCATGTGCCTCCCAATCCACTAAATGTGATTTCTTCACCCTGGCCCTTTGCCATGTGGGGCATTGATATGATCGGCAAGATTGAACCGACTGCTTCAAACGGCCACAGATTCATTTTGGTAGCCATTGACTATTTTACCAAGTGGGTTGAAGCAGCTTCCTATGCAAATGTTACAAGGCAAGTGGTAGCCCGATTTCTGAAGAGAGACATCATCTGTCGGTATGGAGTGCCCGAGCGAATCATTACTGATAATGGTTCCAACTTGAACAACAAAATGATGGCAGAACTATGCCGGGACTTCAAGATCCTACACCACAATTCTTCTCCTTACAGGCCAAAGATGAACGGCGCTGTTGAGGCAACTAACAAGAATATCAAGAAGATTGTGCAGAAGATGGTAGTCACCTACAAAGACTGGCATGAAATGCTACCGTTTGCCTTGCATGGGTACCGCACGTCAATCAGAACATCCACTGGGGAAACATCGTATCAGCTTCTATATGGTATGGAGGCAGTCCTACCAGTTGAAGTTGAATTACCCTCCCTACGGGTACTGATGGATGTTAAGCTGAACGAAGCAGAATGGGTCCGATCCCGATACGAACAACTGAGTCTGATTGAAGAGAAAAGATTGGTTGCAATCTGTCACAGGCAGTTATATCAGAAAAGAATGAAAAAAGCCTTCGATCAGAAAGTCAGGCTCCGAGAGTACCAAGTAGGAGATCTTGTGCTGAAAAGACTCATCCCTCCTCATACAGACCACAAGGGCAAATGAACTCCGAACTATGAAGGACCATTCGTAGTAAAGAAAGTTTTTTCCGGTGGAGCACTCATGCTCAGCACTATGGATGGTGAAGATTTCCCGTCCCCTGTGAATTCAGACGCAGTTAAAAAATACTTCGCATAAAAAATGACCCGCTGGACATAAAAACAGAATGTAAGTCCAGGCAAAAATAGGGCATCCCGGCGAGTCAAAAACAGAATAAAAGACTCGGGCAAAAATAAGGGAAAATAAACAAAAGATGTACACCCGCTGAGTTGAAAAGCCGCATTGGACAACTCAGGCAAGAATGGGTATCCCGATGGATTGAAAACCCGAAAGGGCGATCCATGCAAAATAAGGGAATAAGC
This sequence comes from Lathyrus aphaca, assembly GCA_963966055.1. NCBI lineage: Eukaryota > Viridiplantae > Streptophyta > Magnoliopsida > Fabales > Fabaceae > Lathyrus > Lathyrus aphaca. Next base: position 80,762,074 of record OZ014523.1, read on the forward strand.
GAACAACTGCATTCTGAATTCGTCTGTATCACTTACAACTTGGTAAGCTTCGAAAGGATCAAGTTTCTTTCAGAATCAGCCTTCTTCAGAAAGCAAGACGAGAAGAGCATCAAAAGTCATACGAGTCATGGCAAGAGGGAAGCTCCTTGAAGCGCCGTCAACATTGCCAACATTTTGTTTCTCAATTTGTAACAATCTCCTCATTTTAGGGGATATGTTTCTTTGACTGTATCTTGCCAATTCAGGGCATATGAATTAATAAAATCAGATTTTCAGTCATGTCTCATCTCGTACATTTTATTTTCCATTTGCAAAATGTCCGATGTCTATAAAATACTGATTGCATAGATACAGATGTTTCTCTTTTAAAGAATACGTGCTTGCAGGAAATATATTTACTCCCGGGAGTGTCTGGACTCTTACAACGGAATCTGGTAAGGGATACCTCGGGATTACTTGTGTGTTTCTCTGTCTTTGTAGGATTGCAGGTATTCAAAACGCAACATGGGGCATGTAAACTTCATCTCAGCAAGCTGGCAAATCAATACTCACTCAGTCTTAGCACCCGAAGTGTTTTCTCCCCAGCTGAGTTGCCACTTGTTATTTCTCCCCAACCGAGTTGCCATTCATTCTTCCTCCTCAGCCAAGTACAAAAGCCAGGGAACCATCTCCCCACAGAGTGTCAATCTCTACCCGGAAGTACAACACGCGAAGGAATCACAACAGAGTGACGAAGGCTTCTACAAACCCCAACTGGGTCCCTCATTATCAAGGATGGGTCTATCAGTGACCTATTCCCCCAAGCAGATACATCTCATCAGATCTACTAATGATCTTATCCCCAGCTGGGATACTCACTTTAAGCAGATCGACCAGAGATCTTTGTGGCAACGGGATCCGCATCCCGGATCGGTATCTTTGCATAATCATAGCATTCGCATCATATTTACCCCACAAAGCGTAGCATTCCATCTAATACGGAGCGTTACGGCAAAAATAAAACATATTGCATAATCATAAGCCATGTTCTGAATCAAACACTTGTGAATAATGACAATCCATCAACAATATACAGAGTGCTCCCCAGATTCCCTAGTGGAGAGCTAAAGCTAAGGCAGTTGCCTTACACTCACAAAGCATCAGTACATACTCCTTGTGGCACCCGTCTGTGTCATATCCCCAGTAGAAAGCCAAAGCATCCCCTTTGCACTCACAGATACACACATATATATATATATATATATATATATATATATATATATAACTTTCTTGACATCCGTCCGTGTCACTTTCCCCAGCATAATTACCTAAACACTCTGTAAAGCATATACTTATTTATATACTCGTTGACACTCGTCCGTGTCACTCTCTCCAGCAAGTTAAACACTTGTATACACCACTCATACTTATTACTCTTATTTCACTTATGCAGATACTCGTCCGTATCTTGTATACGCCACTTATATCCCCCCATAATCAACACTCGTCCGTGTTCCTTGTTAACCAGTTGATACTCGTCCGTATCATCATCTCTGAGCACGTGTCAGTATTTGTTTCTACCCGATACTCGTCCGTATCATAGTCTTAGGGATGCTCGTCCGCATCTTTAATCTATACACAACGTCAAAACACTTATACCTTTTATTTCTTGGATGTAAACACTCGTCCGTGTTTACTATTCCCCAGTAGGTCGCCAACAAAGCAAAATTTCTTTTCTATCTGACATTCGTCCTATGTCATGATAAACCTTGAGAGCAGCCGTCCCCTGCTAGGTGATCGTCCTTCACCTCTTGATGATCTTCCTTCATCATGCTCGTCCGATGGCCGTCCCCATCGTCGACCTTTTCTATCCGACATTCGTCCTATGTCGTGATATTGAGCAGCCGTCCCCTGCTAGGTGATCGTCCTTCACCTCTTGATGATCGTCCTTCATCATTTTTATCCGATGGCCGTCCCCATCGTTGATTTTGTTATCTGACATTCGTCCTATGTCATGATAAGCCTTGAGGGCAGTCGTCCCCTGCTAGGTGATCATCCTTCACCTCTTGATGATCGTCCTTCATCATGCTCATCCGATGGCCGTCCCCATCGTTGACCTTTTATCCGGCATTCGTCCTATGTCGCGATACTTTCGGCAGCCGTACCCTGCCAGGTGATCGTCCCTCACCTTAGATGACCGTCCCTCATCTTACCCCCAACAGAGCAGCCGTCCCCTGCTAGGTGATCGTCCTTCACCTTTGATGACCGTCCCTCATCATTTTTTCATTTATTCTTTAACCCGATGGTCGTCCCCGTCGTGGTCCCTTTTTCTTTTCCTGATGATCAGTTTAGCCCGGTGGTCGTCCCCATCGTTTTTTGCATTACCTTATGAACCTGATGACCGTACCTCCTCATTTACTTTTTGCATATTCCCCAGAGAATCTTACAGCTTTACTTGATGGCCGTCCCCATCACAATCTCTCATATCCCCAGCATGTCGACCGTCCCCGTCATTGCTCTTTCCCCAGCAGTCGTCCTCTGCTCGGAGGTCGTCCTCCGTCGCACGCACTTTATATATATACTTTATTTTTCCCTTACAATCTATATCCCTTTTCTTCTTCATTCTGTGAGTGAAAATTTTGGACTGTCTTTGGTATTCAACCACAAGTTATCTTGTTTGCCTGTTAAGCCGTTGCTTACAGCCTGCACAGCTAACTCATGTTTGAATAGGGGCAGCTGTAAACACCCCAAATTTTCCCTCACCCATTCACACCATGGCTTGTGATCATTTCATATGCATAAATCCAATCATAGCATCTCATACCACATTTTTGATTCACTGCATTGCTTCTAAGCATCTAGGGTTTGTGATCTGAGCAATCCAAGAGCTTCTTGAGCCACTCCAAAGGTCACCAATCACTTAAAAGGGGTCCATGTATGTTCAAGCATCATATTGTATCTCCTCAAAGTCAAGAATATCAAAGAATCACAAGAACTGAGAATGGCATAGAAGTAGAGCCAGGTTTAACTGCACAGATGACCTAGAATTAGGGTTTTGGTTTCAAAGGCCATAACTCCAATTTTTTTGGTCATTTTTGTTTCTATTGGTCTCTATATGGTATAGGGATCATGCATATCAATTTTCATGAAGAAATTCAATGGGGAAGTCATCTGATCAAGAGGTGACTTTTTAAGCAAGTCAGTGCAAAATCAGGGCATCTGAGGCCCCCAATGACCCAACCAAAGGGTGTTCTTCATCATTTTGATTGTGTATGATCTTTATTTGATCATATAAGATGTTAGAAGTTCACAAATTTGGAGAATTTCAAGTCATTTGCAAAGTTGGCTTTTTGGGAAAGTTGACTTATATTGAAAATTGCCATTTTGGGAAACTTTTTCAACCCTTGCTTTTTGATTCAAAAATGCTTCAAATGAAAAAACTTTGGTCATGAAAGTTGTATAATGGATCATTCCCTTTTCAAAAAGTACAAGAACTTGACCTAATTCATTTTGGATCAAAAGTTATGGCTTGTCAAAGTTGGCCAAAATCACAAAATTTGAAGTTTTCTACCAAAGAGGCATTTTGCAAAATGGTATGATCAAGTGTTCTAAAGGCCTCAAATGTGTACAATTTCTTCACAACATAATCACATGACCTCTAAAATTCAGAATGGGCCAAAGAATCATCTCATTTCATGCCTTGAACCTCAAGAAATCCCAAAGGAAACAAACTTTGTGAAAGTTGCAAAACCTCATCAAAACCCTAATCCACTTGCTTGCTGACTTCACAAATGATCCTAGGGCTCTCCACACATCTTGCTGCGTAGGACACCCCATTTGTCATTGGCTAGCTATGAGCCCATACTTCTCTTACACAAAGTTTGACATTTTGGCCAAAGACCCATACCAATCACCATAGGCCACCAACAACTTTCTGACCTATCACCTTTTGATACATGGACCAAAGCCAGCATAACACACCACTCACTTCAAGCTGAAACACACCCAAGCCATAGTTATTATTTTTTGCTCCAACTTGCAAAAAGCATTCGAAACACTATCCACAGGCCTCAAACACATAAACAAACTTCACAAACAACCTCAGCATGATTCACTGATCACAAACCAACCATCAAAACAGCCTGAAAGCCACTAAAACAAAAACACGATCATCACCCCCTTTGAACAGAACTTCTGCCATCTCACAAACCAGCTATCACCAAAGCTTTCTAAGCTTCATTTCATCATCAGAGGGTTCAAAGGAGTGGACTTGCAGCAAAGGAAAGGCCAGAAAGCTCAGGACCAGGAGATTCCATCTCAGGTAGCCATCTCAAGCTTTTTTCCAGAAACTCCATTTTGAGTTCTTAAAAGATTCTATGTGCTCCCCTGATCATGGGGATATGATTATTTTTGAAAATGGTTGAGAAACCAGGATGTATGATTGCTCTGAAACTTTCTGACCTAAAATTTGTTTGCTTCGATTCATGTTGTTCTTGAGTGATAAATGATTTTTGAGGATTGATTCATGTTTAGGTTGGTTTAAGGTTTGATTCTGGAGCTTTAGGGGGTTTGGGGGGAAGTTTTGAGGAAGTTAGCAATTTTCAGGTGGGGGTCTAGCCGGAGAAGACGACCGGAAGTCTTCTTCGGCCACCTGAAACTCATTAGGGTTAATCTGTGTAATTAAATGAAGTTTGAATGTGGAGCGTAGATGGTGCTGACTTAGTCAATCCCCCGCGCGTTTCAATGGTCCAGATTCTTCACTTAGCCCTAATCTCACTTAATTAAATTAATTAATCAATATTAGCCAGTTTGAATTTCAGCCACTGGATCACGCGCGCAGTCAACTCCCGCGCGTCCAGTTTGAATGCCAGCCCTTGATTCAACATACTTCTCATTAAATTCATTTTATTTTCTTTTTTATTTCATTTGTTTTCTACATTTTATTAAAAATAGTAAAAATCATTGAAAAATTCTGAAAATTTTTATTCAAGCTTTTATTAATTTTCAGAAACCAAAAACATTTTATTTTTATTTTTTGCCTTAAGATTTATTTTTAAATCATTTAAAAGTTTATTTTTAATTAGTTAATGAGAATTAATTAATTAAAAATACTTTTAAGTATTTAAAAATCACAAAACAATTCATGAAATATTTAAAATCATTTAGAAACATTGTACAACTTTCAAACCAAATTTATTTTTTGATCTTGATGTCTTTTGACAATTTTTATTGGAATTAATTTCATTTCAAGGCATTATTTTGATCCAATCTTCAAAAATTCATTTCTGCCTAGTCATTAAGAGTTAGAACTTGATTCTTTTTGCATTGCATCATGTTTAGCATGTAGTTTATAGGATTAAATTGGCATGAATTGATCTTGCATTTCCCATTTGTTTTGCATTTTTCTTGACAAGGTACCTTAAAACCCTAGCAATCTTAGGAAATTCATAACCCTCATTAGGTTAAGAGTTAGAACCCCTCCTTTGGGCAGTGAGTTTGTATAGGTTTAGGGTTCCTTTGAATGCATTTTCAATTTTTTATCATGATGTTTGCTTATGGTTTTGATTTTTGTTTTGTGCATTGATCATAAACCCTAATTTGGGCTTTCATTTGCATCCATCTTCCATTTGCTTGCATACTATGACTTGCCATGACATTTTGTGCATCCATTTGATTCATAATACATCTTAGGACATATTATAATCATGTTTGATCATTGCATCTTTCATTTGCCATGTTGTATGTCATTTGCATTCCATAACTTTTCATGTATGTTTATGGTTCTAAGCATGCTTCTCTTGCATCCATATGTTTGAATGATCATTCCCATGCCTTGAATCATATGTGCATCATCTCTTAGCATCATTAGCATCATACTCTTGCTTCTGGTTTTGGTTTGCATCATCCCATTTCATCTCACTTTGCATTGCATTTCATTTCTTTCACTAACTTTTCAGGTGGTAAGTTGTTTTGAGAAGTGAATTTGCCTTCACTTCTCACAATCTCTTTTCATCTCTCTTATGCATCATTGCTGCATTTTGTCTTGTGTTTGAGATTGAGCTTGCTCATTCTTCTTCATCTTACTTTCTTTCTTCAAGTGACTTGTCTTCTTAACTGAAGCAAGTTACTTTGCTTCTCTTTGCTCCTTTCATCTGCTTCCTGGTGGTTTCTCTGAAGATCTTTCTTGTAAACCTCACAAACCTTAGGAACAACCAAGTATGACAATAATTAGGGTTTTGATTAGTCCCCCCATTTAGATTTTACCTTTGTTATCTCATTGAGTCTTCTCTTCTCATCTCATAATCAAGGACTAAACCCTAAAGGCTTTAAGGCTTTGTGATTAAGCTTATGCCTGCATCCTTCTATTAGGATGGAGTGTATAACTTTAATCCTAAGTGTTAAACCCTTAATGTGTTTAAATCCTTTAATCAATCCACTTAATAATCATCAAGACATCAAGCTTGTAACTTGGGCCTTGCATTAGGGTTCTAATTCTTCCTTAATTGGTTAAGAAGGACTAACCCTAGTGTTAATGGACAAGTCCCCCTCAAGTTGTCTTACAAACCTTAAAACTCACTTCATCATATAATCATTAACTAAAATCCATTTAATAAAGGCTTTGTTTTGTCATGAGTTTAACCCCTAATCATGGATTAAGTTGAGGAGCTTTCCTCAACTTAAACATTCTCATCTATTATCCTTCTATTAGGATGGTGTAATGAGTCTGTTTAATCCTTGATTATGGCTTAATCTCATTACTTAACACTAAACAAAAACCACAAAAACATCTAAATAATCACAAGTAGGTTAATGATCTTAATCCTACACCATGGTGATTAAGTGTGAGATGCTGACTTCACACTTAAGGTATTCTCATTACCCCTAATCAGAGGGAGGATGTGATGAGTTTACTAAATCCATTGGTTTATGCTTAAAGCTCATTAACTTATGACAAACTTTCAAAAGCAATAAAAGATTGAAAATACAAAAAAAAACAATAATCGTCTCCTCCGGGATTCTTTTCTCATCTCATTCACTCACAAACGAGAACTAGCTTCTTCTGTCTAATGCAAGACAGTTTGCACCTGAGCCAGACAGGTCATACACTTGAGCATAGATAAGTAAGCAATTCACAAGTCAATTTATCTTTCAGTCTCTTTGGGTCGAACTACGGTGTTCTGACTTCCTCATTGCACGAGAGGATACGTAGGCATAACTTAACTGTTATCGAACAAAAGTCTCTGTATATTCCCCCTCTTTCGGTATCATTCTTTTAGCGTCATATTCTTGAGCAGTCCATTCGTTTCTTGCACTGACACCTCATATATTACACTTTACACAGACACCTGTACATCCTTTTCCAGCTCTTTATACACAAATTGTACCGACACTACCCCTTTAAAGCACAAATCTTTTAAGCGTGGATCCCGTCGAGTACGACGGACAATCTGGGTGCTAATACCTTCCCAGGTTGTAACCAACCCCCTTTCTCAGTCTTTCTGGTTCGCAACCGTCTTATCCATATCTTTCTTAGGTTTATGCAGCATTACCTTTCCCTCGAGATAAAAATGCCTAGCTGGCGACTCTATTCATTTCATCCTTTCGCCGACCGTTCGCGTCTGTACCTTTATTTGAGTCAGTCTCATTTATTGGGAGCGACAGCATGAAATTCTTCCATTTGCCTTGCATGGGTATCGAACCTCAATCAAAACGTCTACTGGGGCAACACCTTATCAACTTGTGTATGTTATGGAAGCTGAAATTCTGTGATCAGGTATGAGATGTCCTATGAGATGTTCCAACACTTGACAGATTTAACCAAAACTTAAAGTGCAAGAAAATTAAACAACACAGTAGTTTGTTAACCCAGTTCAGTGTATAACCACACTTACATCTGGAGGCTACCAAGCCAGGAGGAAATCCACTATAAGTAATATTAATTCTAGACTTAAACAACCCAGTTTAATCTTTCACTTAATATCTACCCAATGCAATTTCTACCTAAGTCACTACTTAGATATGAGTACCAACTCACTCCCCCTCAATCACACAGTGATCTTGTTTACAAGTTTAATAAAATTGAAGTCATACTTCAAACAAAACAGCTTGATCTTACTTCACAGTTTCAATCAAGTCACAAATGCACTTATGCTTAAAAGCTCATAAAGTGGTACAATTAAAAATAACCTGCTATTAAAACACAACACCCTATTTTGTCTTCTGAAATTCGTACTCAATTCTGTGAGTTTCTGTTGATTAAATAGGTGTTTGTAATTTGGGCTTTCTGTAGGTTAATCCAGTCCTAAAACGCATGCAGCTTCCACCTTGAATTAGGGTTTGTTACTTCCTAGATTCTAGGTGATTTAGTTCTTCTGATTATGCTGAAGCCTCATAACAAAACTCCCTACAGATGCGCCTTAATCTGTTTTTGTCCATCCATAATTAATTCCAGATAACTCTCCTTAAATATCTCAGATCAGTTAGTCATTAATTAATTCTGGTAGCAGGTTTGAGATGTCTCAACATCTGTTGGGACATCCTGAAAAACTGAACTTAAATCATTTACACAATGTCCCAACATCTGGTGTGACATCCTGAAATAAGTTCTTATACTCTGTTTGATAATGTCCCAACATCTGATAGGACATTCTGAACTGAATTCAATATTTCTTGTTGGTCAAAAATTCTGCCAATTCTAAACATCTACAAACTCCCCCTTTGGCTAATTTTTGGCTAACATTCTTTTCTGATTTTCAGAGTGCAGCAGAAGTTCTTTTATCAGAGTATAGCATTACTTTTCTGTTGAATCATATTTGAGATTACTCCCCCTCAAACATACATGTATCCAGTCTTGTTGTAACATAAATATTTTACAGATTTAGTTCAGAAACAAACAGAGATTTTTCATTCATAATCAAACAGCATTACATATTGTTGTTGTTGTTGTTCTCCCCCTTGTTAGACATAAATTTTGGGGCCAAAGACACTAATTCAGAAATACAATGCAGTGCTGTCATTACAAAATCCTCACATACAATTTTCACTCAGATTCCTCACAGTCAGTTTCTTCATTATCCTCAGTTTCCTCATCAGAAGAAGCAACTTTCTGATCACTTTCACTCTCCAGCCTTTGGATAATCTCCTCAAGCTTCTGCTTCCTTGCTTCAAGTTCTTTGCAAGTGCTCTTTAGTTCAGCAATCAATGCAGCCTTGGAGATTGGAGACTTTGCATTTGAAGGACCTGCAGATGTCCCAGAGGGTGCTTCAACATCTGCTGCATGATGACTCAGGAACAACTTGTAGTGAAAGGCTAGAGGGCTTTCTCTTTTGCAAACTGTGTCTTTCTCAGTGAGGATCCCAGGGTACTGACTCAGCACTATTCCATACAGCAGGGAAGGGAAGGCAATTGGCAGCTTTGTTGCAGATGAGCTAGCATGCTTCAATGTTTGATCAAAGATGTAGGCACCATAATCCAGCTTAGTTTGAGTGCCCACAGCATAAATGAACCTGCCCAGGCCAGTGGATATTGGTGATGTATGATTGGTAGGTACCCAATTTGTTGTACCAATCCTGTTCAGCATGGCATATTTTCTTGTCAGCATGCTCACTGAGAGCTTTCCTTTAACTGGCCAAGCCTTGACCTGGTTTGCAGTGATAACCTTGCAGACCTGGTTATCAGTCTTCCCTAATTCATCTGGACCATCAGATTCTCTTCCAAGGTATTGGTTGATGACCTGAGGAGAGAATTCTACACACCTGCCTCTCACAAATACTTTTCTGAATTCAGCAGACTTACCATTTGCACAATCTTCTTGAAGATTGACTATGAACTCCTTGACAAGCAGCTCATAACAGGGAGAGAAATTGGAGACTGTTTTGAAGAGGCCAGCAGCAGATATGAGATCAATTAACTCTGTGCACTCAAGTGCATTACTGCTCAGCTCTCTTTCAAGTGCTACCCTTCTTTGGTACACAAACTTCCATCTGTTTACACTTGAAACATGATGAAATGAGATGTTGTCCAAGGGAGCTTCTGGAACAGCAGTTGATGCCCTAGAGGGTGCTGGTTTCTTCTTTGGAGGTGATGTTGGGACATCTGCTTCAACATCTGAATCTGAAGGAGTGACAGCTTTCCTCTTTTGTGTTTGGACTTTGCTCCATTGTTTTGTAGGACCAAAGACAGTTTTAGCTTTGTCCTTCTTTGGGGTAGCTTGCTTCTTCTTAGGAATTGCATGTCCTGCATGCATCCTTTCTTTCCTAGTTCTGAGCCTTTTGGCTATGCTAGGTTTTACAGAGGCAATGATTTCTGTATCAGAATCATGCTCTAGTATCACAACAGGAGGAGATTGAGCAGTCTCCTCTTCAGCTGGTGGATCAGCAGAGATGTGCTCTTCAGTAGAGGCCTTGGTTTGGTCCTCAGATGTTTCTTCATCACTATCATTTGAGGCCTTTTTCTGGTCCTCAGATGTTTCAACAGCAGCATCAGATGAGGTCTTTTGCTGATCCTCAGATGTTTCAACATCTATTGGGACATCCTGTTGAGCAGGAGTGTCCTTTGCAGCCTGAGTTTGTTGATCTTCTTGTGGGGCAGGCATGGTGTTCAGAGGGATAGATATGCCACTTACCACTCTTTGCTCAGATAGGATCTTGGTTACCAACTTCTTTATGGAAGCATCCACATATTCAGAAGATTTTTGAGGAATGTTTGCTGGTGAAGGAATGCCTTTGGATTTGCTGCAGACTTGATCTTTTGTTCTTTTTGGAGTTCTTGGCTTTTTAGCATGAGGAGCACTTCCTCTGATTTCGTTCATTGGGGTTGACTCCATGGGAACCACAGAAATAGGGGTTGCATGCACTACATCTTCCTTGTTGAGGATTTCTTCAGGAATGTTAGGGTTTTGAGACATTTTTGAAGAAAGTGGATGAAGAGTTTTAGGGTTGATGATTTCTGAAGAACAACTAGAGAATGTAATTCGTTTTTGAGAGTATGATGAGAATATGGATAGCTGAAAGAAGCTGTTATTATATAAGTAGCTGTTACTTTGAGACTTTTTAGGAGAGGAATACTCAAGGTTCTTGACCAGACTGGTGTTGCCATCTGGTGCTTATGCCACACAATGTCATATGACATGTTGGCACATCTCCATAACTGCTAAATTTCACATAAGCAGATTCCCAATTTGCCCCTTAAGTTTTCAAATTGAGTAGCATCCAAGGCTTTGGTAAATATATCAGCTAACTGCAGATTTGTAGCTACATGTTCTAGTGAAATCACTTTCTCTTTTACAAGATCTCTGATGAAATGATGTCTGATATCAATATGCTTGGTCTTGCTATGTTGGATAGGATTCTTTGATATGTTAATTGAACTTAAGTTGTCACAGTACAATGTCATGACATCTTGTGGGACATTGTACTCAGTGAGCATTTGCTTCATCCAAACCAACTGTGAACAACTGCTTCCAGCTGCTATATATTCAGCTTCAGCTGTAGATAGGGATACACAATTTTGTTTCTTACTGAACCAAGAAATCAAATTGTTTCCTAGAAAGAAGCATCCTCCTGAAGTGCTTTTTCTGTCATCAGCACTTCCAGCCCAATCAGCATCACAGAAGCCAGTGAGAATTGGTTTGCATCCATGAAAATACATTATGCCATAGTCACAAGTACCATTAACATATTTCAGAATTCTCTTGACTTGATTAAGATGACTAACTTTTGGATCAGCTTGATATCTTGCACAAACCCCTACTTCAAATGCTATGTCTGGTCTGCTAGCAGTTAGATATAGCAAGCTTCCAATCATGCTTCTGTATAGGCTTTGATCTACATTCTCACCCTTGTCATCTTTAGTCAGCTTTAAATGTGTGGGGGAAGGAGTTCTCTTATGAGTAGCACTGTCCATCCCAAATTTCTTGACTATGTTCTTAGCATACTTGCTTTGGGAAATGAACATGGAGTCCTCCATTTGCTTTATTTGCAGTCCAAGAAAGTAGGTTAATTCTCCTACTAGGCTCATTTTAAATTCAGATTCCATCTGGTTGACAAAATGTTTGACCATCCTGTCTGACATCCCACCAAAGACAATGTCATCTACATATATTTGAGCAATCATGACATTTCCTTCTTCATCTTTAAAAAACAAGGTTTTGTCAATTCCACCTTTCCTGTACCCTTGCTTGATAAGAAAAGTAGTCAGTCTTTCATACCATGCCCTTGGAGCTTGCTTCAGACCATAAAGAGCCTTCTTTAGTTTGTATACATGATTTGGACAGCTTGGATCAACAAATCCTTTAGGCTGTTCTACATATACCTCTTCATTAAGATAACCATTTAAAAAGGCACTTTTCACATCCATTTGGAATAGCTTGAACTTTAAGATACAATCAATTCCCAAAAGTAGTCTGATTGATTCAAGCCTTGCTACTGGTGCAAAGGTTTCATCAAAGTCTACTCCTTCAATTTGTGTGTATCCTTGAGCTACAAGTCTAGCTTTGTTCTTTGTAACAACTCCTTGTTCATTTGACTTGTTCTTATACACCCATTTTGTTCCAATCACATTTATGTCATTAGGTCTAGGAACAAGATTCCACACTTCATTCCTTGTGAATTGACCTAATTCCTCTTGCATAGCACAAATCCAGTATTCATCAATAAGAGCTTCCTTGATGTTTTTAGGTTCTATTTTAGAAACAAAACAGGAACCTGAAATCACTTCTCTTGATCTAATGCTTACACCTCTGTTGGGATCACCAATTATCAAATCTTTGGGATGATCCTTCTGTATTCTGATGGAGGGAGGTTTGCTGGATTGTTCTGTCCTTGCATCAGTTTGAGTGAAGTCATAATGATCACTCTTTTCTTCAGCTTCAATCTTGATATCAACAGATGTTCCAACATCTTCTGGGACATCTGTAGGAGCATCATCAATTATCACATTTATGGACTCCATGATAACCTTGGTTCTAGAATTAAATACTCTATATGCTCTGCTGTTTATAGAGTATCCAAGAAAAATCCCTTCATCACTTTTAGGATCCATTTTTCTTCTTTGATCCCTATCTGCCAGAATATAACAGTTACTTCCAAACACATGGAAGTACTTAACTGTGGGTTTTCTGCCCTTCTAGACTTCATATATTGTGGACAAAGTTCCTTTCCTTAGAGTAACTCTGTTATGGATGTAACAAGCTGTGTTCATAGCTTCAGCCCAGAAGTACAAAGGTAATTTTTTAGCATGGATCATAGCTCTTGCTGATTCTTGAATAGTTCTATTCTTCCTCTCAACAATCCTATTCTGTTGAGGAGTGATTGGTGAAGAATATTCATGATTGATTCCTTCTGAAGAACAGAAATCTAAGAATTTTTGGTTCTCAAATTCTTTTCCATGATCACTTCTTATTCTGATCACACAGCTGGCTTTTTCCCTTTGTATTCTTTGGCATAAGTCTTTGAATACATCAAATACATCATACTTTTCTTTGATGAAATTTATCCATGTGTACCTTGAAAAGTCATCAACCACTACATAGGCATACCTCTTACCACCAAGACTCTCAACCTGCATAGGTCCCATAAGATCCATATGCAATAGTTCCAAAACTTTGGAAGTTGTCAGATGTTGGAGCTTTGGATGGGACATCTTGGTTTGCTTGCCTATTTGACATTCACCACATATTTTGCCATCATCAATCTTCAGTTTAGGAATACCTCTCACAGCATCCATAGATATGATCTTCTTTATGCCTCTGAAATGAAGATGACCTAGTCTTTGGTGCCATAGTTTCACTTCTTCTTCTTTAGCTAAAGAGCAAGTTGAAATGAGACTGAAGTCTTGAGGTTCCCACATGTAACAGTTGTCTTTAGATCTGGCTCCTCTCATAACAATCTCTTGTTCTTTGTTAGACACTATACAATCAGTTTTGGTAAAGTTTACACTGTACCCTTGATCACATAATTGACTTATGCTGATCAGGTTAGCAGTTAAACCTTTAACCAGTAGCACATCATTTAGCCTTGGTACATCTTGACAGTCCAAGGTCCCAACTCCCTTGATTTCTCCTTTAGCTCCATCTCCAAAGGTTACATATCTGGATGAATGTGACTTTAAGTCTACTAGCAGATTCTTCAATCCAGTCATGTGTCTTGAACATCCACTGTCAAAGTACCAGTCTTCTTTGGCTGATACTCTTAGTGATGTATGTGCTATATATGCAACACCTTTCTTTGACCATTTGAGTTGAGATTTCTTTTGATACCTCTGCCCTGTGTATTGTTCATCAGTAGAGCTCCAGGGTTGCTTGTTGATCTTGTTCTTGGGTATGTAGCTTTGATCAGCATGAGGACTAGCTTTTGGTCTCCATACCTTCTTGAAGACCTTTGTCTTCTGCTTAGGAGGTTGCTGATCTCTTTGATGTCTCTGCAGCACTTTCTTGGTAACTTCTAACTTCTGCTTAAGAGGTTGCTGATACATCTGATTTGGATATCCATGCAACTTATAGCAATGAGGTTTGATATGTCCAAATCTTCCACAATGATGACATCTCCATCTTTGATACTTCTTCTTCATTATGTTCTTTTCAGAATGTTGAGACATCTGTTGGAACATTATGTTTGATTTTGTGTTCTTATGATGTTGAGACATCTGTTGGGACATGTTGTTTGACTGTATGGATTTTGGAGTAGTTTTGCTAGAGCTAGCTTCATCCTTATGAACTTTGTTGAATCCTAGTCCACTTTTATCCCCTGAATGCTTATTGTTGTTGAGAATAACATCCAGTGTACTTGAGCTACTGTTCAGCATTCTTACAGATTTGGACATGTGTTCCAACTTGGAGTTGAGAAGACTTACTTCACTTTTCAAGGTGTCAATGATCTCTTGATCATTTGCTTTTTCATCTTTTAGTGCCTCATTCTGCTTCTTTAGCTTTATGACCTCACTGCATATTTCAGTGCTTCTTTTGTATAGGTCTTTGTATGCTTGCTCAAGTTCTTCAAAAGTAAGCTCCCCATCATTGGATTCACTTTCACATAATCCAGCTAGAGCAGTGATATGCTTAGCTGATTCTTCTTCTGAATCACCTCCTGAGTATTCATCAGACCAGGTTACAGAGAGTCCTTTCTTTTGCCTTTTTAAGTAGGTAGGACATTCATTCCTGATGTGTCCATATCCTTCACATCCATGGCATTTGATTCCTTTTTCTTGACTGGTCTTTTCATCATAATTTGACCTTCTGTTAGCATCATAAGGTCTTTTGTTCTTAGAAGAGTTTGTGTATCTTCCAATGGGTTTGGATTTGCCTTCCATCCCTCTGAGACTCTTTTTGAATTGTTTTCCAAGCATAGCAATGTTATCTGATAAGCTTTCACCAGTTTCTAATTCATCATCTTCTTCTTCATCAGTATTTGTCACTAAGGCTATGCTTTTGTTCTTCTTTACATTTGTGTCATTCATTCCCATCTCAAATGTTTGAAGGGAACCAATGAGCTCTTCAACTTTCATTGTGCATATGTCTTGAGCTTCTTATATTGTTGTGACTTTCATGTCAAATCTTTTTGGCAAAGATCTGAGAATCTTTCTTACAAGCTTTTCATCAGTCATCTTTTCTCCCAAGGCTCCAGAAGTATTGGATATTTCTAAGATGTTCATGTAGAATTCATGAACTGTCTCATCTTCCTTCATTCTCAAGTTTTCAAACTTGGTGGTGAGAAGTTGAAGTCTTGACATCTTTACCTTTGATGTTCCTTCATGAGTTGTTTTGAGAGTGTCCCACACATCTTTGGCCAGCTCACAGTGATGCACAAGTCTAAAGATGTTCCTATCAATGCCATTGAATAAAGCATTTAAGGCCTTAGAGTTGCCTAGTGCTGAATCTTCTTCCTCCTTACTCCATTCTTCTTCAGGTTTCAACACTTTTGATCCATCCTTGGTGTCTTGGATAGGATGTTCCCATCCAATGTTGACTGCTCTCCAGGCCCTGTTGTCAAGTGATCTTAAGAATGCAATCATTCTTGGTTTCCAGTAGTCATAATTAGATCCATCCAGTATAGGTGGTCTATTTACTGATCCTATATCTCTGTCTATGTTTCCAAAATTTGTATTCCCTAGATCTCACCCAGTATAAACAGGCAGGGTGCCTTCTCTGATGCCAATTGAAATTCTGTGATCAGGTATGAGATGTCCTATGAGATGTTCCAACACTTGACAGATTTAACCAAAACTTAAAGTGCAAGAAAATTAAACAACACAGTAGTTTGTTAACCCAGTTCAGTGTATAACCACACTTACATCTGGAGGCTACCAAGCCAGGAGGAAATCCACTATAAGTAATATTAATTCTAGACTTAAACAACCCAGTTTAATCTTTCACTTAATATCTACCTGTCGCTCCCAAAGATTAGCATCCAGGTACAAGCGCGAACGGTCGGCGAAAGGAACAGTGAGAACACACAGCCGTGAACTCACTGGAGAATGAATAGAGTCGCCAGCTAGGCATTTTTATCCCGGAGGAAAGGTAATGCTGCATAGACCTAGAAAAAGATGGATAAGACGGTTGCGAACCAGAGAGACTGAGAAAGGGGGTTGGTTACAACCTGGGAAGGTATTAGCACCCAGATTGTCCGTCGTACTCGACGGGATCCACGCTTAAGAGATTTGTGTTTTAAAGGGGTAGTGTCAGTGCAATCTGTGTGTAAAATAGCTGGAAAAGATTGTACAGGTGTCAGTGTAAAGTGTATAAGTGATATGAAGTATGAAAGTGTCAGTGTGAGAATGAAAAAGAGCTGCTCATGATCATGAGGCTAAAAGAATGAGGCTAGAAGGAGGGGGAATGTACAGAGACTTTTGTTCGATAACTGTTAAGTTATGCCTACGTATCCTCTCGTGCAATGAGGAAGTCAGAACACCGTAGTTCGACCCAAAGAGACTGATAGATGAATTGACTTGTGAACTGCTTGCTTGTCTATGCTCAAGTGTATGACCTGTCTGGCTCAGGTGCTAACTGTCTTGCATTAGACGGAAGAAGCAAGTTCTCGTTTGTGAGTGAATGAGATGAGAAAAGAATCCCGGAGGAGACGATTATTGTTTGTTTTTGTGTTTTCAGTCTTTTATTGCTTTTGATGATTTGTCATAAGTCAATGAGCTTAAACCTAAACCAATGGGTTAGTAAACTCATCACATCTTCCCTCTGATTAGGGGTAATGAGAATACCTTAAGTGTGAAGTCAGATTCTCACACTTAATCACCTTTGATGTAGGGTTAAGATCATTAACCTACTTGTGATTATTTAGATGTTTTTGGTGTTTTTGTTTAGTGTTGAGTAATGAGGTTAAGCCGTAATCAAGGATTAAACAGACTCATTACACCATCCTAATAGAAGGATAATAGATGAGAGTGTTTAAGCTGAGGAAAGCTCCTCAACTTAATCCCTGATTAAAGATTAAACTCATGACAAAACAGGCCTTTATTGAGTGGATTTTAGTTAATGATATGATGATGAAGTGGATTTTATGATTTGTAAGACAACTTGAGGGGGACTTGTCCATTAACACTAGGGTTAGTCCTTCTTAACCACTTAAGGAAGAATTAGAACCCTAATGCAAGGCCCAAGTTACAAGTGTGATGTCTTGATGATTATTAAGTGAGTTGATTAAGAGATTTAAACACCTTAAGGGTTCAAGACTTAGGATTTAAAGTTATACACTCCATCCTAAGAGAAGGATGCAGGCATAACCCTAATCACAAAGTCTTAAAGCCTTTAGGGTTTAATCCCTGATTATGAGGTGAGAAGAGAGGACTCAAAGAGAGACACAAAAGGTAAAACTATGGGGGGACTAATCAAAACCCTAATTCATTGTCATGCTTGGATGATCCTAAAGTTTGTGAGGTTTTCAAGAGCAATCTTCAGAAGAACCACCAGGAAGCAGATGAACAGGATCAAGAGAAGCAAAGTGACTTGCTTCATTCAAGAAGTCAAGTCACTTGAAGAAAGAAGGTGGGAAGAACAAGAATGAGCAAGCTCAAACTCAAACACATATAAGAATGCAGCAATGGATGCAAGAGAGATGAAAAGAAAAGTTATGAGAAGTGAAGGCAAATTCACTTCCCAAGTTTACTTACCACCTGAAATGTTAGAAAGAAATGCAATGCAATGCAAGATGAGATGAAATGATATGATGCAAAGAAAAACCAGAAGCATGGTGATGATGAAAATGATGCTATGAGGTGCTGCAAACATGAGACAAAGCATGGAGATGCTCATACAAGATTATGAATGCAAATGATGCAAGCTAAGGAGCATGAACAAGCATGGAAAGTTATGAATCATACAAGACAAATGACATGGCAAATATGAGATGCAATGATCAAAGATGCTTTCTATATGTCTTAAGATGTCAAATGAATCACAAGAATGCACAAAATGCAAAGACAAGTCATGTTATGCAAGAGAATGTAAGAAGGATGCAAATGGAAGCCCAAATTAGGGTTCATGGATCAAACATCAAACAAAAATTCAAAACAGAAGCAAACCTTAAGATAAAAAATGGAAAATGCCACACAAAGGGTCCCTAAACCTATACTAAACCAATGTCCAAAGGGGAGCTCTCAACTCTCAACCAAACTCAAGATATGAATTTTCTATGTTATTAGGGTTTTTTAGGGTTCTTAACAAAAGAAATGCCAAACAATTGGAAAATGCAAGATCAAATCATGGCCATTTTATCCTAGAAACTACATGCCAAACACAAAACAAAGCAAAAAGAATCAATGTCCAAACCTTCTTAGATAGGCAGAAATGAATTTTTGAACATAGGATCAAATTAATGCATAAAAAATGATTTAATTCAATGAAAAATTCTTAAAATGCATCAAGATCAAAAAAGAAATTTGGTTTGAAGGTTGGACAATGTTTCTAAATGTCTTAGAACATTTCATGAATTTTTTTGTAATTTTTAAATACCTAAAAGTATTTTTAATTAATTAATTTCCATTAATCAAATAAAAATAATCTTTTAAATATTTAAAAATACTTTTTTAATGATAAAAAATAAAATAAAAATATTTTTGTGTTCTGAAAAATAATGAAAATCTTGACAAAAATTTCCATAATTTTTAAACATTTTTTGCTATTTTAAATAAATTAAACAAATTAAATAGAAAGAAAATGAAATAAAACAAAATAAAAGAGAAAGTAATCTGATCCAATGATCCAGATTCAAAGTTGAAATGAAAAGGTTGACTGGCGCGCTAATGAATGGCCTAGATTTCACTTCAGCTAATTAATTATGATTAAATTAAATAAACAGAAATTAGGGCTAATGACATGATCTGGGCCCTTGAAACACGCGCGGGAAGCTTCATCCTACGTTCCAGATTCAAACCTACCCTTAAACCCTAATTAAGCATTAATGACTTTCAGGTCACCGGAGACGAGCTCCGGTCGTCTTCTCCGGTGACCTCCCTCCCTGAGAATTTCCAAAACCTTCCCTAGGTCATTTCTGGAGCTCTAAAGCTCCAGATTTGTTCCTCTCACTCTCCTAAACTCAACCCCACCCTCATTTCTCATTTATTTCCAGCCATGATCATGAATCGAAGCAAAGAACAAAAACGGCCAAAATATCAGACAAGCAATACAACTTCATTTCTCAACCATTTTCAATAATTTTTAGTTCAATGTGACCAGTGAAGCATGCTTAATCATTTTGTAACATAAAATAGAGGTCCTGGAAAAGTTAATTCGAAAGGCTACCTGAGATGGAGCTTTCACCCTTTGAGCTTGCTGGCTGCTTTCTTGGTGCAAAAAGCTTCTAATGACCTTCCTGATGAGTTTGCAGTGCTTGGATAACTTTGAATGTGGCTGGTTTGGGGGTTTGCACCTCAACTGGTCAGAAATCGTATCTAGCTTGTGGTGTGTTCTTGGCTGTTTTGATGGGTGGTTTTGGGTCAGTGGATGATCCAGAGATGAATGGTGGTATTTGTTTGAAGGTTGAGTGATTGAGTTGGGAGAATCGAAAGCTTTTGCAAGAGGGAGAGTTTTTGTGAATGGTGCCTTAGGATCTGTTTCAGCCTTCCCCCTTGTTATGTTTGGCTAGCAAATGAGAAGTATAAACAATTGCAAGTGGCCAGAGGATGTGACATGGCCTGTGGTGATTGGGATGTTTGCTTTTGCCAAAAGTCAACTTTTTGTAAGAGAAGCATGGGCTAAGCTCTAGCTAAGTACAATAGGCATGGGCTGCGCAGCATGATGTGTGTGTGAGGCTAGCTTGGTTCAGCAGCCAATGCATCAAGTGGGTGAAGTGTGATGAGTGGTTTTGCAACTTGACTTTGCTTTTGCTTCATGAAAATATCTTGCTTCAAAACCATACAAATCATGTGATCTCTTGGTTCAATCTGAACTTTAAGGCTTGTGTGATGCTTGTGTAATGGTTTGATACCAAATAGAAGTCACAAATGCCTTTGGTACAAGATTTTGCAAATTTTCCATTTGGTGCATAACTTGAATTTTAGTGATTTTTGCCAACTTTGCATTGCCATAACTTTGGATCCAAGAAGAGTTTGATCATGTTCTTGTACTTTTTGAAAAGGGAAAGATGAGATCTACAACTTTCATGACCAAAGTTTTTCCATTTGAAGCCTTTTTGGATCAAGAATCAAGGCTTGAAAAATGACCTAAAATGATGCATTCTTGAAAAGTCAACTATGCCCAAAAAGTCAACATTTGCAAAAACCCTAAATTCTTGATTTCCATGAACTTCAACCTTCTTCCATGATCAAATAAAGACCATATACACTCAAAATGATGAAGATCACCCATTGGTTGGGTCATTGGGGGCCTCAGATGCCCTGATTTTGCACTGACTTGTCTGAAAAGTCAACTCTTGATCAGATGACTTCCCCATGGAATTTCTTCATGAAAATTGATATGCATACTCCCTATACCATATAGAGATCAATGGAAACAAGAATGACCAAAAAATTTGGAGTTATGGCCTCTGAAACCAAAACCCTAATTTTCAGTCAAACCTGGCTCTGCACCACCTCAAACCCTAGTTCTTGTGATTCCTCTGCAATTTTGACCTTGAGGAGATGAAATATGACATAAGAACACACATGGACCCCTTTGAGTTGATTGGTGGCCTTTGGAGTGGCCCAAGAAGCTTTGGGATTGCTCAGATCACAAACCCTAGGTGCAGATGACTTAGAAACTATCCAGTGAATCAAAAAATGAGATATGAGATGATATGTTTGTGTTTATGCATATGAGAATGATCACAAGCCATGGTGAATGGGTGAGAGCAAATTTGGGGTGTTTACAGCTGCCCCTATTCAAACATGAGTTAGCTGTGCAGGATGTAAGCGACGGCTTAACAGACAAACAAGATAACTTGTGGTTGAATACCAAAGACAGTCCAAAATTTGCACTCACAAAAATGAAGAAGAAAAGGGATATAGATTGTAAAAGCAAATAAAGTATATTGTAACGTGTGGGCGACGGAGGACGACCGTCGAGCAGAGGACGACTGCTGGGTAAAGAGCAATGACGGGGACGGCCGACATGCTGGGAAAGTGCTGAAAATAAAGCAATGACGGGGACGGCCGACATGCTGGGGATAAAAGGTAGAGCTAAAACGGGGACGGCCGACTAGCTGGAAAAATAAGATATCATGATGGGGACGGCCATCAAGATAAAGCTGTAAAATTTTCTGGGGACCGAATGAAACATGACGGGGACGGCCATCAAGTTCATAAAGGTAACCAACGATGGGGACGGCCATCGGGCTAAAAAAAGAAAAGGGACCACGACGGGGACGGCCATCGGGTTAAAGAATAAATGAAATAAACAGTTGATGGGGTACGGCCATCAAAGGTGAAGGACGATCACCTAGCAGGGGACGGCTGCTCTGTTGGGGATAAAAGAAATATGATGGGGACGGCCATCAAAGGTGGAGGACGACCACCTGGCAGGGTACGGCTGCCGAAAATATCAACGATGGGGACGGCCATCGGATAGAAAGGGTCAACGATGGGGACGGCCATCGGACGAGCATGATGGAGGACGACCATCAAGAAGTGGAGGACGACCACTCAGCAGGGGACGGCTGCTCTCGAGGTTTGTCATGACATAGGACGAATGTCAGATAACCAAAATCAACAATGGGGACGGCCATTGGATAAAGTTGATGAAGGACGATCATCAAAAGGTGGAGGACGACCACCTAGCAGGGGACGGCTGCTAAAATCAACGATGGGGACGGCCATCGGATGAGCATGATGGAGGACGACCATCAAGAAGTGGAGGACGACCACTCAGCAGGGTACGGCTCCTCTCAAAGGTATCATAACACAGGACGAGTGTTAGATAAAAAGAAAATTTGTTGGTGATCTACTGGGGATAATGTAAACACGGACGAGTGTTTATATCCAAGAAACAAAAGGTATAAGTGTTTGGTATTGTGTATAGATTAAAGATGCGGACGAGCATCTTTAAGACTATGATACGGACGAGTACCATGTAGAAACAAACTGACACATGTCCAGAGATGATGATACGGACGAGTATCAACTGGTTAACAAAGAACACGGACGAGTGTTGCATCTGAAAGGACTCTTCTGGGGAAAAGTAGATACGGACGAGTATCTATATCCAAGAAGACATAAGTGTTTGACACGGTGTACGGATTAAAGATGCGGACGAGCATCCCTAAGACTATGATACGGACGAGTATCATGTAGAAACAAACACTAGACGCAATGTTCAAGGACTACTGTCGAATCTGTGGGGATAGGAGTGATGGTGTATACAAGATACGGACGAGTATCTGTATAAGTGTACCATGAGTAATGAGCATTGTACGAGTGTTTTGACTGCTGAGGAGAGTGACACGGACGGGTGTCAAAAGAGAGAAGTATAATATTAACAAGTGTATGGGTTGATGAAAGTGTACGCGACTGCGCTGGGGATATGACACGGACGGGTGTCAAGAAAAGTGTATGTATAGGTATATGTGAGTGCAAAGAGGACGTCTTTGGCTTTCTGCTGGGATATGACACGGACGGGTGTCAGGAAAGGGTGTATATATTGGTGTTCTTGTTTGTAAAGAGTGTTCTGGCGACTTTACTGGGGAATGATGACACGGACGGGTGTCAACATGAGTATATACTGGTGTTTAGATTGGAGAGGCAACTGTTTTTGCTGGGACCCTGGTGGGGATTTTTCTGTATAATGATGATGAACAGTTTATTATTCACAGGTGTTACTTCAGAACATGGCTTATGATTATGCTATGCATTTGATTTTTGCCGTAATGCTCCGTATTAGACGGAATGCTACGCTCTGGGGGATAGTATGATGCGAATGCTATGATTATGCAAAGAGGCACAGATCCGGGACTCGGATCCCGTTGCTGCGAAGATCTCTGGTTGATCTGCTTGAAGTGAACATCCCAGCTGGGGATGAGATCACTGGTAGATCTAATGATGCATCTGTTTGGGGATACATGTCGCTGATTGACATATCCTTATAATATGGGACCCAGCTGGGGTTTGCAGAAGCTTTCCGTACTCTGTTGTGACTTCTCCGTGCGTTGCTCTTCTGAATAGAGGCTGGGGATTCCGTGGGGGAGATGATTCCCTGACTTCTGCATTCTGCTGAGGAAGAATGGTTGGTACTACAGCTGGGGAATGTTGTTGATAACTCAGCTGGGGAGAGTAATGAGAGGCAACTAGGCTGGGGAGAAAACATCCTGAGTGTTAAGCCTGTTTGTTGATTTGGCAACTTTGCTGGGGAGGTGGGCACTCTCCAGTGCCACGTGGAAGATAGACCGAGTTGATAATGATTCGCCAACTTGCTGAGATGTAACCTGCATGCCCCAGGTTGCGTTCTGGATACCTGCAACCCTGCAACGATAAGGAAACGTACAAAAGGTCCCGAGGTATCCCTCACTGGATTCCGTCATAGGAGTTAAGTACTTTCGAGAATAATCACATTCCCTGTAAGCATGTGTTTTTATTTTTAGAGAAAGGCATCTGTACTTATGCAATTGTATTTTTAGAGATATCAGACAACTCTTTGCAAAACATAAATGTAAAAACGAAACATGACCGAAAATCTGATTTTATTAATTCATGTGCCCTGAATTGGCAAGATACAGTCAAGGAAACATATCTCCTGAAATGAAGAGACTGTTACAAATTGAGAAACAAAATGCTGGCGATGTTGACGAGGCTTTCAAGGAGCTTCCTCTTCTGCTATGACTCGTATGACAATGACGTTCTTCTCGTCTTGCTTTCTGGAGAGAGTTGATTCTGATTGAAGCTTGATCCTTTGGAAGCTTACCAAGTTGTATATAATACAGACGAATTCAGAATGCAGTTGTTCGCTTATTCCCTTATTTTGCATGGATCGCCCTTTCGGGTTTTCAATCCATCGGGATACCCATTTTTGCCTGAGCTGTCCAATGCGGCTTTTCAACTCAGCGGGTGTACATTTTTTGTTTATTTCCCTTATTTTTGCCCGAGTCTTTTATTCTGTTTTTGACTCGCCGGGATGCCCTATTTTTGCCTGGACTTACATTCTGTTTTTATGTCCAGCGGGTCATTTTATGCGAAGTATTTTTTAACTGCATCTGAATTCACAGGGGATGGGAAATCTTCACCATCCATGGTGCTGAGCATCAGTGCTCCACCAGAGAAAACTTTCTTTACAATGAATGGTCCTTCATAGTTTGGAGTCCATTTGCCTCTGTGGTCTGTATGAGGAGGGAGGATTCTTTTCAGCACAAGATCTCCCACTTGATACTCTCGGTGCCTGACTTTCTGATCGAAGGCCTTCTTCATTCTCTTCTGATATAACTGCCCGTGGCAGATTGCAGCCAATCTTTTCTCTTCGATCAGACTCAGTTGCTCGAATCGGGACCGTACCCATTCTGCTTCACTTAGTTTAACATCCATTAATACCCGCAGAGAGGGTAGTTCGACTTCAACAGGTAGGACTGCTTCCATACCGTATACAAGCTGATACGGTGTTGCCCCAGTGGACGTTCTGATTGATGTGCGGTACCCATGCAAGGCAAACGGTAGCATTTCATGCCAGTCTTTGTAGGTGACTACCATCTTCTGCACAATCTTCTTAATATTCTTATTGGCTGCCTCAACAGCGCCATTCATCTTTGGCCTGTAAGGAGAAGAATTGTGATGTTGGATCTTGAAGTCCCGGCACAGCTCTGCCATCATTTTGTTGTTTAAATTGGAACCATTATCAGTAATGATTCGCTCGGGCACTCCATACCGACAGATGATGTCTCTCTTCAGGAATCGGGCTACCACTTGTCTTGTAACATTGGCGTAGGAAGCTGCTTCGACCCACTTGGTGAAATAATCAATGGCGACCAAGATGAATCTGTGGCCATTTGAAGCAGTTGGCTCAATCTTGCCAATCATATCAATACCCCACATAGCAAAGGGCCATGGTGAAGACATGATGTTCAAAGGATTGGGAGGCACATGCACCTTGTCTGCGTAGATCTGGCATTTGTGACACCTTCTGGCATAGGCACAACAATCTGCATCCATTGTGATCCAGTAATAACCTGATCTTAGCAATTTCTTAGCCATGGCATGCCCTCCTGCATGGGTACCAAAAGATCCTTCGTGCACTTCATGCATCAACAAATCTGCTTCCGTCTTGTCAACACATCTGAGGAGTACCATGTCAAAGTTCCTCTTGTATAAAGACCCATCAGTGTTCAGAAAGAAACTACCAGCAAGCCTTCTCAAAGTCTTCTTATCATTGGAAGATGCCCCAGGTGGGTATGTTTGATCCTCCAAGAAGCATTTAATGTCATGGAACCAAGGCTTATCGTCTTTAACAACATCTGCTGCGAACACATATGCTGGTCTGTCGAGTCTGGATACTGAAATCTGAGGTACAAAGTTAGCCGTTTGAACTTTGATCATGGATGAAATGGTAGCAAGAGCATCTGCAAACTGATTCTCGTCCCGAGGGATATACTCAAGCTTGACTGTTGTGAAGAAAGTCAATAACCTCCTTGTATAATCCCTGTAAGGTATCAGATGATCTTGGTGGGTGTACCATTTCCCATTGGTTTGATTGACTACCAAAGCTGAATCTCCGAATACGGTCAATGTCTTGATCCTGAGGTCAATGGCTTCCTCAAGACCCATAATGCAAGCTTCGTATTCAGCTTCGTTGTTAGTGCAGTTGAAAGTGAGTTTTGCCGAGAAAGGCATGTGAACTCCTTTGGGTGTAATGAGCACTGCGCCAACACCACGGCCATTCATGTTAACAGCCCCATCAAACATCATAGTCCATTCTTCCTCCGGGTCAGGCCCTTCAGTGTGAATAGGCTCTTCGTGATCTTTTGCTTTAATGAACATGATGTCTTCATCAGGGAAGTCAAACCTCATTGGCTGGTAATCATCAATGGGTTGCTCAGCAAGATATTCAGATAATACACTGCCCTTGATGGCTTTCTGAGATGTGTACTGTATGTCGTATTCTGTGAGAATCATCTGCCATCTTGCAACCCGTCCGGTAAGAGCTGGCTTCTCGAAAATGTACTTAACTGGATCCATTTTTGAGATTAATAAGGTAGTGTGGGTCAGCATATACTGTCTCAGTCGGCGAGCAGCCCACGCTAAAGCACAGCAAGTTTTCTCGAGCAGTGAATAACGTTGTTCACAGTCGGTAATCTTTTTGCTTAGGTAGTATATTGCATACTCTTTTCGACCAGACTCGTCATGCTGACCTAGCACGCACCCCATTGACTCTTCTAGCACTGTCAAGTACATAATCAGAGGTCTTCCTTCAACTGGCGGCATGAGGATTGGAGGTTCTTGTAAGTACTCCTTGATCTTGTCAAAAGCCTTCTGGCAATCTTCGTTCCACCTGACCGTTTGTTCTTTTCTTAACAGCTTGAACAAAGGTTCACAGGTCGATGTGAGGTGAGATATGAACCGTGAGATGTAGTTCAATCGACCTAAGAACCCTCGAACTTCTTTCTCAGTTTTAGGTGCAGGCATCTCTTGAATAGCTTTGACTTTATCTGGGTCAACCTCAATCCCTTTCTCGCTTACAATAAAGCCCAGCAATTTACCGGACCGCACCCCGAATGTGCATTTGTTGGGGTTCAGCTTTAGTTGATATTTCCTTAGACGCTTGAACAACTTCAGCAGATTCACCAGGTGATCTTCCTCTATAAGGGACTTGGCGATCATATCATCCACATAACATTCTATTTCCTTGTGGATCATATCGTGGAATAATGTCACCATAGCCCGTTGATATGTTGCACCAGCATTCTTCAGTCCGAATGGCATCACTTTGTAACAGAACGTGCCCCAAGGTGTGATGAATGTTGTCTTCTCCATGTCTTCAGGTGACATCTTGATCTGATTGTATCCTGAAAATCCATCCATGAAGGAGAATACCGAGAACTGAGCCGTGTTATCCACCAATACGTCAATGTGAGGTAATGGGAAGTCATCTTTCGGGCTGGCTCTATTCAGATCCCGGTAGTCAACACACATTCTTACTTTGCCGTCTTTCTTAGGCACAGGTACTATGTTGGCAACCCACGGCGGATAGCTAGTCACAGCAAGGAACCCGGCGTCCCATTGCTTTTGTACCTCTTCCTTGATTTTCATAGCCATGTCTGGGCGAGTTCGGCGCAACTTCTGTTTGACCGGTGGGCATTCTTCCCTCAAAGGCAGCTTGTGCACAACAATGTCGGTATCCAACCCTGGCATATCTTGATACGACCAAGCAAACACATCAACATACTCTTGAAGCAGATCTATCAGTTGTCTCTTCACTGAGTCTTGCAGGCAGGCCCCGATTTTAACTTCTTTCATGTTTTCGTCTGTACCAAGATTAATCACTTCAATCTCCTCCTGGTGAGGAGTAATAACCTTTTCCTCTTGTCTTAACAACCTGGCTAGCTCTTCAGGAAGCTCATATTCTTCATCAACCCCTTCATCAGCTTGATTGATTGGATTGTCAAAGTCATACGATGTCATAGCCGTGCTGTTGTCGGTGCTATCTGGAAGGCACTCTCTGCAAGGGTTAAGTTTGTTCATTTTAGTGATTGATTTTAATCTTGCTTTAGAAAAAAGTGAAATGAAGTTATCATTTTGAAAACACCGCCATTTATTTTTTTGTACAAAAAGAAAAATGGAAAACAGTGAGCAGAAAAGAAAAAGACTCGTTTGCAAAAAGATGTCTGATATTTCATTAATTTAATCTTGTTTGCACAAAAGTACAGATGGCCCTGATTACAAAATGAGTCTTGTCATCTTGGGCAAGATACAAGACTTTGATGCATGCTATAAAAATACAGGAAATAATAATTACTCTGCATGAGTAACTCTTATAATTTCCTGGGAAGACCAGTTCAAGACACTGCTCCCCGGGATCTTTGGACGAATCCAATTCTCCAGATTGCGCTCCTCTTCCAGCTCGTCTTCCAGGCAGTTGATAGCATCGGGGGTAAGCATCCCCCCACTGACGAAACCAGGCTTCTCAGCAGCCTTTGCTTGATGTTGAGTTGGTCTGTAACCCAACCCAAATTTGTCCTTCTTCTCCTCCACAGCTAAAACCTTGCCCCAGCCTAGGGCAGTTCCTTCTTCAACAACCTTCCGGGCTTGTTGGTAAGATGACATGGAGATCCCTGACACAGCAGATGCTTCATTGACGTTCAAGGCCTCAAAACCTTGGCTCATTGTTTCATGGATCTCCCCATCCATCTCAATGTATTTGTAAGTAGCCAGATGGCTAACAAATATATCCTCTTCCCCACAGATTGTGACAACTTGGCCTTCCCACTCAAATTTTAACTTTTGGTGAAGGGTAGACGTTATTGCGCCGGCGGCGTGAATCCAGGGTCTACCCAACAAACAGCTGTAGGCGGGCTGAATGTCCATCACATAAAAGATAGTTTTAAAAGTCTGTGGGCCAATTGTCACAGGCAGCTCAATCTCTCCCAGAACCGATCTCTTCGAACCATCAAAGGCTCTTACCACCAGGTTGCTGGGTCTCAATGCCAATCCATCATATTCTAACTTCACCAGAGCCTTCTTTGGTAAGACATTCAGGGATGAACCTGTGTCTACCAGCACATGAGAAAGGACAGCTCCTTTGCATTCCATGGTTATGTGCAAGGCTTTGTTGTGGTTGCGGCCATCCGCTGTCAAGTCAGAATTGGTAAACCCTAGCCCATTGCTAGCAGTAACATTTCCAACCACGGTTTCCAATTGGTTGACAGTAATCTCCTCAGGCACGTAAGCTGCGTGCAAGACCTTAAGTAGTGCATTCCGATGGGCTTCGGAGCACATAAGCAGTGAGAGGATGGAGATTTTGGATGGCGTCTGATGAAGCTGATCCACAACTTTATAATCACTCTTTTTGATGATCCGCATAAACTCATCAACTTCCTGATCAAATGGAGTCTTCAGGGCTTCTTTGGCAGCTGGATCTTCCTGCACCGGGCCTTTTCCTTTTGCCTTGGCAGCAGCTTCTGCTTCGGCAGTAGGTCTTTGAACTTGTGAAGCAAAGAGACGTCCGCTTCGAGTGAAGCCTCCGCCTCCCCCCACATTATCTACTTGTGGTGCAGGTGCTGATGTTTCAAGAGTGATTCTTTTCCCTTCACAGTACACGTCAAAGCCATAGTGCCAAGGGATGGCCCTATTGCTTTCATATGGTTTTTGTCCAGGCACCGTGACAGTGACTGGACTGATTGCTGCTGCTGAAGGGATTGTAATTGTTTGTGGATCATAAAAGATTGTAACTGGTGCTCTGGCGGGAGCAGCACCTTCTGAATGGTAGGCGGAATTATTCTCAGGATCGTAGAATATGGTAACAGTAGAGACATTTTCTTGATCGATTGCTGGTGTTGCAGGAGGTGTTGTTGGAAGGACTGTTGTTGTTGTTGCTGGAGATTCGAAATGGAATGAAGCTGAAGCTGTAGCAGGAGGAACTGTTGAAAACTGATCATTTGGGAGGACAGGTGAAGTACTTGTTGATGGTGCTGGTGAATTGTCGGGAACAATAGTTGCTGTATTTGTAGGAGGGTCTGAAACCGTTGTTGATGAAGTTGCCGGATTTGTCGGAAATGATGTAGTGATCTGTAGTAGGCCGCTCTGAATAAGGCTGTCAATGCCATTCCTCAGGTCCTCACACCCATTCCATGAAATATTGCAATAGGGACACCCTAGTTCACACCCCGGAAATATTTGGTTTTCGCGGAGTTGAGCCTTGATTTCCACCAATGGTGTCCTGATCTGATCCACACTAGTTATCAAATAAGACGGTTGGTCTTCTTCAATAGCATTAATTCGGGGACCACCATGGTTTGGCATTGGGTTTTTATTGACATTGGGCGGAGGTGCAAAATTCAGAGCCTTGGAGTCTACCAAGTCTTGTACCTTCATATGCAGAGCCCTGCATTTTTCTGTACTGTGACCAGGTGCGTTTGAATGAAAAGCACACCTAGCATTGGAGTCATAGTTTCTTGGTAGACTGTTGGGATCCGGAGGTGCCAACGTTCTTAGCTCAACTAGGTTAAGTTTCAGAAGTTGTGGCAGCAAAGCAGCATACGGCATTGGGATCGGGTCGATCACTCGGTTAGCTTGGGATGGCCTTTGTTGGAATGGCCTCTGTTGATTGTTGTTGTTGGAGTTGTTGTTGTTGTAGTTTCTTGGAGGATATTGATTCTGCTGATACTGAGGTTGTTGTTGGAAGTTTTGTTGCGGAGGTTGATAGACTGGCTGAGGATGAGCTGGAGCAGGGATAGTGACTGCTGCTATTGTCCTTTGAACATATTGGGGCCTACCCCTGTTGGTGTGAATGGCATTGGTCTCGCCAGTTCTTCTCGGGCCTGCAAAAGGCTTTCTTGTACCACTGGACGAACTGGCACCATTATCGGAAATTTTGCCCATTTTTAACAGGCTTTCAATTCTTTCCCCAGCTATGACAACATCTGCGAAGCTGGTGGAAGAGAAAGCAGCCAACCTGTCAATATACGTTCCCTGAAGAGTATTCATAAACATGTCTGCCATTTCCCTTTCAGACATAGGGGGTTGAACGGCAGCAGCCAATTGCCTCCATCTCTGGGCATATTCCCGGAAACTTTCCCTTGACGACTGTGACATTCCCATTAGGAGAGTCCTGTTGGGTGCCATGTCTAGGTTATACTGATACTGTCTGATGAAGGCTTCTGCCAGGTCCTTCCAGCATCTTACAGTTGCCCTTGTCAAATGGGAATACCATTCCCTAGAAGCTCCAGTCAAGCTATCTTCGAAGTAAAACATCCAAAGTTTCTCATCCATTGTATAGGCCTTCAGCCTTCCCAGAAATGATTGCAAATGAGTCCGGGGGCATGAAGTCCCATTATACTTTTCGAAACAAGGAGGTTTGAACTTATGGGGGATCCTGACCCCTTCTACCAAACCCATGTCCATGACGTCGAACCCCAGAGAGTTTTGAGATTCTAAGGACCTCAACTTCTCAGCTATTTCTTCCAATCGTCTATCATAAGTTTCCTCTCCGGCACCCATTACTGTATACTGGTCCTCCTGAGGATCTTCTTGAAGTACTCTGGCTGCTGTGGCTGTCCCTTGAATGTTGACTGGGATGTTGGCCTCCGGATGGAGATGGGGTCCAAAAACTGGGGGATTGACATGAGGTTGGACCCTCTCGTTGTTACTTGTGCCAGCAGTACCCGCATGGGGCTCCTCTTGATTCCTCCCTTCTACCAAAGTTCTGAGCCTCTCCTGGCTTTGAGCTAAGTTGTTCATCACTTCCATGAACTGGGTTATCTGGGTTCTCATCTCCAACCTTTCGTTGGCCATCTGGTTTCTGACCTCCGTAAGGTCCTGCTGCATTTGATCCATCTGAATTCCCGGAAGGTTGTTTCTAGTTGGGTACCTGTGTGGCCTGTTGAGAGAAAATACCCGGCGGCGAGCAATAATTCCTGAATATCACAACAGAGGTTAGCAACAACAAAACAAAAACCTACAAAACAAACAAAAGGGTTAGCATGCAATGCAGTTATGCTTATTTGTTCTCAAGGTATCCGGTTTGGCCTTCAGTTTTGACCCTTCCAGACCCTTGAAGATGATGCTGTTGAAGTTGCTTTTGATGTGAACCCAAATAGAAACCAACACAAATATATTACAAAGGGTGAAATAATACAACTTGTTCATTTTTACAACACAAGCCCTCAAAGGGGTCAAAATACATCACAAAAAGCAAAAGTACATGGAAAAGGAACAACAACAAGCAAATGATCAAACTCCAAGGCCAAACTCATCCTCACGAACTTCCTTAAGAAGTGCTTCGGTCACAGGATCAGCCGGACGCTCCGTGAGACCTCTGATGAGAAGGTTTCTTGTTGCAACAGCTGCAGTCAACTTCTTATTCTG
The DNA here is from genome assembly GCA_963966055.1 of Lathyrus aphaca. Taxonomy (NCBI): domain Eukaryota; kingdom Viridiplantae; phylum Streptophyta; class Magnoliopsida; order Fabales; family Fabaceae; genus Lathyrus; species Lathyrus aphaca. The sequence continues at coordinate 80,794,489 of OZ014523.1, forward strand.
ACCTTGGTCTTTAGACCTCTTCACTCCAGCTCTGATTTCTAGCTCTGATATTTCCTTCTGGGCTGCTGCCAGGGCTTTTTCCATCTGTTCCATCTTGTCTTGAGCTCTCTTGTCTTCTAGAGTACGGGCCTCAGTGATCCGGACCCACCTGGCCTGACTCTCCTTCAAATACAAGTCTGTTCTTGCTCTCTGAAACTGGGCTTCTTTACAAGCATTCTTCAGAATCTGCTCACCAGCTTTGGACTTGTTGATATAATCTCCAGACTTCTCAATTTTAGTCAAGTGTTCCACCCTCAACTTCTCCAATCTCTCAATCTCTCTTACACCTTCACTCCTCTCCCTGAGGGTCTTCTGCAAGGCTTGGGTTAACTTCTCATTTCTTTCCTTCAAGCTCTCAAACTCTTCCAAACTGATAGTGGCAGGGGGTGGTGCTGCAGATGACTCAGGCATGTCTTCTATGGTAAAGGGCATTCCAGTGAATTGGGCCCTAGCATGGGACCACTCATAATATTGGACTGATGCCACATTATTGCACTTCCCCAGAATGGTGATTCCCTTGGTTTGAACATGATCCCAGGCCCAGGCAGCCTGCCTAACAGTTGCCAGACTAATCTTGTTCTCACAGTAGAGGGTCTCAACCAAATCCTGTACCCTAGGAGTGTGGACCAGTGCATAGCCCAATTGTCTCCTGAACAGCAGAGGGTTGTAGTTGATACTTCCCTTAACTCCTATCAAAGGCACATTGGGAAAGTGCCCACAGCTGGTAATCATATCTCTGCCCTTGGTGCTCTGAGTACACCATCTGATATCTGTTGAAGTTAGGACAGTGAGTCTCTTAGCCCAGTTGCTTTGCTGATGAGGGTTTAGAAATGCATCTGTCCTGGGTAGATGCCTGAGAAGCCAAGCATGAAATAAGGGAGCACAACACCTTACTAGCCTTCCCCTCTGCTTCTCATTTCTCTGATGTACTGAATAATAGAGATCACCCAGTAAAGTTGGCACTGGGTTCTTCAGGATGAACAAATGGATTGCATTCTTGCTAATGAATCGAGGCTCATCTGCAAACAACACAATTCCATATACACTTAAGGCCAACAGAGCACAAACAGCTTTCCATTCCCCCAAGGAGGCCTTCAGACTGGCTTGAGAAATTAAGAAGTCCAGATGAAATCCAGGGATCCCAGCTTTAGAGGTCATGTGCTGCTCAATCAAAGCAGGTTCCAGATGCAAAGCTTTTGCTACCTCTCCATTGCTGGGAAAGACCATTTCAGGGTTGAAAGGGATTTCTCTCTTGATAGGCAAACCAATCAATGATGAGTATTCTTCCAAAAGAGGACCCAACTGAAAGTCTTGAAAGGTGAAACATCTCAATGGGGGGTCATAGAACTGAATACAGGTATGGATCAGGCTTCTCTGAGATGGGTCCAGATCCATGACCAAGTCAAGTATATCCCCATAATGCTCCCTGAATAAAGGTGTCTGATCTGGGGTGATCAGGGTCTGGATCCTCCTGATGTCTGATAAGTCTGGTTGGAAGAAATGATAGGTGATGTTGCTTTTCTTTGGAGCCATGATGCTGAGACTGAGTAGAATAAGTGCTGATGAAGATGCTGAGGAGAGGGCCACTGACTGGCTAGTGCAAGTAACTGAAGTATGGCTGACAAGCTGAAGCAAGTGCTGGTGGAGATAGGTCAAAACTGCAGATGGGGTCAAAACAAAAAACCAGATGAAGGTGGATACCCTGAAACACAAATAAGCACATGTTTAAATGATGCAATGAGTATGTATGCAAATGAAATGCAAGGGTTTGTGACTGAGCTGGATCTGATTAACTGCCTTGGTATAGATCCATGTGTGTTCAAGAATTCCAGATGGAGGTCTAAAAATCCAGTAACCAGGGTGGGGGACTCAAATAAAGAGCCACAAGTCCAGGGTTTTAGAATCACAAGAACTATCCAACATGGAGTATTATTAACAAAGTCAAAGTAACAGGGTATTCTGAGGTCAAGGTACCTGCAAACCTGTAAACAGCCCAATCCCCTCACAGGTGGTGATCTAGAACAAGGATCCTCAGACTTGGATCAGTTATGAGAAGTGTAAACACTTCTAACCCGGAGGTACAGTGTTTACAATAACCATAACAATTCCTCCTCTAATTCACCTCAGTTTCTGAAGGTCAATACTAAAAGGTCATCCAGACTTAGCAGGCTTCCCAGATAGCCCTAGCATTGCAGGAAATCTGCAACACAGAGTTCTCAAGAAGAAACCCATATCTGAACCGTGTTTCATATTCCCGCACCAGACCGAAATGGAATGGGAAAGAATATGATTCACTCTAGCCTAGGTGTCACTCAGGTCCCAGGTATAGGACCTTAACTCTCAATGAATCACCCACCCACCAAAACAAGAAACCAGATCCAGCCAGCAATAATGACAATATGATATAAATGCAGTAAAGAAAGCAGTAAAGTAACTGTACATAAATCAAATAAACAAAATAAATACAAGCACAAATAAGCACATAACACCCCAGTAAACACAAATCAAACAAGAGCTAGGAGGAACCCACAAAAAGAACCAGAAGCCCTGGTTGCGGTATAAGGGTCCCCAGCAGAGTCGCCAAGCTGTCGCTCCCAAAGATTAGCATCCAGGTACAAGCGCGAACGGTCGGTGAAAGGAACAGTGAGAACACACAGCCGTGAACTCACTGGAGAATGAATAGAGTCGCCAGCTAGGCATTTTTATCCCGGAGGAAAGGTAATGCTGCATAGACCTAGAAAAAGATGGATAAGACGGTTGCGAACCAGAGAGACTGAGAAAGGGGGTTGGTTACAACCTGGGAAGGTATTAGCACCCAGATTGTCCGTCGTACTCGACGGGATCCACGCTTAAGAGATTTGTGTTTTAAAGGGGTAGTGTCAGTGCAATCTGTGTGTAAAATAGCTGGAAAAGATTGTACAGGTGTCAGTGTAAAGTGTATAAGTGATATGAAGTATGAAAGTGTCAGTGTGAGAATGAAAAAGAGCTGCTCATGATCATGAGGCTAAAAGAATGAGGCTAGAAGGAGGGGGAATGTACAGAGACTTTTGTTCGATAACTGTTAAGTTATGCCTACGTATCCTCTCGTGCAATGAGGAAGTCAGAACACCGTAGTTCGACCCAAAGAGACTGATAGATGAATTGACTTGTGAACTGCTTGCTTGTCTATGCTCAAGTGTATGACCTGTCTGGCTCAGGTGCTAACTGTCTTGCATTAGACGGAAGAAGCAAGTTCTCGTTTGTGAGTGAATGAGATGAGAAAAGAATCCCGGAGGAGACGATTATTGTTTGTTTTTGTGTTTTCAGTCTTTTATTGCTTTTGATGATTTGTCATAAGTCAATGAGCTTAAACCTAAACCAATGGGTTAGTAAACTCATCACATCTTCCCTCTGATTAGGGGTAATGAGAATACCTTAAGTGTGAAGTCAGATTCTCACACTTAATCACCTTTGATGTAGGGTTAAGATCATTAACCTACTTGTGATTATTTAGATGTTTTTGGTGTTTTTGTTTAGTGTTGAGTAATGAGGTTAAGCCGTAATCAAGGATTAAACAGACTCATTACACCATCCTAATAGAAGGATAATAGATGAGAGTGTTTAAGCTGAGGAAAGCTCCTCAACTTAATCCCTGATTAAAGATTAAACTCATGACAAAACAGGCCTTTATTGAGTGGATTTTAGTTAATGATATGATGATGAAGTGGATTTTATGATTTGTAAGACAACTTGAGGGGGACTTGTCCATTAACACTAGGGTTAGTCCTTCTTAACCACTTAAGGAAGAATTAGAACCCTAATGCAAGGCCCAAGTTACAAGTGTGATGTCTTGATGATTATTAAGTGAGTTGATTAAGAGATTTAAACACCTTAAGGGTTCAAGACTTAGGATTTAAAGTTATACACTCCATCCTAAGAGAAGGATGCAGGCATAACCCTAATCACAAAGTCTTAAAGCCTTTAGGGTTTAATCCCTGATTATGAGGTGAGAAGAGAGGACTCAAAGAGAGACACAAAAGGTAAAACTATGGGGGGACTAATCAAAACCCTAATTCATTGTCATGCTTGGATGATCCTAAAGTTTGTGAGGTTTTCAAGAGCAATCTTCAGAAGAACCACCAGGAAGCAGATGAACAGGATCAAGAGAAGCAAAGTGACTTGCTTCATTCAAGAAGTCAAGTCACTTGAAGAAAGAAGGTGGGAAGAACAAGAATGAGCAAGCTCAAACTCAAACACATATAAGAATGCAGCAATGGATGCAAGAGAGATGAAAAGAAAAGTTATGAGAAGTGAAGGCAAATTCACTTCCCAAGTTTACTTACCACCTGAAATGTTAGAAAGAAATGCAATGCAATGCAAGATGAGATGAAATGATATGATGCAAAGCAAAACCAGAAGCATGGTGATGATGAAAATGATGCTATGAGGTGCTGCAAACATGAGACAAAGCATGGAGATGCTCATACAAGATTATGAATGCAAATGATGCAAGCTAAGGAGCATGAACAAGCATGGAAAGTTATGAATCATACAAGACAAATGACATGGCAAATATGAGATGCAATGATCAAAGATGCTTTCTATATGTCTTAAGATGTCAAATGAATCACAAGAATGCACAAAATGCAAAGACAAGTCATGTTATGCAAGAGAATGTAAGAAGGATGCAAATGGAAGCCCAAATTAGGGTTCATGGATCAAACATCAAACAAAAATTCAAAACAGAAGCAAACCTTAAGATAAAAAATGGAAAATGCCACACAAAGGGTCCCTAAACCTATACTAAACCAATGTCCAAAGGGGAGCTCTCAACTCTCAACCAAACTCAAGATATGAATTTTCTATGTTATTAGGGTTTTTTAGGGTTCTTAACAAAAGAAATGCCAAACAATTGGAAAATGCAAGATCAAATCATGGCCATTTTATCCTAGAAACTACATGCCAAACACAAAACAAAGCAAAAAGAATCAATGTCCAAACCTTCTTAGATAGGCAGAAATGAATTTTTGAACTTAGGATCAAATTAATGCATAAAAAATGATTTAATTCAATGAAAAATTCTTAAAATGCATCAAGATCAAAAAAGAAATTTGGTTTGAAGGTTGGACAATGTTTCTAAATGTCTTAGAACATTTCATGAATTTTTTTGTAATTTTTAAATACCTAAAAGTATTTTTAATTAATTAATTTCCATTAATCAAATAAAAATAATCTTTTAAATATTTAAAAATACTTTTTTAATGATAAAAAATAAAATAAAAATATTTTTGTGTTCTGAAAAATAATGAAAATCTTGACAAAAATTTCCATAATTTTTAAACATTTTTTGCTATTTTAAATAAATTAAACAAATTAAATAGAAAGAAAATGAAATAAAACAAAATAAAAGAGAAAGTAATCTGATCCAATGATCCAGATTCAAAGTTGAAATGAAAAGGTTGACTGGCGCGCTAATGAATGGCCTAGATTTCACTTCAGCTAATTAATTATGATTAAATTAAATAAACAGAAATTAGGGCTAATGACATGATCTGGGCCCTTGAAACACGCGCGGGAAGCTTCATCCTACGTTCCAGATTCAAACCTACCCTTAAACCCTAATTAAGCATTAATGACTTTCAGGTCACCGGAGACGAGCTCCGGTCGTCTTCTCCGGTGACCTCCCTCCCTGAGAATTTCCAAAACCTTCCCTAGGTCATTTCTGGAGCTCTAAAGCTCCAGATTTGTTCCTCTCACTCTCCTAAACTCAACCCCACCCTCATTTCTCATTTATTTCCAGCCATGATCATGAATCGAAGCAAAGAACAAAAACGGCCAAAATTTCAGACAAGCAATACAACTTCATTTCTCAACCATTTTCAATAATTTTTACTTCAATGTGACCAGTGAAGCATGCTTAATCATTTTGTAACATAAAATAGAGGTCCTGGAAAAGTTAATTCGAAAGGCTACCTGAGATGGAGCTTTCACCCTTTGAGCTTGCTGGCTGCTTTCTTGGTGCAAAAAGCTTCTAATGACCTTCCTGATGAGTTTGCAGTGCTTGGATAACTTTGAATGTGGCTGGTTTGGGGGTTTGCACCTCAACTGGTCAGAAATCGTATCTAGCTTGTGGTGTGTTCTTGGCTGTTTTGATGGGTGGTTTTGGGTCAGTGGATGATCCAGAGATGAATGGTGGTATTTGTTTGAAGGTTGAGTGATTGAGTTGGGAGAATCGAAAGCTTTTGCAAGAGGGAGAGTTTTTGTGAATGGTGCCTTAGGATCTGTTTCAGCCTTCCCCCTTGTTATGTTTGGCTAGCAAATGAGAAGTATAAACAATTGCAAGTGGCCAGAGGATGTGACATGGCCTGTGGTGATTGGGATGTTTGCTTTTGCCAAAAGTCAACTTTTTGTAAGAGAAGCATGGGCTAAGCTCTAGCTAAGTACAATGGGCATGGGCTGCGCAGCATGATGTGTGTGTGAGGCTAGCTTGGTTCAGCAGCCAATGCATCAAGTGGGTGAAGTGTGATGAGTGGTTTTGCAACTTGACTTTGCTTTTGCTTCATGAAAATATCTTGCTTCAAAACCATACAAATCATGTGATCTCTTGGTTCAATCTGAACTTTAAGGCTTGTGTGATGCTTGTGTAATGGTTTGATACCAAATAGAAGTCACAAATGCCTTTGGTACAAGATTTTGCAAATTTTCCATTTGGTGCATAACTTGAATTTTAGTGATTTTTGCCAACTTTGCATTGCCATAACTTTGGATCCAAGAAGAGTTTGATCATGTTCTTGTACTTTTTGAAAAGGGAAAGATGAGATCTACAACTTTCATGACCAAAGTTTTTCCATTTGAAGCCTTTTTGGATCAAGAATCAAGGCTTGAAAAATGACCTAAAATGATGCATTCTTGAAAAGTCAACTATGCCCAAAAAGTCAACATTTGCAAAAACCCTAAATTCTTGATTTCCATGAACTTCAACCTTCTTCCATGATCAAATAAAGACTATATACACTCAAAATGATGAAGATCACCCATTGGTTGGGTCATTGGGGGCCTCAGATGCCCTGATTTTGCACTAACTTGTCTGAAAAGTCAACTCTTGATCAGATGACTTCCCCATGGAATTTCTTCATGAAAATTGATATGCATACTCCCTATACCATATAGAGATCAATGGAAACAAGAATGACCAAAAAATTTGGAGTTATGGCCTCTGAAACCAAAACCCTAATTTTCAGTCAAACCTGGCTCTGCACCACCTCAAACCCTAGTTCTTGTGATTCCTCTGCAATTTTGACCTTGAGGAGATGAAATATGACATAAGAACACACATGGACCCCTTTGAGTTGATTGGTGGCCTTTGGAGTTGCCCAAGAAGCTTTGGGATTGCTCAGATCACAAACCCTAGGTGCAGATGACTTAGAAACTATCCAGTGAATCAAAAAATGAGATATGAGATGATATGTTTGTGTTTATGCATATGAGAATGATCACAAGCCATGGTGAATGGGTGAGAGAAAATTTGGGGTGTTTACACTACCCAATGCAATTTCTACCTAAGTCACTACTTAGATATGAGTACCAACTCACTCCCCCTCAATCACACAGTGATCTTGTTTACAAGTTTAATAAAATTGAAGTCATACTTCAAACAAAACAGCTTGATCTTACTTCACAGTTTCAATCAAGTCACAAATGCACTTATGCTTAAAAGCTCATAAAGTGGTACAATTAAAAATAACCTGCTATTAAAACACAACACCCTATTTTGTCTTCTGAAATTCGTACTCAATTCTGTGAGTTTCTGTTGATTAAATAGGTGTTTGTAATTTGGGCTTTCTGTAGGTTAATCCAGTCCTAAAACGCATGCAGCTTCCACCTTGAATTAGGGTTTGTTACTTCCTAGATTCTAGGTGATTTAGTTCTTCTGATTATGCTGAAGCCTCATAACAAAACTCCCTACAGATGCGCCTTAATCTGTTTTTGTCCATCCATAATTAATTCCAGATAACTCTCCTTAAATATCTCAGATCAGTTAGTCATTAATTAATTCTGGTAGCAGGTTTGAGATGTCTCAACATCTGTTGGGACATCCTGAAAAACTGAACTTAAATCATTTACACAATGTCCCAACATCTAGTGTGACATCCTGAAATAAGTTCTTATACTCTGTTTGATAATGTCCCAACATCTGATAGGACATTCTGAACTGAATTCAATATTTCTTGTTGGTCAAAAATTCTGCCAATTCTAAACATCTACAGAAGCAGTCTTACCTGTTGAAGTTGAGCTACCCTCCTTACGGGTAATGATGGATGTAAAGCTGGACGAAGCAGAATGGGTCCGGTCCCGGTACAATCAACTGAATTTGATCGAAGAAAAGAGGTTAGCTGTTATGTGTCATGGACAGTTATATCAGAAAAGGATGAAGAAAGCCTTCGATCAGAAAGTCAGGCTTCGGGAATACCAAGTAGGAGATCTTGTGCTGAAAAGACTCCTTCCTCCTCATACAGACCACAGGGGCAAGTGGACTCCAAATTATGATGGTCCATTCATAGTAAAAAAGGTTTTCTCTGATGGAGCACTGATGCTCACTACTATGGATGGTGAAGATTTTTCATCCCCTGTGAATTCAGATGCAGTCAAAAAATACTTCGCATAAAATGACCCGCTGGACATAAAAACAGAATATAAGTCCAGGCAAAAATAGGGCATCCCGGCGAGTCAAAAACATAATAAAAGACTCGGGCAAAAATAAGGGAAAATTGAAAAAAAAAATGTACACCCGCTGAGTTGAAAAGCCGCATTGGACAGCTCAGGTAAAAGTGGGTATCCCGGTGGATTGAAAACCCGAAAGGGTGATCCATGCAAAATCAGGGAATAAGCGAACAACTGCATTTTGAATTCGTCTGTATCACTCACGACACGGCAAGCTTCGAAAGGATAAAACATCAGTCAGAATCATCCTTCTTCAAAAAACAAGATAAGAAGAACATCAAGGTCATACAGGTCATATCAAAGGAAGCTCACTGGAGCGTCGTCAACATTGCCAACACTTTTATTTTTTCAATTTGTAGCAATCTCCTCATTCCAGGGGATTTGTTTCTTTGACTGTTTTTGCTAATTCAGGGCACCCAGATTAATAAAATCATAGTTTTCAGTCACACCACGTTTTGTACATTTTTGTTTCGTTTGCAAAATGTCCAATATTCGTGATAAAGCGCTTGCATAAAACAAATGAGCCATTTTTAAATAAATGCTTGCAGGAAATATATTTACTTTCAGGAATATCTAACTCCTATGACAGAATCCGGTAAGGGATACCTCAGGATACTTGTGCGTTTCTCTTGTTTTAACAGATTGCAGGTATTCAATACGCAACATGGGGCATATCAAGCATCACATCCCCAGCATACCTCCTCCCCAAGCAGTATCTGAAATACTTTTCCCCAGCAAAGTTGTCAAAGCTTCCTTATCTCCAGCATAAGTCTATTCAACAGGAGCTTCCCCAGCCAGGATCCCCACCAGAATACCAGATCCCTCGTCAAGGATAAAAGAACAAATATCCCCACAGAATTTCCAGTCTCTCCCCAGAAGAGCAATGCCTGAAACTCTTACACAACAAAGTGACGAAAGTTCCCTTCTCCCCAGCTGAGTTCTCCTTACGGATAGATCTATCAATGATCTATTTCCCCAAGCAGAGCTATATCTCCTAACAGATCTACCAATGATCTCTTCCCCAGCTGGGATATCCCTCCAAGTAGATCAGCCAGAGATCTTCAGCGGGATCCGAATCCCGGATCGGTTCCTCTTTTTCATAATCATAGCATTTGCATTATATTCACCAAATAAGCGTACCATTCCGTCTAATACGGAGCATTACGGTAAAAATCAAGCATTCGCATGATCACAAGCCAGGCTCAAGCCAATCACCTGCAGTTACTATCAGTGTTTCATCAGCAATGAATATAAAAACTCACGTCCCCTGCAAATAAAAGCCAAAGCGTCCCCTTTGCACTCTCCAACACAAATGCCTGTTCATATATACTCTTTTCGACACTCGTCTGTGTCGTATTATTCCCCGCGAATATAAGCCAAAGCGTTCCCTTTGCACTCTCAAATACAGATACCTACACACACTCTTTTTGACACTCGTCCGTGCCATATTCCCCCAGCATGGTTGCCAAAACACTTGTTGCAAACCAAATGTTTGTTTATCAAACACTCTTTTTTCGACACCCGTCCGTGTCATCCTATCCCCACAGGTTGTCAGAACACCTTTTTTACACTTCCACATACAAATATTTGTTCATAACTTATACATATTTTCTTTTGCCACTTGTCTGTGTCATACGTTCCCCAACAAGTTGAACACTCGTCTGTGTCTTGCTCGTACTTCACCAGCAAACCTGTACTCACTCATACTTATGCAGAAGTCTCCGATACTCGTCCGTATCCTGTTTATATATCACTCCTCAATAGATTCGACACTCGTCTGTGTTCTTTGTTAACCAGTTGGTACTCGTCCGTATCATCATCTCTGAACACACGCCAGCGTTTGTTTCTACCGATACTCGTCCGTATCATGGTCCTAAGGATGCTCGTCCGCATCTTTAATCTATACACAACGTCAAACACTTATACCTTTTATTCTTGAGCGTAAGCACTCGTCCGTGTTTACTGTTCCCCAGTAAGTCACTAGCAAAGCAACTTCTCTCCTATCCGACATTTGTCTTATGTCGTGATACTTTCGGCAGCCGTCCCCTGCCAGGTGATCGTCCTTCACCTTTGGATGACCGTCCCTCATCCCTTTCCCCAGCGGAGTCTCCATTATTGGAACCCTTCTCTATCTGGCATTCGTCCTATGTCGTGATATTTTTAGCAGCCGTCCCCTGCTAGGTGATCGTCCTTCACCTTGTGATGACCGTCCCTCATCATTTTATCCGTTGGCCGTCCCCACCGTCGATCTTGTTATCCGACATTTGTCATATGTCGTGATAACCCCCAAGAGCAGCCGTACCCTACTAAGTGATCGTCCTTCACCTCTTGATGATCGTCCTTCATCATGCCTATCCGATGACCGTCCCCATCGTCAACCCTTTCTATCTGACATTCGTCCTATGTCGTGATAAAGAGCAGTCGTCGCCTGCTAGGTGATCTTCCTTCACCTTTGATGACCGTCCCTCATCATTTATTTCATTTATTCTTTGAACCGGTGGCCGTCCCCATCGTTGTTTACTTCACTTTGCAAGCCTGATGGTCGTCCCCATCATTTCCTTTACTTTAATCCCCAGAGAATCTTTTTTCTTTATCTGATGGCCGTCCCCATCATGATCCCTTTACTTTCCCAGCTTGTCGGTCGTCCCCGTCACTCCTTTACTTACCACTTCATCCCCAACAGTCGTCCTCTGCTTGATGGTCTTCCTCCATCGCCTTCATTTGATAATCATATTATACTGTCTTTTACAATTTATATCATTTTTCTTCTTCTATCCAGCGAGTGCAAATTTTGGACTGTCTTTGATATTCAACCACAAGTTATCTTGCTTGTCTGATAGGCCAGGCACTTACATCCTACACAACTAACTCATGCTTGAATATGGGCAGCTGTAAACACCCTAAATTTTCCCTCACTCATATCACACCATGGCTTGTGATCTTTCATATTTGCATAAGCATAAGCATACCACATCATATTTCATATTTGTTTCATCTGCATAGTTCAAGTTCATCTGCGTCTAGGGTTTGTGATTTAAGCAATCCAAGATTTCATCTGAGCCATCTCAAAGGCCTAAAACCCTTCCAAGAGGGTCCATGTGTGTTCTATCATCATATTATGCTCCTCAAGGTTCATGTAAGTCAAGAAATCACAAGAACTGACAAGGCATGGAAGCAGAACCAGGGTTTTCACTACACAGATGACCAAAATTAGGGTTTTGGTTTCAGAGGCCCTAACTCCAAATTTTTGGGCCATTCTTGTTTCTAATGTTCTTAAGATGTTATAGGGATCATGTGTACCAAGTTTGATGAAGAAATTCATTATGGAAGTCATTTGTTCATTGGGTAGCTTCTTGAGCAAGTTAAGTCAAAATCAGGGCATCTGAGGCCCCCAACAATGGAACCAAAGGGGTATTTTCATCAAATTGAAGTTCTATGATCTTTATTTGATCTTAGAAGAGGTTGGAAGTTCACAAGATTGAAGAATTTTGAGCCATTTGCAAACTTGCCAAAAATGGAAATAACTTGTAATGGAAACTTTCCATTTTGGGAAAGTTTTTCAACCTCCTCTTTCTCAACCAAAAATGCTTCAAATGAAAAATTCTTGGTCATGAAAGTTGTAGATTAGGTCTTTCCCTTTTCAAAAAGTAAAAGAACATGTCTTGATTCATCATAGAACTCAAGATATGGCCTTCCAAAGTTGGCAAAAATCCTAAAATTTCAAGTTTCATGTCAAAGAAGGATTTTGCAAATTGGCATATTCAAGCATTCTAATGACTTCAAATGTGTACAAACACTTTATAACATGCCTATGTGACTTCAAAAGATCAGAATTGGCCCATGGTTAGAGGCATTTCATGGCTTGTGATCCAAGAAACTTCAAAGAGGGAATTTTGCAAAACCTATGGTATCTCTTCATCTAAGTGATCCAGCTGCATAAAAATGATCCAAGGGCTCTCCACAAAGCCAGCTGAGGCCAGACATGCCTTGGAACCACTCCTGCCATGAACCATGTGTCGCTCCCACCAAATGACACCGGGTCAGACGGGGTACAGACGCGAATGGTCGGCGAAAGAGAGAACATGAAGATGAACTGAAAAGAGTCGCCAGCTAGGCATTTTTATCCCAAAGGAAAGGTAATGCTGCATAAACCTAGGAAGAAATGGATAAAACGGTCGCGAACCAGAGAAACTGAGAAAGGGGGCTGGTTACAACCTGGGAAGGTATTAGCACCCAGATTGTCCGTCGTACTCGACGGGATCCACGCTTGAAAGTTTGTGTTTAAAGGGGTAGTGTCAGTGCTATCTGTGTGCAAACGCTGAAAAAGAATGTACATGTGTCAGTGCAAAAGAGATGTGAAGTGAAATTGCTCAGGAACTGAGGCTTAAAAGATAATGCTGGAAGAGGGGGGAAGACACAGAGACTTTTGTTTGATAACAGTTAAGTTATGCCTACGTATCCTCTCGTGCAATGAGGAAGTCAGAACACCGTAGTTCGACTCAAAGAGACTGAAAGATAAATTGACTGATGAACTGCTTGCTTGTCTATGCTCAAGTGTATGACCTGTCTGGCTCAGGTGCTAACTGTCTTGCATTAAACGGAAGAAGCGAGTTCTCGGTTGTGAGTGAAGATGATGAGAAAAGAATCCCGGAGGAGACGATTATTGTTTGTTTTTGTTTCTGATTAAGGTTTAGTCTCTGATTAAGAGATGAGAAGAGAGACACAAAAGAAGACACAAAGGTAAAACTAAGGGAGAATAATCAAAACCTAATTGTTATCATGCTTGGGTATTCCTAGGGTTTATGAGGCTTTCAAGAGATCTTCAAGAAAAGCCACCAAGGATGAAGCATAAGAAAGGAAGAGAAGCAGAAGAAACAAGCTAACTTACTTCACTTAAGAAGATAAGTGTAGACACCCCAAATTTGCCCTCTGGCTTTTCTGTCTTTGTCGGCGTTTCGTTTTGCATTCATAAGCATTTTGCATACCATTTGCATAAGCTCCTAAGACATGGGATCACATTTTCTGAAGGTTTAGGTTTTCACGTTCCTACTTGTGGATTATCAGAAGAATTCAAGGTCTTGGCTATGCCACTTCATTGGTATCATTCTCTTATTGTTCCTGTCACTAAATTAGGGTTTATTGCCCTGATTTAGCGGTAGTCAAGGATTTCACGTCTGAAGAATATTCACTGATTCATCTTGCCCATCATCAATAATTAAGGGTGAATAAAGAGGTCTTCTCTTTGTCAAGTTACAAGACCATTATTTTCTTCTCAGCATGTTGGACTATTCTTTTCCTTAGTGAGCGTATAATACAAGTGGTTGAGGGTTTCTCTTCCTTTGTGTGGGCTTGTTTGATTATCGTTGATTGAAGATGGCGTTTAGAATTTGACGTCAGAGGTATTTAGGATGCAAGAGATTCAACTGCGTGTCTACATTGTGATTAGAGCATTATCTTCAGTTCAGTTGTTTACGGCTTACTGCGGGTGGTTCAGATTAATTGGTTTTTGAGGATCATCGAGGATACGTTTGTGATGTGCGTTGAGAGTTTGAAGTAATTGTGTTAAGATTGGTCATTCGAGTTATTGAGGTTTCAAGATACAAATTTGTTCACTATCATTCGTGTCCGTTTCACAAACCATTTCATTGTCTAAATGACTTGTCTTTCATATCCGTTGTTCACTTCATCCAAATATTCATAATCTTTTTAAAGTATTCATTTCATCATCCAATTTTTCTTTTATTTCTAATCCTTATTTTCAATAACCATATTCATTTTATTTCCACCTTAATATCCACATTTATTTAACTAAGCCCATTATCATTTCTAATATCTAACCCATTTTATTAAATTTCATCTATTTTCTTTCATTCAAACCCATTACACTTTTATTCTAATTATAAAAATTCAGCATTTTAAACCAAAGCCAATTGGCAATTCATTATTAAGTCTAAACACATATCATTCAATTCTTACTAAGCCCATCAATTTTTTCTCTTTATATTTTGTGTTACAATACTGTAAAAAAGTAGTACACGAAAGTCACAGCTAGCACACATGGCCCCACTCCCATTCTTTCTTTTCACACCAAATTTCAGACACTACAGTAAAAAACCACTCATCACTCCAACGGATAGTTTTCTTTGACTTTTCAATCTTCTACCACCACTTGCTCAAACGGTAACCTACAGAATTCAAAAGAAAACACTGCAGTTACATAACACACACACACAACATAACGTTTTTCCGCGGCAACAAATTGAGATACCACACACAAATCCTCTCTTCAACTGGGTACAATTCCCACCTTTCCAAAAAACCGCTTCTCATCATACACAAACCACTCACTCTCGTAAACCCTCTATTCACTTCTCTTCTTCATCAATATAACTTCATCAACCATATTGCTTCTATTCTCGACCACAGAACATAAACAAATCTCCAGCCACCCTGTAATTTCTCAAACATAACTAGTCATGATTGACTCCTTTTAAACAATGACTCTTCTTCATTCCCACTCCGTCAAACCCTCACTGCAACCACCATAAACTCACACCAAATCTGTTCAAACACAACATAACCTTCAACCTTTTTTCGTCGCCACACATAAGCCGCCATCCACCATTCTTCAACTAAACCGCAAACCTGCAAAACAACCAAATAAACACTCTTCATTTTTTTATTCACAAAACAACAACTCCATCCTCACACTATCAACAACCTTCAACGTTCAGGCCAACAAAAAATCACCATTTTCAATTGAAAATTACAAACACGAAACACACCATTCACCTGTAAAAAGAAACCACCCATCAACACTTCAATCTCACAACTTCATCAGCGACAACAACAAACCTCACCCACTCACAAACCAAACTCAGATTCAAAACAGAACAAAGAAGACGGAGATGAAGAGGAAGTTTGAAATCGATAACAGGACGAGATCGAGTAGAAGAAACAAACCGTGACGAGGAGCAAGTCGGACCAAATCAGAGAGAACCGTGAGGGAGTTGAACGGCGGAGCCTTTTTTTTCTCGTCCGGCGAGGAGCTTGTCGCGGTACCTCTAAGAACAGGGACGAAATCGCCAAATATTGGTGGATGAGCGGAGGATTTAGGGACGAAATTTGCCGGCGGGATTTGTTTTTTTTTTCATTGTTGTGCGCCGTTTGTGAATAGGGTTTGGGAAAGCCAAGACGGAAGCGAGGCAGAGAGAGGCCGACGGATTTCGAACGGCCACCGCGAAGCACGCCGCAGAACGCCGGAGAGTGAGGCCGCTGTTCGATGATGATGATTAGACGGAATCTGGCACGGCGTTTCTTTGAAGGAAAGGGTTTTCGGCGTTGACGTTGTGATTCAGAGAAGATTGGGGCTTGTTTCTACGTTCCCCTGTTTCTGTTTTCTTTAAGCTTTTCTTTTCTTTTTTTTCTTTATAAAAGAAAACACAAAAAAACAAATCAGGCTATGTTGTTGTTGGTGGGCTCAAGGCCCACTGAGGTTTTCTTTCCAGCACCCTAAGACCTGCGGCTTCCCCCCCCTCTCTTTACTTCCTTTAATTATTTTTCTTTTATTTCTTATTTAAACAATTGATATTTAGTTCTGAATATTATTTAGTATTTATTAAAATTTTTTTTTGACTTAGGTTTTATTAATAGTTCTTTAACTTAGATTTTATTAATAGTTTTTGATAGTTTTTTGACTTAGGTTTTATTAATAGTTCTTTAACTTAGATTTTATTAATAGTTTTTGATAGTTTTTGACTTAGATTGTTATTAATAGTTTTGCTAGAATTTTAGTTAGAATTTTATTAAAAACTAATTAGTTCTTAATTGACATTAAGTTTTTTTTAAGAATTTGATTAGAATTGGATAATTCCGTTTAACTTTTTGTTTATTTAAATAGAATTGTACTTAATCTTGGTTTCAGTTTGTGTTTAATGTTTTGTAGGTCTCTTGTTTGATTTCGTTGATGAACGATAAAGCGTGGCGATGACCTGGTGACCATTTGTTTTCATAATTTTGTTCAGGAGATTGAAATCTCTAATGAAATTTGCACTTAACTGTTGAATCTGTTCTGGACTTGACATTATTCCTCGAGTTTCTTTTGCGGGTATTGAAGAGGCAACGGACCTTATCCGTTAGGTAACGCTATGGCCCGATTTTAATTACTGCATACTGTTGCATCTGGAAGTCCTACTGGTGTTGGCTCTGTTTGTGCATTATTCATCTCCATTCTGCATTCCTTATCTTCATTCTTATTCATCTCCATATCGCATTCTCATCTTATTTCTCCTTATCTTATTTCTATTTCATCCAACTCATCCTATTTCATTCTTCATTTTTATTCATCTTAATTCTTCTTTCTCATCTTCTTCTTTTCGTTCTTAACTGGAGGTGTGCTTAGGCCACCATGGAGCTTCTCCTTTCATCTTTCTCTTTTTCTTTCTTTCTTCTTTAGGATAGTAAACCTCACACAACCTAGGAATGACCAAGCATGACAATAATTAGGGTTTGATTAGTCCCCCCACTTAGCTTTTACCTTTGTGTCTCTTTGAGTCTTCTCTTCTCATCTCATAATCAGGGACTAAACCCTAAAGGCTTTAAGGCTTTGTGATTAAGCTTATGCCTGCATCCTTCTATTAGGATGGAGTGTATAACTTTAATCCTAAGTGTTAAACCCTTAATGTGTTTAAATCCTTTAATCAATTCACTTAATAATCATCAAGACATCACACTTGTAACTTGGGCCTTGCATTAGGGTTCTAATTCTTCCTTAATTGGTCAAGAAGGACTAACCCTAAAGTTAATGGACAAGTCCCCCTCAAGTTGTCTTACAAATCATAAAAAACACTTCATCATCATATCATTAATAAAATCCACTTAATCAAAGGTTTGTTCTGTCATGGGTTTAATCCCTAATCATGGATTAAGCTGAGGATCCTTCCTCAGCTTAAACACCCTCATCTATTATCCTTCTTTTAGGATAGTGTAATGAGCCTGTTAAATCCCTGATTATGGCTTAACCTCATTACTTAACACTAAACAAAAATCACAAAAAACATCTAATTAATCATAAGTAGGTTAATGATCTTAACCCTACATCAAAGGTGATTAAGTGTGAGAATCTGACTTCACACTTAAGGTAATTCTCATTACCCCTAATCAGAGGGATGATGTGATGAGTTTACCAAATCCATTGATTTAGGTTTAAGCTCATTATCCTATGACAAAAATCCAAAAAGCAATAAAAGACTGAAAACTCAAAAACAAACAATAATCGTCTCCTCCGGGATTCTTTTCTCATCACCTTCACTCACAATCGAGAACTCGCTTCTTCCGTCTAATGCAAGACAGTAAGCACCTGGGCCAGACAGGTCATACACTTGAGCATTGACAAGCAAGCAGTTCACAAGTCAAATCACCTTTCAGTCTCTTTGGGTCGAACTACGGTGTTCTGACTTCCTCATTGCACGAGAGGATACGTAGGCATAACTTAACAGTTATCGAACAAAAGTCTCTGTATATTCCCCCTTCTTCCAGCATTATTTTTTTAAGCCTCATGATCTTGAGCAATTCATCCTCTGTTCCTACACTGACACTTTCATACTTCATATCACACTTCACACTCCTTACACTGACACCTGTACATCCTTTCCAGCTTTGATACACAAATTGCACTGACACTACCCCTTTATAGCACGAATCTTTCAAGCGTGGATCCCGTCGAGTACGGCGGACAATCTGGGTGCTAATACCTTCCCAGGTTGTAACCAACCCCCTTTCTCAGTCTCTCTGGTTCGCAACCATCTTATCCATCTTTTTCTAGGCCTATGCAGCATTGCCTTTCCTCCGGGATAAAAATGCCTAGCTGGCGACTCTATCCATTCTCCAGTGAGTTCACGGCTGTGTGTTCTCACTGTTCCCTTCGCCGACCGTTCGCGTCTGTACCTTCATCTGATCCGTTTTCATTTGTCGGGAGCGACAGCTTGGCGACTCTGCTGGGGACCCTTATACTGCAACCAGGGCTTCTGGTTCTTTTCGTGGGTTCCTCCTAGCGCTTGATTGATTTGTGTTTACTGGGGTGTTATGTGCTTGTTTGTGCTTGTATTTATTTTTGTTTATTGCTTTATGTACAGTTACTTTACTGCTTTCTTTACTGCTTTTATATATCATACTGTCATACTGTGCTGGCTGGATCTGGTTTTTCTTTGGTGGGTGGGTGTTCCATTGAGAGTTAAGGTCCTATACCTGGGACCTGAGTGACACCTAGGCTAGAGTGAATCATATTCTTTCCCAGTCAATTTTCAGTCTGGTGCGGGAATATGAAACACGGTTCAGATATGGGTTTCTTCTTGAGAACTCTGTGTTGCAGATTTCCTGCAATGCTAGGGGGATCTGGGAAGCCTGCTAAGTCTGGATGACCTTTTAGTATTGACCTTCAGAAATTGAGGTGAATTAGAGGAGGAATTGTTATGGTAATTGTAAACACTGTACCTCCGGGTTAGAAGTGCTTACACTTCTCATAACAGATCCAAGTCTGAGGATCCTTGTTCTAGATCACTACCTGTGAGGGGGTTGGGCTGTTTACAGGTTTGCAGGAACCCTCGACCTCAACATACCCTCATTACCAGTACAGTTGTTGATCCAGTCACTATGATCCTGAAGTTATTGACCTCTGGTTTTCAGTTGCTATTTTGGGTTACTATACAGAGATCTTGTGGTTACAGACACTCGATTCTTGGTTCAGTATTCCAGATTCCAGGCAGTTTCCAGCTGTGATCCCATGTCTTTGCATCTTTTGCATCATCATACTGCATTTTGCATCTGCATTGCATTTTCCTCCTCCAGAGAGCTCATCCTTCCTCTTTTGTCCATGACCAGCCAGTTGATTTCCCGGTACTCAGTTTGAACAAGTGTTAACTGTTGGAAGACGACAGAGCGTGTGAAGTTTGACTGAGCAGTGTCAAGAGGTATATCATAAACAACGGTGTCAGTGGTCCGAGCAACGGTGTCAGCAGAGTTGGTGATCATTGTATCCTTTTATCATTTTGCATTGTAGTTTCTTTCCTGTTAGCAGCTACTTGTCATTTAAGCATTGTTAATTTAAATGGTAATGTTAATGTAGTGATCTTGCATTTTTGAATCAATTATGTCGCATTCGCTCATTTTTCTGTACTTGCATTGAAAAAAAAAAAAAAAAAAATTGCATCCATTTACCTCCCATTTATTTCACTGTTGTTTAGCAGGTTTGAGGGAGGATGATGACAACTGAATACCCATAATTGTTCAAGGTATGCTTTCAGGGTAGAACCTGCTGACGATGTACAGGCATTGTTTCAATTCCCAAACACCGGAGATATAAGGGAGATAAACCCTCGTCACCCCCTTTGAGCCTTGAAGCAGGAGTTTCTTTTCTGAACGAAAAACCCTCACATTCAACCCGGGGCAGGGTAGTCATCAGTTAATTTGACCGAGCGTTCAAAAGGAGTGTGCATCCGAGGATCCATTACCTTTATTCATTACACCTCAAGAGGTCAAGGGACGTGAAACCACAATGGTTATCCCTCACCAACAAAGGAATGAGGCAGTCGACCCTTTCAGCAAGTCATGACAAGCCAGTGTCACACGATTTGTTCAACAAAAATAAAATAAAAAAAAGGAAATAAAGCCCGCTAAGTCGAAAAAATATGTGAAAACCAATGACTTAGGCAAAAGTTAGGGCATCCCGCTGGACTTCAAAATCGAAAATTCAAAAAGAATCAGTCCAGGCAAAAGTTAGGGAGTAAAAAAAATGATGAAAGAGAATCTTCCATGAGAACAAAATCGTGTGACCAGACACAAAGTCAGAATGGGTGACTGTTACTCCAAGAAACCTCATTGGTGCTTAAACCATCAACGTCATTGGTTCCTCAATCATTACAAAACCCTTGTGAGAAGCGAGCGCTTAAGTCGAATTAGCTGAACATAGGACTGGAGAACATCAAGGAGAATGGGTGGGCACATATAAATTTTGAGCCATAAATCTTTCTTTCTAAAACCGTGAACCAGACCACGTTATAACCCTTGAAAGTCCTAATTGAATCAGGTTCAATTCTGAAAGCATGCTACGACAAGGTTGCGTAAACTGACTCCTAAAGGTTTGCTAATTCAGCACTACGTTTGGACTAATCGTCCATTCGTCACACAAAGTCACAGCATCAAAATAAATAAATTTCCAAACTTGCATGTGCACTGCATTAAAATTACCATTTGTGAATGTACAGTTTTAATTGCAAGTCAGTTTGTGACACCAGGGAAGTTCCTACAAAGAGCAATCGCGAGGGAACTTGATCATTCAACAATGATGACCAGAATCAAGAGCATCTTGTCAGCCTATGAATCAGGGGGATGTTATCCAGCGGTTTTGTTGACCAAGGAATCTGTCAGGGTAAAGAGAGTTCCCAAGCATCAGTTGATCAAGGAACGTCATTCAAAGTCAGTTGATCAGAGCTGAGTCTACCAAGCAGGGGCAGGCCGCCCTAATTTTCTGTTGTCCAAGGATGAAATCTTCCAATGCTCAGTCAGAATGAGTCAAGTCGCTTCCACGCTCATACCGGGGCAGGACACTTCCAGAGATCACTAAGTGCAACTCTCCTCGAGAGAACATCCAGGTCCGCTGTTCCAGGGTTTGTATAATCAGTGATAGTCTGTTCAGAGACTCACCCAACAGGGGCAACCTTAGCTGCACAGAGCAGGTTATATCAGTGATCTCCGAGTTCAAGGCGAGTGTCGGGAAATCATGCTACCCACCGTCGCCTTTGTCACCCTTCTCAACCAGAAACCTTGTCACTAAGACCTTTCTTCCCACCTCGGGAGCTTTTCCGGCCTTTCATAATCATGGCATAAATCATTTGCATACGTTATTCATGTCGCTTCGCTCGAGCATATAGAGCATGTGCATCATAATTGCATTGAGCATAACTCCCCACAAACATCAATCTCACACCCAGGGCCCCGTAACCCTAACTTATCAACATTTCAAAGCCCAGTTCCCGTCTGGTAAACCTTTTCAAAGCTCAGTTCCCGTCTGGCAAACCTTTTTAAGCCCAGCTCCCGTCTGGCAAACCTTTTCAAGTCTAGTCCTCGTCTGGCAGACAAACCCAAAGTCCAGTTCTCGTCTGGCAAACCAACTTCAAATACCAGTTCTCGTCTGGTAGGCGAACCTTTTACCAGTTCTCGTCTGGTCATCTTTTCATTCAACCTGTTGAACGCCAGTTCTCGTCTGGCGGTCATTCTTTTTTCAGAGTCAATTCTCGTTTGACAATGAACACCTAAGGAGTCAGTTCTCGTCTGACGACTTATTCTTTGCCCATCAGTTCTCGTATGTTGGCCTACCTTTTATAAACCAGTTCTCGTCTGGTAATTCACCTTCAAAAGTCCAATTGCTTGGCAACCAAAAAATATATATATATCTATCAACCTGGCCCTAGCGCCCAACCATCCTTGTTCTCATATCCTTGGCATTGAGCATACGTCTACATTGTACATCATTTGCATTGCATCTTCATACCGCATGGTTTCTGTTTTAGCTCTGATGTGGGGCAAGAATCGTTTCAAGACGTAATCTGGGGCAGTTATCTCAAGACTTGTTGAATTTATGCGAGAGTTTGAAGACACTGGGGCAATTCTGGATGCCAAGTCTTCTGTAAAATCCTTTGAAGACAATCTTTTTATGGATGATGCAGTATGGTATAATTGAGGAGTTAAGGGAATGTTAGTTCACTCAGGATTATCAGTAATGCTTTTGTTGAGCTCAGAAGTTTGAAGCACTGTGTTAATTCTCAGGGAATGTCTGGTATTTATTTTACCAGCAGGGCATTGGAAGTTTATTTCTTCCCTGAGCATAAAGATCTTCTTTCAGCCGACAAGTTTCCCTCATGAGGATTTGTTTATTCGCATTCAGTCGAAGCCAATTTTCTTTGGCACATCTTCCCAACACAGTCATTATGCTATACTTGGGGCATACTTTGATTCTCCAGCAAAGTCTCTCCTCAGCAAAGCATTGCCAAATCTTTTCTCGACCATGAAGGTTGACATCCCCAGCTGAGTTGGAACAGACGATATCCCCAACAGAACTTCAAGGCTAGTTGAATCGTTCTCATCCCCAAGCGGACTTATCTGTCCACAGTGAAGTTTTCCCAACAGGCAGCTGAAGGCCTTGTTTCCCCACAAAGTTAGAATTATCAGAATTCCCTCCTCAGCCGGATTGTGTGATCAAGCATCTTCCTTAGCCAAGTCTAAAGATGATCTTTCCCCATAGAGTCATCGGGATTCTCATCTCCAAGGGATTTCCCCAACAGAGCAAGAAGAAATTCTCCCTAGTGGAGTCAAAGCAGGATGATCAGATCCTCAGCAGATGTTCAAAGCAGTTAAACGAAGTATACCTCACGCAAAGTCGTCTTTCCTCCAGTGAAAACCTCTCCAACAAGCATCAGGTTGCCAACACTTCGTTCCCATCAGAGTTAAAAGCTTTCAACCCGTCAGCAGTATACATAATGTTTACCAAATTCCCCAGCGGAGAGTTAAAGCTAAAACAGTTGCCTTACACTCCCGAACATCAGTATATACTCCTTGTGGCACCCGTCCGTGTCATATCCCCAGCAGAAAGCCGAAGCATCCCCTTTGCACTCACAGATACTTGTATATATATAACTTTCTTGACATCCGTCCGTGTCATCTTCCCTAGCACAGTAACATCAAACACTTTGTATACCAGATACTTGTTTATATTATACTACTCTTCTCTTCGACACTCGTCCGTGTCACTCTCCCCAGCAGTTAAAATACTCATCTATACAACATTCATACTCACCACTCATACTTACTATCCCCACAGATTCAACATTGGTCCTTGTTCTTTGTTAAACCAGTTGGTACTCGTCCGTACCGTCATCTCAGAACATTGCATCTAGTGTTTGTTTCTACATGATACTCGTCCGTATCATAGTCTTAAGGATGCTCGTCCGCATCTTTAATCCATACACCGTGTCAAACACTTGCGTCTCCTTGAATATAGATACTCGTCTGTGTCAATTATTCCCCAGAAGAATTCTTTCAGATGCAACACTCGTCCGTGTTCTTTGTTAACCAGTTGATACTCGTCCGTATCATCATCTCTGAACATGTGTCAGTTTGTTTCTACATGATACCCGTCCGTATCATAGCCTTAAGGATGCTCGTCCGCATCTTTAATCTATACACAATACCAAACACTTATACCTTTTGTTTCTTGGATGTAAACGCTCGTCCGTGTTCACTATATCCCCAGTAGATCACCAACAAAGCATTTTTCTTTTATCTGAGAGCAGCCGTACCCTGCTGAGTGGTCGTCCTCCACTTCTTGATGGTCGTCCTCCATCATGCTCATCCGATGGCCGTCCCCATCGTTGATTTTAGCAGCCGTCCCCTGCTAGGTGATCGTCCTCCACCTTTTGATGATCGTCCTTCATCACTTTATCCAATGGCCGTCCCCATTGTTGATTTTGGTTATCTAACACTCGTCCTGTGTTACGATACACCTTGAGAGCAGCCGTCCCCTGCTGAGTGGTCGTCCTCCACTTCTTGATGGTCGTCCTCCATCATGCTCGTCCGATGGCCGTCCCCATCGTTGACCTTTTCTATCCGATGGCCGTCCCCATCGTTGATATTTTGGCAGCCGTACCCTGCCAGGTGGTCGTCCTCCACCTTTGGTGGCCGTCCCCATCATTTCTTCCTTTATCTCCAACAGAGCAGCCGTCCCCTGCTGGGTGATCGTCCTTCACCTTTGATGGCCGTCCCCCATCATCTGTTTATTTCATTTATTCTTTAACCCGACGGCCGTCCCCGTCGTGGTCCCTTTTCCTTTTTCAGCCCGATGGCCGTCCCCATCGTTGGTTACTTTGCTTTGTGAACTTGATGGCCGTCCCCGTCATGTTTCATTAATCCCCAGAGATGCTACAGCTTTATCTTGATGGCCGTCCCCATCATAATGTCACATCTTTTTATCCCCAGCTAGTCGGCCGTTCCCGTCTTGGCATTACCTTTTATCCCCAGCATGTCGGCCGTCCCCGTCGTTGCTCCATACCCGGCAGTCGTCCTCTGCTTGACGGTCGTCCTCCGTCGCCCATACTTTACAATATACTTTACTTTCTTATACAATCTATATCCCCTTTCTTCTTCATTCTGTGAGTGCAAATTTCGGGGTCTTTTTGATATTCAATCACTGTTTATCTTGAACGTCTAATAGCCGTTGCTCTCATCCTTTTCAGATTAACAGTTGCTTGAATAGGGGCAGCTGTAGACACCCCAAATTTGCCCTCTGGCTTTTCTGTCTTTGTCGGCGTTTCGTTTTGCATTCATAAGCATTTTGCATACCATTTGCATAAGCTCCTAAGACATGGGATCACATTTTCTGAAGGTTTAGGTTTTCACGTTCCTACTTGTGGATTATCAGAAGAATTCAAGGTCTTGGCTATGCCACTTCATTGGTATCATTCTCTTATTGTTCCTGTCACTAAATTAGGGTTTATTGCCCTGATTTAGCGGTAGTCAAGGATTTCACGTCTGAAGAATATTCACTGATTCATCTTGCCCATCATCAATAATTAAGGGTGAATAAAGAGGTCTTCTCTTTGTCAAGTTACAAGACCATTATTTTCTTCTCAGCATGTTGGACTATTCTTTTCCTTAGTGAGCGTATAATACAAGTGGTTGAGGGTTTCTCTTCCTTTGTGTGGGCTTGTTTGATTATCGTTGATTGAAGATGGCGTTTAGAATTTGACGTCAGAGGTATTTAGGATGCAAGAGATTCAACTGCGTGTCTACATTGTGATTAGAGCATTATCTTCAGTTCAGTTGTTTACGGCTTACTGCGGGTGGTTCAGATTAATTGGTTTTTGAGGATCATCGAGGATACGTTTGTGATGTGCGTTGAGAGTTTGAAGTAATTGTGTTAAGATTGGTCATTCGAGTTATTGAGGTTTCAAGATACAAATTTGTTCACTATCATTCGTGTCCGTTTCACAAACCATTTCATTGTCTAAATGACTTGTCTTTCATATCCGTTGTTCACTTCATCCAAATATTCATAATCTTTTTAAAGTATTCATTTCATCATCCAATTTTTCTTTTATTTCTAATCCTTATTTTCAATAACCATATTCATTTTATTTCCACCTTAATATCCACATTTATTTAACTAAGCCCATTATCATTTCTAATATCTAACCCATTTTATTAAATTTCATCTATTTTCTTTCATTCAAACCCATTACACTTTTATTCTAATTATAAAAATTCAGCATTTTAAACCAAAGCCAATTGGCAATTCATTATTAAGTCTAAACACATATCATTCAATTCTTACTAAGCCCATCAATTTTTTCTCTTTATATTTTGTGTTACAATACTGTAAAAAAGTAGTACACGAAAGTCACAGCTAGCACACATGGCCCCACTCCCATTCTTTCTTTTCACACCAAATTTCAGACACTACAGTAAAAAACCACTCATCACTCCAACGGATAGTTTTCTTTGACTTTTCAATCTTCTACCACCACCTGCTCAAACGGTAACCTACAGAATTCAAAAGAAAACACTGCAGTTACATAACACACACACACAACATAACGTTTTTCCGCGGCAACAAATTGAGATACCACACACAAATCCTCTCTTCAACTGGGTACAATTCCCACCTTTCCAAAAAACCGCTTCTCATCATACACAAACCACTCACTCTCGTAAACCCTCTATTCACTTCTCTTCTTCATCAATATAACTTCATCAACCATATTGCTTCTATTCTCGACCACAGAACATAAACAAATCTCCAGCCACCCTGTAATTTCTCAAACATAACTAGTCATGATTGACTCCTTTTAAACAATGACTCTTCTTCATTCCCACTCCGTCAAACCCTCACTGCAACCACCATAAACTCACACCAAATCTGTTCAAACACAACATAACCTTCAACCTTTTTTCGTCGCCACACATAAGCCGCCATCCACCATTCTTCAACTAAACCGCAAACCTGCAAAACAACCAAATAAACACTCTTCATTTTTTTATTCACAAAACAACAACTCCATCCTCACACTATCAACAACCTTCAACGTTCAGGCCAACAAAAAATCACCATTTTCAATTGAAAATTACAAACACGAAACACACCATTCACCTGTAAAAAGAAACCACCCATCAACACTTCAATCTCACAACTTCATCAGCGACAACAACAAACCTCACCCACTCACAAACCAAACTCAGATTCAAAACAGAACAAAGAAGACGGAGATGAAGAGGAAGTTTGAAATCGATAACAGGACGAGATCGAGTAGAAGAAACAAACCGTGACGAGGAGCAAGTCGGACCAAATCAGAGAGAACCGTGAGGGAGTTGAACGGCGGAGCCTTTTTTTTCTCGTCCGGCGAGGAGCTTGTCGCGGTACCTCTAAGAACAGGGACGAAATCGCCAAATATTGGTGGATGAGCGGAGGATTTAGGGACGAAATTTGCCGGCGGGATTTGTTTTTTTTTTCATTGTTGTGCGCCGTTTGTGAATAGGGTTTGGGAAAGCCAAGACGGAAGCGAGGCAGAGAGAGGCCGACGGATTTCGAACGGCCACCGCGAAGCACGCCGCAGAACGCCGGAGAGTGAGGCCGCTGTTCGATGATGATGATTAGACGGAATCTGGCACGGCGTTTCTTTGAAGGAAAGGGTTTTCGGCGTTGACGTTGTGATTCAGAGAAGATTGGGGCTTGTTTCTACGTTCCCCTGTTTCTGTTTTCTTTAAGCTTTTCTTTTCTTTTTTTTCTTTATAAAAGAAAACACAAAAAAACAAATCAGGCTATGTTGTTGTTGGTGGGCTCAAGGCCCACTGAGGTTTTCTTTCCAGCACCCTAAGACCTGCGGCTTCCCCCCCCTCTCTTTACTTCCTTTAATTATTTTTCTTTTATTTCTTATTTAAACAATTGATATTTAGTTCTGAATATTATTTAGTATTTATTAAAATTTTTTTTTGACTTAGGTTTTATTAATAGTTCTTTAACTTAGATTTTATTAATAGTTTTTGATAGTTTTTTGACTTAGGTTTTATTAATAGTTCTTTAACTTAGATTTTATTAATAGTTTTTGATAGTTTTTGACTTAGATTGTTATTAATAGTTTTGCTAGAATTTTAGTTAGAATTTTATTAAAAACTAATTAGTTCTTAATTGACATTAAGTTTTTTTTAAGAATTTGATTAGAATTGGATAATTCCGTTTAACTTTTTGTTTATTTAAATAGAATTGTACTTAATCTTGGTTTCAGTTTGTGTTTAATGTTTTGTAGGTCTCTTGTTTGATTTCGTTGATGAACGATAAAGCGTGGCGATGACCTGGTGACCATTTGTTTTCATAATTTTGTTCAGGAGATTGAAATCTCTAATGAAATTTGCACTTAACTGTTGAATCTGTTCTGGACTTGACATTATTCCTCGAGTTTCTTTTGCGGGTATTGAAGAGGCAACGGACCTTATCCGTTAGGTAACGCTATGGCCCGATTTTAATTACTGCATACTGTTGCATCTGGAAGTCCTACTGGTGTTGGCTCTGTTTGTGCATTATTCATCTCCATTCTGCATTCCTTATCTTCATTCTTATTCATCTCCATATCGCATTCTCATCTTATTTCTCCTTATCTTATTTCTATTTCATCCAACTCTTCCTATTTCATTCTTCATTTTTATTCATCTTAATTCTTCTTTCTCATCTTCTTCTTTTCGTTCTTAACTGGAGGTGTGCTTAGGCCACCATGGAGCTTCTCCTTTCATCTTTCTCTTTTTCTTTCTTTCTTCTTTAGGATAGTAAACCTCACACAACCTAGGAATGACCAAGCATGACAATAATTAGGGTTTGATTAGTCCCCCCACTTAGCTTTTACCTTTGTGTCTCTTTGAGTCTTCTCTTCTCATCTCATAATCAGGGACTAAACCCTAAAGGCTTTAAGGCTTTGTGATTAAGCTTATGCCTGCATCCTTCTATTAGGATGGAGTGTATAACTTTAATCCTAAGTGTTAAACCCTTAATGTGTTTAAATCCTTTAATCAATTCACTTAATAATCATCAAGACATCACACTTGTAACTTGGGCCTTGCATTAGGGTTCTAATTCTTCCTTAATTGGTCAAGAAGGACTAACCCTAAAGTTAATGGACAAGTCCCCCTCAAGTTGTCTTACAAATCATAAAAAACACTTCATCATCATATCATTAATAAAATCCACTTAATCAAAGGTTTGTTCTGTCATGGGTTTAATCCCTAATCATGGATTAAGCTGAGGATCCTTCCTCAGCTTAAACACCCTCATCTATTATCCTTCTTTTAGGATAGTGTAATGAGCCTGTTAAATCCCTGATTATGGCTTAACCTCATTACTTAACACTAAACAAAAATCACAAAAAACATCTAATTAATCATAAGTAGGTTAATGATCTTAACCCTACATCAAAGGTGATTAAGTGTGAGAATCTGACTTCACACTTAAGGTAATTCTCATTACCCCTAATCAGAGGGATGATGTGATGAGTTTACCAAATCCATTGATTTAGGTTTAAGCTCATTATCCTATGACAAAAATCCAAAAAGCAATAAAAGACTGAAAACTCAAAAACAAACAATAATCGTCTCCTCCGGGATTCTTTTCTCATCACCTTCACTCACAATCGAGAACTCGCTTCTTCCGTCTAATGCAAGACAGTAAGCACCTGGGCCAGACAGGTCATACACTTGAGCATTGACAAGCAAGCAGTTCACAAGTCAAATCACCTTTCAGTCTCTTTGGGTCGAACTACGGTGTTCTGACTTCCTCATTGCACGAGAGGATACGTAGGCATAACTTAACAGTTATCGAACAAAAGTCTCTGTATATTCCCCCTTCTTCCAGCATTATTTTTTTAAGCCTCATGATCTTGAGCAATTCATCCTCTGTTCCTACACTGACACTTTCATACTTCATATCACACTTCACACTCCTTACACTGACACCTGTACATCCTTTCCAGCTTTGATACACAAATTGCACTGACACTACCCCTTTATAGCACGAATCTTTCAAGCGTGGATCCCGTCGAGTACGGCGGACAATCTGGGTGCTAATACCTTCCCAGGTTGTAACCAACCCCCTTTCTCAGTCTCTCTGGTTCGCAACCATCTTATCCATCTTTTTCTAGGCCTATGCAGCATTGCCTTTCCTCCGGGATAAAAATGCCTAGCTGGCGACTCTATCCATTCTCCAGTGAGTTCACGGCTGTGTGTTCTCACTGTTCCCTTCGCCGACCGTTCGCGTCTGTACCTTCATCTGATCCGTTTTCATTTGTCGGGAGCGACAATAAGTTATTTGAAGAAAGAAAGTAAGAGAGGGACATGAATGAGCAAGATCACTCTAAGCAAAAGCAAAATGCAGCAATGAATGCATAAGAGAAGAGATAATAAGAGAAGCGAGAAGTGAAGGCAAATTCACTTCTCAAAGTAATTACTACCTGAAAAGTTAGCATGAAGAAGTGAAATGAAATGTATGCAAGGATGCAAACCAAAACAAGAAGCAAATTCATGATTCAAATGATGCTAAGAGATGATGCAAATGTATGTCAAGAGTTGTGAATGATCATACAAGGGATGAGAATGTAAATGAAGCATGAAAGAAACATGAAAGTTCATGAATGTCCATGGAATGTAATGAATGAATAACATGGAAAATGGATGAAGAAATGATCAAGCATAGTTCTAATGTGTCCTAGGATGTCTTATATGTCATGTGGATGCATGAAATGTCATGGAAAGTTCTTGAATGAATGCTTATACAAGATGTATGCAAATTTACATGAGAAATTAGGGCTTTCATGCAACATGAGATGCAAAAGTCAAAAACAGAAGCAAATCATAAGATAAAAAATTGAAAATGGACTTAAAGGAACCCTAACTCCATATGATATCACACCCCAAAGGAGGAGGCCTAACTCTTAACCCTAAGGAAGTTATGATTTTCCTAAGTTATCTAGGGTTTTAAGGTACCTAAAGGGAAAAAATGCAAATCAAATAAAAAATGCAGAAGAAATTTGTGACAAAATTATTCTCGATACTACATGTCAAATGAAGATCAATGCAAAAAGAATCAATGTCATACCATTCATGGTTAGGCAGGAAAGAATTCTTGAAGTTAGGGTTCTAAAATGTGAATTTTATGAACCCTAAATTCAAGAAAATTATCAAAGATTGTTCAAAACCAAAAAGAAATTTGTATGGATGGTATGATAATGTTTCTAAATGTCCTAAGATGCAATGTGAATTTTTTTGGAATTTTTAGAAACCTAAATGATATTTTAATTAATTAATTTCCATTAATTAATTAAAATAAACATTTAAAAGTTTTAAAAATAATTTTTTAATGCAAAACATAAAAATAAAAATATTTTTGGGTTAAGAAAAATTTTTGAATGCAAAATGCAGAAGAAAACATTTTTTGAGATTTTCTAGCTATTTTAAATTAATTGTGCAAAATAAATGAAAATAAATGAAATAAAAATTAAATAAGACAGAAGTATGCTGATCCAAGGGTTCGTATTGGTTCTGGGGAATTTGTGGTTGACTACGCGCCAGATCCTATGGCCTGAATTCAAACTTAACTAATCTCATTTAATTAATTAAATAATCCAGATTAAATGTTAATGACAAGATCCTGGGCGTCCATCACACGCGGGAAAGAGAAATCTAATGACCCTCATTCAAACACTGCCCTAACCCTAATTACACAATTAATTACTTTCAGGTGGCCAGAGAAGACCTCCGGTCATCTTCTCCGGCCACACCCTCCCTGAGTAAATTCAAATCTTCATCCCTAGGTTATTTCTGGAGCTCTAAAGCTCCAGATCAGTTCCTCTCATCCTCCTAAACACTAATCTAACCTCAAAATAGATTTATAATTGCTCATAAACAAGATTCGAAGGAAAGATAAAAAATGGCAAAACTTTCAGAAACTCAATAAATGATCAATATGCAACCATTTTCAAAAATACAAAGCTCAGAGTGATCAGTGAAGCATGCTCTTTCATATTGTAACATAAAAATAGAGTTCTGGAAAAATGATTTGAGATGACTACCTGAGATGAAGCTTTCCAAACTTGAGCTTTCTGGCCACTTCTTTTGTGCAAAAAGCTTCCTTTGAACTTCCTGAGACTAATGGAATGCTTCAAAAGCTTTGAGAGTGGCTGGTTTGTGTTGTAGCAACTGAACTGGCCAAGAATTATGTTTTGTCTATGGGTGCTTTGAGGCTGTTTTAATGGTTGCTTTGTGGTCAGTGGATGATTTTGAGATGAATGGTGAAAGAAGTTTGAAGATTGAGTATGTGAGCTGAGAGATTCGAAGGTTTTGCAAGTTGAAGTGATTTTGGCAATGCTGAGTTCTTGGAGGTTTCAGCTTGTGTGTGTTATGAAAATGAACCCTTGGGGCATGCTTGTAAAGTCTGGATTGGGCAGAGAGTGGGTAGTGGACTGTGGTGATTGGTATGGGCTTCTTGCAAAAAAAGTCAAAAGTGTTGTACTTGAGGCATGGGAAATGGTGTAGCTGGCTCATTGGCTTGTCCATGCGCATCATGGATTAAGGAAGTCCATAGAATTCACTTTGAGGCCATTTAGCAAGTGGGAACAAAGTTATGTGGTGTTTTGCAAATTCATGAAGCTTTGGCCCTTTTGTAATTTCTTGATGTTTAAGGCATGGAATGATACAATTCTTTGGGCAATTCTGATTTTTATGCAATGTGTTATGTTTGTATGATGATTAGAAGTGTGTTTGAAGTCACAAAATGAATGGGCAAGTGGTTTTGCAAAGAATCCTCTTTGGTGCATTCTTGGAAATTATGTGATTTTTGCCAACTTTGACAAGCCATAACTTGAGTTCCAAAATGAATTAGGTCTTGTTCTTGTACTTTTTGAAAAGGGAATGATCCAATCTACTACTTTCATGACCAACAATTTTTCATTTGAAGCATTTTTGGTTGAGAAAGAGGAGGTTGAAAAACTTTCCCAAAATGGAAAGTTTACATTACAAGTCATTTCCATTTTTGGCAACTTTTGGTTTAGCTCACTTTTCTTCAATTTTATGAACTTATAAGCACTTCAATGATCAAATAAAGATCATATAACTTCAATTTGATGAAAAATCCACTTTGGTTCCATTGATGGGGGCCTCAGATGCCTTGATTTTGCTCTAACTTGCTCAAGAAGTTACCCAGTGATCAGATGACTTCCACAATGAATTTATTCATCAAAATTGGTACACATAATCCTTATTACATATTGAGACCATTAGAAACAAGAATGACCAAAAAATTTGGAGTTATGGCCTTTGAAACCAAAACCCTAATTTCAGGTCATATGTGTAGTGAAACCCTGGCTCTGCTTCCATGCTGTGCTAGTTCTTGTGATTCTTTGACTTACTTGATCTTTAAGGGATGTAATATGATGTTTTAACATACATGGACCCTCTTGGAATGATTGATGGCCTTTGGAGTGGCTCAGATGGATCCTGGATTGCTTAGATCACAAATCCTAGATGCAGATGAACTTGAACTAATGCAGTGAAGCAAAAATGCAATATGAGATGATATGCTTAAACTAATGCAAAGATGAAAGATCACAAGTCAATGGTGAAATGAGTGAGGGAAAATTTGGGGTGTTTACACCATGCTCATAGTACAACCAATGTTGACTTTTTGCAAAAACAACCATACCAATCAAGCTGAGCCACAACAACTCTTTGAACCAATTGCATTTGTTTATACTAACCTAAAGCAATCCAAAACACAACACACACAAGCTCAGAACCCCCCCCCACAAGCCAGGATTGACAAAATCACCAAAAAACCTTCCTCTCTTCGAATCTGCAAAACCAGCCACTCAAACTCAAATATTTTCCACCATTCACCTCACCACCACCTAAGGATCATTTCCCACCCTTCATTTCAACCAAACAACCACTCAAATCAAAATACGATATTCCACCTCTCAAAACTGAACTTCAGAAAGAGGCCAAATAAACTCACTCCAAGCATCAAAGCATTCTCAGGAAGCTCATTGGGGTTGGTTTGCACCAAAGAAATGTCCAGAAAGCTCAAGAACTGAAAGCTCAATCTCAGGTAACCTCAAGAACATTTTTTCCAGAACTTGCATTTTAAGTTTCTAAATGAATCTTCATACTTCACTGATCATCCTGATGTATTTTGTTTTGAAAATGGTTGAGTATTAAGCATGTATTGAACTTCTGAAAGTTTTGTTCAGTTTTACAATTTGCTTCGAATCTTGTTTTTGATGTATGATAAATGTGTTTTGATGATGGATTCTTGCTTAGGGATGTTAGAAGAGTGATTCTGGAGTTTTAGAGCTCTTGATTTGGCCTAGGGAAGGAAATATGTATTTTGATTGGCCGGAGAAGATGACTGAAACACTGTTCCGGTCACCTGAGAGTCATTAGGGCTAATCTCATTAATTAGCTGAGTTTAAATGCTGACCCTTAGATCTTAGGTTTGCCGCGCGCGTGAATGGCCCAGATAGCTTCATTAAAACCCTAATCCTGATTATTTAATTTAATTAATTAAAATTAGCCAGAAACAATACAGACCACACAATCACGGGCCAGTCAACTCCCTCCCTTCTTGTTTGAATCCTGACCCTCAGATGCGCTGACTTTCTCATTAAATTCATTTTATTTTATTTTCTTTCTATTTCTTTTGCATAATTAATTAAAAATACCAAAAAGCTTTCAAAAAATATTTCCTTTTGCATTTCTGTTTTAAATATTTTTCTTAACCAGAAAATGATTTTTATTTTATTTTTTGCATTAAAAAAGTATTTTTAAAATATTTAAATGATATTTTTAATTAATTAAAGTCTTTTAATTAATTAAAAATACATTTAGGTTTCTAAATATCACCAAATAAATCATGAATCATCCCATTGCAAAATATTTTCAAACTCTTCACACAAATTTCTTTTTAGGTTTGATCATAACTTGAGAATTGTTTTTGAATTAAGGGTCATTTAAATCATATTTTTGAACCCTAACTTGAAAAAATCTTTTCTGCCAAACCAAGAAGAGTTTGAAGATGATTCTTTTTGCATTGTTTTATGTATATCATGTAGTTTATAGGTCATTTATCTCATGAATTTATCTTGCATTTTCAAATTGATTTGCATTTTTCCCTTTTGAACCATCCAAAAACCCTAGAAACTTAGGAAATTCATAACTTTTGAGTGGTAAGGCTTTTGACCTTCTCCTTTGGGGTGTGACTTAGTATAGGATTAGGGTTTTTTTGAGTTTGGTTTCAATTTTTTATCATTCCATATGCTTCTGTTTTGTTCATTTGCATCTTGTTTGTCCATAAAACCCTAATTTTAGGTGTTCATTTGCATTCATCTTGCATATGCATCAATACATGAACTTTCCATGACATTTCTTGCATTCATATATCATCTTAGACATCTTAGGACATATTAGAATCATGCTTGATCATTTATTCATCTATTTGCCATGATTTGCATTCATTTCATTTCATTAACTTTCATGTGTTTTCAAACTTCAAAGCATGCCTACATGACATCTCATTCTTTGTATGATCATACATATGCATTTTGTATGCCTTTGTATCATCTCACATGACATTAACATTGCATGAAAAATTCTGACTTGGTCATTTCATCTCATTGCATCTCATTTCATTTCATTTCTTTATGCTTTGTACTTTATACATTCATGCTAACATTTTCAGGTGGTAAGTTACTTTGAGAAGTGGATTTGCCTTCACTTCTCACTTCTCTTTATCTCTTTAATTTGCATTTTGTTTGTATTTTAAGTGAACTTGTTAACTTGTGTTCCATTTCTCTCACTTTCTTTCTTTAAGTTACTTATCTTCTTCAATGAAGTAAGTAACTTATTCTTCTGCTTCATCCTCCTTTCATCTGCTTCTTCCATTGGTGGCTTCCTTGAAGATCTTTATTAAGCCTCACAAACCATAGGAACATCCAAGAATGATAATAATTAGGGTTGTGATTAGTCCCCCTTAGTTTTTACCTTTGAGTCTCCTTGAGTCTCTCTTCTCATCTTCATAATCAGATACTAAACTCTTAAAGTTTTAGGACTTTGGAATTAAGGTTATGCCTGCATCCTTCTCTTAGGATGAAGTGTATAACTTTAATCCTAAGTGTTAAACCTTTAATTTGTTTAAACCTCTTAATTAAATCATCTTAATAACCATCAATACTTTATCTTGTAACATGGGCCTTACATTAGGGTTCTAATTCTTCCTTTATGGTTAAGAAGGACTAACCCTAGTGTTTAATGGACAAGTCCCCATCAAGTCGTCTTACAAACCATAAAACTCATTTCTTAATCTCATCCCTTAATTAAAATCCACTTAATAAAGGCTTTATTATATAATGAATTTACTCCCTAACCATGGATTAAGTTGAGGTATCTTCCTCAGCTTAAGTGTTCTCATCTATTATCCTTCTATTAGGATGGTGTAATGAACCCACTAATCTGTGATTAGAGATTAAACTCATTACTTAACACTAAACAAAAACCCAAAAACATCTAAATAATCACCAGTAGGTTAATGATCTTAATCCTACATCATTATGGCAATTAAGTTGAGATGCATATCTCATACTTAAGTATTCTCATTATCCCTAATCAGGGAGGATATAATGAGTTTACAAGCCCTTGATTTAGGCTTAAGCTCATTAACTTACGCAAAACACCAAAAATAATAACAAAATTGAAAACACAAAAACAAACAATAATCATCTCCTCCGGGATTCTTTTCTCATCACACTCATTCACAAACGAGAACTTGCTTCTTCCGTCTAATGCAAGACAGTTAGCACTTGAGCCGGACGAGCCATACACTTGAGCATAGACAAGCAAGCAGTTCACAATCAATTTATTTTTCAGTCTCTTTGAGTCGAACTACGGTGTTATGACTTCCTCATTGCACGAGAGGATACATAGGCATAACTTAACAGTTATCAAACAAAAGTCTCTTTGTCTTCCCCCATCTTTCAGCATTCTTTCTAAAGCCTCAGTTCCTGAGCATTCACCCTTTTGCACTGACACTTGTACTTTCTTTTCTCAGCTTTTGCACACAGATAACACATACACTACCCCTTTTAAACACAATCTTTTAAGCGTGGATCCCGTCGAGTACGTCGGACAATCTGGGTGCTAATACCTTCCCAGGTTGTAACCAACCCCCTTTCTCAGTTTCTCTGGTTCGCAACCATCTTATCCATCATTTTCTAGGTTTATGCAGCATTACCTTTCCTTCAGGATAAAAATACCTAGCTGGCGACACTTTTCAGTTCATTTCATCTTCTCCTTTCGCCGACCGTTCGCGCTTGTACCGGGATGCAAATCTTTGGGAGCGACAAAACCCTAACTATACACCTATGAGTACGACCCCTATCTCCCATGTTGTTACCTGTCACACCCTAAATTTTGACCGGATTTTTTTTCAAATTTTATTCATCTGGCGCATTTTTATCGAATTATTTGATAGTCAGTCATTTTTGCATTATAATCAATTAATCATTAATCATGCAGTTCTATTTATTTTACTTTTAATGTCATATTTTATTCTTGATTTTTTTAGAATTACTTATTTCGCTTTAAGAATAGGAGTTTAGATTATATTAGATATTTTAGAATTAGTTTTAATTTAAATTTTATTTTGGTTCAATTCTAATTTAGAATTTTTTTATTTAAGTTAATTTAGATTTTAGATTAATTTCAATTTCAATTTATTTAGTTTAACTTCAATTTATTTTATTCAATATAATTTATTTTTTTATAATCTTTTTCAATTTTTTTTCTTTTTTATTATTTATATTATTATTATTATTTATATTATTATTACTACTTTTCTTTTGTTTTTCTTCATATTCAAAAAAGGAGAATTAGCAAGTGGGGTCCACTATAATGTAGTATAAACACTTCACATGGATTGCCAACTTGGAATTATCAATGGCCAAGAATCATTCTCATAAAGTCACATGGATTGCCAACTTGGACTTATCAATGACCAAGAATCATTCTCACACTTCACATGGATTGCCAACTTGGACTTATCAATGACCAAAAATCATTCTCATAAAGTCACATGGATTGCCACATCAACACTCCTACCTCATTAACACTATAAATAAGATCTATCTTTCTCTCATTTGAGACTAACAAAAATACCCTTAAATTCTCAAAATCTAGCATATTCATTACATATTTTTCAAAGTCCAAATTCTTTTTTTTTACTTACACAATACCATAAACATTCACCATCTTCATCACAACAACAACCTCCATCAAAACACCTTCACTTTATTCTACACAACAAGTTCAACCTTTTCTAGCTTTGGAGTTTGTGAGTATTATCCGTCATTTATTTATTTATATTTTAGTTTATAAAACTTTCATTTTGATTTTATTTGTATTAATCCATCTTTTTTTAGATCTTTACTTTATTATTTCATTTTTTTTCTAACTCTTAGTGTAGTTTAGTTTTAGTATTTTTATTATTATTTAAAAAATATGTCAAAAAACATAATAGTGAACTATTTGATTCTAATTTATTTTGTTCTTCCGGCTGATGATATCACAAAAGGCCACGATAAATCGTTTCCGATTAATCGTGACCAATATGAGGCCATTTATCTATTTTATTTTCATGTTATTTAATTTATTCTATCTCTATAATTTATTTCAATTTATTTAGTATATTTATTTATTTTATTTTATTTCTTGTATTTTTTTGTACAATATTTAATACTATCGATTCTGATTAATTCATACACTGCACACACGCTTCCTCTTGGGCAAACTACAACGATACCTTTTATTTCTTCGCAATCCCGCATAAATTATCATGTATCCCTCTCCCGTTTATTTTCAAACACAATTTATTTTTTTCGCCTTTATTTACGATTTATTATTATTAGGAACACCTTTAGGAATTAGGATTAGAATCCACTTCATTTAATCAATTAAAACATTCTTGCCTACACTTTACACACGTAAGTCGGTCGCTATGTGACTGTCATCTGCACGATCTTTATTGCATCTTAATTAATTAACGAGGAACTGAACTTCGGAATCTAGCATTCCGCGGGTTCTTTAATGAACCACTCTTGAGGCTAGCCTTCGAGTTGTGTTTCATTTATTCCTTCGTTTCTAAAATATTAAACCCTAAGTCATTATTAAACAAATATTCAAACAATCAACTCTTAATTAACACATTAAAATAATGAAAGAACTAAACTCAGGAATCTAGCATTCCTCGGGTTTTTAAATTGAATTACTGTTGGGGCTAGCCCCCGATTTGTAATTCATTCGCTCTTTCGTTTTCAAAACGTAAATCTCTAATTAAAATCGTGAAAAAACTAAACTCAGGAATCTAGCATTCCCCGGGTTTTTGAATTGAATTACTGTTGGGGCTAGGATCTCGATTTGCAATTCGTTCGCCCTTTCA
The DNA here is from genome assembly GCA_963966055.1 of Lathyrus aphaca. Classification (NCBI taxonomy): domain Eukaryota; kingdom Viridiplantae; phylum Streptophyta; class Magnoliopsida; order Fabales; family Fabaceae; genus Lathyrus; species Lathyrus aphaca. The sequence goes on from OZ014523.1 coordinate 80,833,793, forward strand.
CAATGGAGATACAACTTAAAATTCACCAATAAACACAAATCACTTTACAATTAATCAACGAATAACTGAACTCTGGAGTCCAGCACTCCACGGGTCCTTGAATGCAATCACTCTTGAGGGTATCCCTCAAGCTGTGCTTCATTCGCCTTTCGTTTTAAAAGACTTAACAAAGGTCAAACACCTTTTCTTTAAACGAACATTGTTTAAATCTTTCTATCTCGCAAATAAGCTAGCGCTTTAGCCTCCGCCGCGAGTATAAGCCAACGCTTAGCAGTAGAATGCGTTTTAAACAATCATTCCATTAAAAATCACAAACCGTAGTAGCACGAACTACGAAGCTCTGACTTTCCCATTGCACAAGGGAATACGTAGGCACATGGCTTTTAATCCTTCGCGAGCACAATAATAAAAAAAATTAACTATCTCTCCGGCACCATAATAAAAAACTTTAATCTTTTCCCCGAAACATTAATAATAATTTAAAAACTTTCTTTTCCTTTTAAAACAAACATATTAACAAACATTTAGAAGACAAAGACTTAGATCAACATTTAATCGCATAGTTAAGCTAAGAGGTTCCCGTTGAGTACAAAGGATGTGAGGGGTGTTAATACCTTCCCCTTGCGTAACCGACTCCCGAACTTAGAATTTGGTTTCGTAAACTATTTCTTATCCTATTTAGGTTGTATCTATATCTCTCTTTTCTTTAATTAGAATAAATAGAATTAGGTGGAGACTCTGTTGTTTTCTTCCCGCGTCCCATCGTGAGGATCGTATTTTTTTCGAGGTACGACAGTTGACGACTCTGCTGGGGACTAGCTCCATGCTAGAGAGGGTCGAGCCTCAGTTTGCTTTGTGCGTTTATTTTGTTTGATCTTATCTTTTTGTCTTCTTTATTTTTATTATTTATGTTTATCTATTTTCTCTTTTACCGCTTTCTCTTATTTGCTTATTATATTACTTGTCTGTGGGATCTCGGGGTCACATTGCAAGTAAAATACGAGTTGTGAAAAAAAGAGAGGGCACACCTAGGTTAGAACTGGTAGTCATTAGTGTTAGTCTCCAAGAACTCGCTTCTTGAGGGCCTAGCATGAAAGCTCCCCCAGATAGTTAGACTTTTCGTAGATCTTGTCACAACGCAGCTAGCCTGTCGCGTGACCTGATTCATGAAAGGGCTGTGATTCTGGGATCCATCATTAAGAACCAGTTTCTATATTGGTAGTTGTGTAATTTTAGTCTCAAAGGGCTCGCCCCTTGAGGGCCTAGCATGAGAGCTCCACTCAAGGTAGACCTTGTCGTTATTATCGTCAAAATGCAGCTAGCCTGCGGCGGGGCGTTAATACGATAAACTTCCGTGACCTTGGGTATCCTAAACCTTCACCATAGAAACCGTCATGTGAGTAGGGTTTTATGGGTACAAAATATAGAACCAATCTCTTACAGTCTACCAAATAGGAAGTTTCGAGTTATTTCTAGTTTCCGAGTTTGTTTGTGCTTGTGACCCTAAGCATAGCTGCATTGCATGGCATTGCATACCATCTGCATCATTTGCATTATTTCATACACCCGGGTTGTTCGTCAATTCATTCAAGTTGTCTTTGTATTCCAGTTTTCAATCGACCGTCAAACTGAATCTTCATAGCCGATACAGAACCCGAGCTTACCGCAGACGCAGGATGTCAGAACAAGAGGTTCATAATGCTGAGGTCCGAATGGAAATTGAGGAGTTGAAGACGAGTGTGACGAAGCTGACTGAAATGCTTCAAGTTTTGATTTCCAGAGGAGAGCCACCTCAGAGGACAGTGATCCAAGAGGTTGAAAATGCTATTGTCGAACCTCAGCCTACCCCGTTGCCACCTTCAACTTGGTCGGAGTTTGGCTTGCCACACAACTACTCTCCACCTTATGTTACTACTTCTGTGGTTGGTCAGGCGTCTAGACCCGCTTTTCAAGTTCCTATTTTCACTGAATCCAGACCTGTGATTCATACTGGCCAAATTCCCTATGAACACAATGCTGCTAGCGCTCAGGGTGACGATCTTGAAGATTATGTTGAACCTGAAGTTGGTCGTGAGCAGTATCGAGCTATTGACAAACGATTAAGGGCTGTAGAGGGTAATGACTTCTTCAATGTTGATGCAAGTGATATGTGTTTGGTATACGATCTCATCGTGTCTTCCAAGTTCAAGATTCCAGAATTTGAGAAGTACAAGGGGCACACCTGTCCAAAGCTCCATTTAACGATGTACTGTCGCAAGATGGCTACTTACACCAAGAACGACAAAATACTTATTCATTATTTTCAAGACAGTTTGAGCGGTGCCTCTATGAAGTGGTACATGGGGCTTGAGAAAGATCGTATCCATAGTTGGCCGGATTTGGGTGATGCTTTTGTGAAACAATACAAGTACGACTTAAACATGGCACCTGATCGCCGTCAATTACAGAATATGTCTTAGAAAGAGAGGGAATCCTTCAAGGAATATGCTCAACGTTGGAGAGAGTTGGCATCTCAGGTTAAACCTCCCCTAGATGAGAAAGAAATGACTAGTATGTCCATGGATACTTTGGCTCCCTTCTATTGGGAAAAATGATCGGAAGTGTGTCTTCCAGTTTCACTGATCTGGTTACCATTGGACAGAGGCTTGAAGAAGGAATTAAGAATGGAAAAGTGTCCAAAGTTGTTGAGTCTTCCAATGTTTCTAAGAAACCTTTTGGGAATTTCCAAAGGAAGAGGGAAGATCAGACCAATGTTATTTTCGATGTGGGTAGAAGACCTTAATACAGGGCCCAACATGATAATCAAGCTTATGTTGTTGTTGTTGCTCCTGTGATTGTTGCTCAACCAGCTAGAGCTCCTCAACGTCCAACTTTTGGACAAACTCAGAATCGTGATAGGGTTCACTTTGACCCTATTCCCATGACATACACTGAGTTATATCATGGTTTGGTTCAGAAAGGTTTGATAACCACTAGACCTATGCCTCCTCCTCCACATCCTCTCCCACCAGGCTATAGGGCAAACCTTCATTGTGAATTTCATCAGGGTGGAGCAGGCCATGACTTGGAACATTGTTTTGCTTTAAAGACAAGAGTGAAAGAGTTGATCAGAGACAAGATCCTCTCCTTCCGTGATCCCAATCCAAATGTCAAGGACAATCCTTTGCCAAGGCATGCAACTTGAAGCTTCAATCAACTTCAACCGGTTCTCCCTAAAGCCAGTGTTTCAAGACAGGACAGCTCATCCTTGTTTACTGATTAGTCACTAGGCCTTTGTTTCCTTTATGTTTGTATTTTCCTTGTATTCGTAACAACTGTTTGCCTTTCAATTATATTTGTACTTCTTTGATTAATGAAATGAGCATTTTCAATCTTTTGAATTCAGTTCTTCTGTTTATTTATGTCTTTACATTTTTTATTTAAAAAAAATACATATATACCTTTTGTTCAAAACTTTTGATTATGCAAATGTTTGAGGGAGGATGATGAAAAATACCCATAGCTTTTGTGATTTGCTTTCGGATAAAATCTTGTCGGTGATGTACAGGAATTGTTTCAATTACCAAACACTGGAGAGATAAGGAGTTAATCTATAGTTCACCACTTCGAGCCTAGAAGTAGGAGTTTCTTTTGGATCTAAACCCTTATGTTTAACCTGGGGCAGGGTAGTTGTTCAATTATTATGATTACACATTCAAATTACAAGACAATCCATTACAACCAATGGTTTGGCAGTCACAGCTTTCACAATTTCAAAATTACAAAAAAAATCCCGCTAAGTAAAAAAAAAGGACCTAGGAAAAAGTTAGGGATTGGTTCAAAAAAAGAAAATCAAGCAAAAGAGGCCCTTAAACCCTCAAAATCAAACAAGTAAGATTTAGTGACCACCATGTCCAAAATTGATGGGTCACTACAAACATCCATCAAAGCCAAATAAAATGATTGTCATTTCCAGTGAACCTCAAATCATCATCTTTACCCTTACGTTGTCAAGATAAATGTGCGTAGATTTAATTGAATGTAGGATTGGAGATTTATCACGAAGAAGGGTGGGTACAAATAATTTTGAGCCTTTATCCTTGTTTCATGAACCGTGAACCAAACCACGATACAACCCTTAAAAGACCTAATTGAGGTAAGGTTATTATGAAAGCATACTATAGTAAGGTTGTGTAAACTGACTCCAAAAAGATCTTTGCAAGTCATTTTGTTTTGTACATATTTTCACTTTACCTTTAACTTTGAACGTTATAAACCATCGTGTTTTGACTAGTGATTCATTTGCTTTTCTTCCAACAATAATTTTGATTTCAAAAGTTGCATTTGCTTTTAATTACCATGGTTGTATAATTTTTTTTGTTTGCAAACTATCTTTTCTAGCAAGGAATTTTCAAACAGTTAAGAATTGGTCTAGTGATCCTATCAGGGGCAAGTTCCTTCCAGACCATGTTGAGAATCAGGGCAAGGTTGTTGTTCGGTGAAAGTCCATCTAAGAATTGGTTTATACAAAATAATTTACAAAACTTATACTGAAGCAGGCTTCCAAGCGCATCATAAGGCAATCATTTTCAGAGTCAGTCAAGTTGAAGCAATGATCAACTCATCTACAATAGTCAGCTTATTTGGGGAAATTCATTGGAAGAATCCCTAAATAAACTTTTCATCCCTTCTCCGAGGATCATCAACTTGGTACAGTTTATTAGTATGGTGAAGGTCTGTTCAACCTCAGCATCCATAGTCCCCGAGAAGAATAACAATGATCTCAAAATGTTGACGAATCAACCTTCCAATCTTGTCATCTCCACAAAAGAGTCAATCCCTATTGTCAGCATCTGCATTACATGTATTTGATCATACATCATAACAAGTTCATATACTATGCATAACAAGAGTGTTTTATCCTCATTTTCACTTACCGTAGGTCATCTTATGGTCAAACATTTAGCTCACTTTGAAAGTCCAACTTCTTGGAACCTACCAAAAACTTACCTTTCTTTCACTCCAGTGCCATTCCTGGATATTTTATTCCTCCAGTGCTATTCCTGAGTCTTTGTATTATTCCTCCAATGTTGTTCCTGGATCTTAGCATACTTCTTCCAATGCTATTCCTGGGTCTATATCTTGTTCGTTCAGTGTCATTCCTGAAATTTTTATCTGCATATCCGATGCCATTCTTGGATATAGCGATTTGCCTTTAACTTCAGTGCCATTCCTGAAAATTTTATCTGTATATTCAGTGCCATTCCTGGATATTTTCTTTCCTCCAGTGCTATTACTGGTTCTATATCTTGTTCTTTTAGTGTCATTCTTGAAAGTTTTATCTGCATATCCAGTGTCATTCTCGGATATGGTGATTTGCCTTTAACTTCAGTGCCATTCCTGAAAATTTTATCTGTATATTCAGTGCCATTCCTGGATATTTTCTTTCCTCTAGTGCTATTCCTGGGTCTATATCTTGTTCTTTTAGTTCCATTCCTGAAAGTTTTATCTGTATATCCAGTGTCATTCCTGGATATAGTGATTTGCCTTTAACTTCAGTGTCATTCCTGAAAATCATTGCTCAGCCTTTACTCAGTGTCATTTCTGGATATAGGTATTTGCCTTTACCTTCAGTGCCATTCCTGAAAGTTTTATCTGTATATTCAGTGTCATTTCTGAATATAGTGATTTTCATTTACCTTCAGTGCCATTCCTGAAAATCATTGCTCACCTTATCCAATGCCATTCTTGGATATCGTGTCCCTTGTCTAAAGCTATGATTGAATGTCTTGCCTTTGATTGAAAATCTCTTACTTTATGTTCGTCCAATACAATCTATGGATGTCTGTTTTTATTCGACTTCGTCCAATTCAATCCATGGACGTTATTTCTTCTCTGTTTTTATTCTTAAGTGTCAGTTGGTCGCATCGTGCCACTGCGCACTCACTTTGAATATTTCCTTGTCATCATAAGTGTTAACTTGACTTCACCCGTGTTAGTTGAACCAACGCTTTGGATTTTTTTTTGTTTCCGTCTTTTGTTATTCTTAGTATAAACAATTACACTTGAACCTGTTGATTTATCACTTCGAATACTTCCTGTCTACGTTTCTTCATCCTCAATGTTCTCAAACATTTTCCCTAGTGGGATCCTCTCTTGTTATCCTGTTTCATATAGCATCATTCCGTACATAACTCAATCTCTCATACATCCATTCACATTGCATTTCATCCGCATCCGGTCAGAATTCTGGGTATTCTAATATTTAATCCTCTTCTACCTTGAATGTTAAAAAAAACTTTGTTATTCATACATTCAGGTTCAAAAAGATTAAATAGGGGCAACTGTCACACCCAAAATTTTGACCGGATTTTTTTTCAAATTTTATTCATCTGGCGCATTTTTATTGAATTATTTGATAGTCAGTCATTTTTGCATTATAATCAATTAATCATTAATCATGCAGTTCTATTTATTTTACTTTTAATGCCATATTTTATTCTTGATTTTTTTAGAATTACTTATTTCGCTTTAAGAATAGGAGTTTAGATTAAATTAGATATTTTAGAATTAGTTTTAATTTAAATTTTATTTTGGTTCAATTCTAATTTAGAATTTTTTTTATTTAAGTTAATTTAGATTTTAGTTTAATTTCAATTTCAATTTATTTAGTTTAACTTCAATTTATTTAATTCAATATAATTTATTTTTTTATAATCATTTTCAATTTTTTTTCTTTTTTTTTATTATTATTATTTATATTATTATTACTACTTTTCTTTTGTTTTTCTTCATATTCAAAAAAGAAAAATTAGCAAGTGGGGTCCACTACAATGTAGTACAAATACTTCACATGGATTGCCAACTTGGAATTATCAATGGCCAAGAATCATTCTCATAAAGTCACATGGATTGCCAACTTGGACTTATCAATGACCAAGAATCATTCTCACACTTCACATGGATTGCCAACTTGGACTTATCAATGACCAAAAATCATTCTCATAAAGTCACATGGATTGCCACATCAACACTCATACCTCATTCACACTATAAATAAGATCTATCTTTCTCTCATTTGAGACTAACAAGAATACCCTTAAATTCTCAAAATCTAGCATATTCATTACATATTTTTCAAAGTCCAAATTCTTTTTTTTTACTTACACAATACCATAAACATTCACCATCTTCATCACAACAACAACCTCCATCAAAATACCTTCACTTTATTCTACACAACAAGTTCAACCTTGGCTAGCTTTGGAGTTTGTGAGTATTATCCGTCATTTATTTATTTATATTTTAGTTTATAAAACTGTCATTTTGATTTTATTTGTATTAATCCATCTTTTTTTAGATCTTTATTTTATTATTTCATTTTTTTTTCTAACTCTTAGTGTAGTTTAGTTTTAATATTTTTATTATTATTTAAAAAACATGTCAAAAAACATAATAGTGAACTATTTGATTCTAATTTATTTTGTTCTTCCGGCTGATAATATCACAAAAGGCCACGATAAATCGTTTCCGATTAATCGTGACCAATATGAGGCCATTTATCTATTTTTTTCATGTTATTTAATTTATTCTATCTCTATAATTTATTTCACTTTATTTAGTATATTTATTTATTTTATTTTATTTCTTGCATTTTGTTGTACAATATTTAATACTAACGATTCCGATTAATTCATACACTGCACATACGCTTCCTCTTGGGCAAACTACAACGATACCTTTTATTTTTTTGCAATCCCGTATAAATTATCATGTATCCCTCTCCCGTTTATTTTCAAACGCAATTTATTTATTTTCGCCTTTATTTTACGATTTAGTATTATTAGGAAAACCTTTAGGAATTAGGATTAGAATCCACTTCATTTAATCAATTAAAACATTCTTGCCTACACTTTACACACGTAAGTCGGTCACTATGTGACTGCCATCTGCACGATCTTTATCGCATCTTAATTAATTAACGAGGAACTGAACTTCGGAATCTAGCATTCCGCGGGTTCATTAATGAACCACTCTTGAGGCTAGCATTCGAGTTGTGTTTCATTTATTCATTCGTTTCTAAAATATTAAACTCTAAGTCATTATTAAACAAATATTCAAACAATCAACTCTTAATTAACACATTAAAATAATGAAAGAACTAAACTCAGGAATCTAGCATTCCTCGGGTTTTTGAATTGAATTATTGTTGGGGCTAGCCCCCGATTTGTAATTCATTCGCTCTTTCGTTTTCAAAACGTAAATCTCTAATTAAAATCGTGAAAGAACTAAACTCAGGAATCTAGCATTCCCCGGGTTTTTGAATTGAATTACTGTTGGGGCTAGTCCTCGATTTGTAATTCGTTCGCCCTTTCACAATGGAGATACAACTTAAAATTCACCAACAAACACAAATCACTTTACAATTAATCAACGAATAACTGAACTCTGGAGTCCAGCACTCCACAGGTCCTTGAATGCAATCACTCTTGAGGCTAGCCCTCGAGCTCTTCTTCATTCTCCTTTCGTTTTAAAACACTTAACAAAGGTCAAACACCTTTTCTTTAAATGAACATTGTTTAAATCTTTCTATCTCGCAAATAAGCTAGCGCTTTAGCCTCCGCCGCGAGTATAAGCCAACGCTTAGCAGTAGAATGCGTTTTAAACAATCATTCCATTAAAAATCACAAACCGTAGTAGCACGAACTACGAAGCTCTGACTTTCCCATTGTACAAGGGAATACGTAGGCACATGGATTTTAATCCTTTGCGAGCACAATAATAAAAAAAATAACTATCTCTCCGGCACCATAATTAAAAACTTTAATCTTTTCCCCGTAACATTAATAATAATTTAAAAACTTTCTTTTCCTTTTAAAACAAACATATTAGCAAACATTTAGAAGACAAAGACTTAAATCAACATTTAATCACATAGTTAAGCTAAGAGGTTCCCATTGAGTACAACGGACGTGAGGGGTGTTAATACCTTCCCCTTGCGTAACCGACTCCCGAACTTAGAATTTGGTTTCGTAAACCATTTCTTATCTTATTTAGGTTGTATCTATATCTCCCTTTTCTTTAATTATAATAAATAGAATTAGGTGGCGACTCTGTTGTTTTCTTTCCGCGTCCCATCTCGAGGATCATATTTTTTTCGAGGTACGACATTACCCATACCAACACCCCCACTAGACACTCTACAATTTTTACTCATACACCTAATATTCCTACAACAATGAGAACAATTGCTACACCACCACCACTACCTTACCCACCCTACATCCCTACACCAATAACTTTTGCAGCCACACAAAATTACACCCTTCCCTTTTTCCACCAACCCCATACCCCTTCCACAAATTTCCCCATTACCTCAACAAAAAGTTGTGATTCAATAGAGTCGTCTTCAACAAAAAGTAGCAAATATCTGCTAGAGGAGCATTTATGACCAGGAATAAATTTCTCATTACAATTAAATCACAATCCTTTAGCCCTTTTCTCTTATAATTGGGCTTGGGTACAAATGTTTAATGGTCACTCTCGTGGGAGAGGATGTGTATTGAATTTTGGAAGGAATTAAATATTGTTGGGCAGGGGTAGAAATTGTTTTTGAGGTATAATTTGGTTGGGGTTTTGTGTATGTGTTAACATAGGGTTTGGTGAATTTGGGTTTGGCATCTTTGAGTTTTGATTCTATCAATTTTTCAAGGCCATTAGCTTGAGATATTGAGGTTGGTTTATGAATTTCCATTTCATTAAAAAATTTAGTAGACAAACTATAAATAAAATAATTTAAAACAACATCTTGCAGCAAGCCAACGACTTGATTGCCTAATTGCTCAAACTTAGTTTGATAATCCACAACAGACCCATCTTTGGTTAATTTGAATAATTCAGCTTGATGATTATCATAATTCGGTGGACCAAAATGCAATTATAAAACTTTAGTGAAAGAACCCCAATCTGTTAATAACTGATTTTAGTGTATCCATTTAAACCAACCCAAAGCATCATCTTTCATATAAAATAATATTTAAGGTAATCTAATTTCTGGTGGTAATTGATAAAAAGTGAAAAATTAATCAACTTGAAATAACCACTCTAATGGATTTGAATCATCAAACAAAACTATTTTCAATTTAGGGGTCCGAAAATGAGGTAGTGGGGAAATTTGTGGAAGGGGGTATGGGGTTGGTGGAAAAAGGGAAGGGTGTAATTTTGTGTGAAGACGACTCTATTGAATCACAACTTTCAATTGAAGCCAATATTGAACCAGAAATTCAGACAAATCACAATGATAGTTATTTTCAACTATCCACTCAAGCATTGACCGATCAATTTCCCCCTCAAACTCTCAAATTCAAGGGACTCATTGGTGGTTTATTCGTCATGGAGATAGTTGACACTGACAACACAGATAACATCATGCAACCTCACATTACACATCACATTAATCTAAAAGCCACCCAATAACTCAATTTTTTGTTATGGTGGGAAATTGTTCCCACTTACAATGTGATGGAATATGCAACAATGTTTGAAATTTTCTCCAAGACAACCCCATTAACCTACCCTTCTACTTACTTCATATTGAAGGGGACGAAGTAGTCCTCGACATGGTGTGGTTACGAACTTTAGGTCCCATTCAAGCTGATTTTTCCATTCCCTCCATCACATTTGCTCATAACGACACATCAATGACCTTGTAGGGAGACCCTACATCTCAATCAATTCATACCACTTTTCACTAACTCAAACAACTTATCCACACGAACTCCATTTCATTACTACACCTAATGATTTTTCAACCAACCAATTCCATAACTAACACTAAGCAATCCAATCCCTTGGTTTTAGGAGATTTACCTCCTAACATTAACCCACAAATTTATGACCTAGCTATTACATAAATACCCAACCATTTTTTCATTCCCAATGCGACCTTCCCATACTAGACCCCACGACCATCACATTAACCTTCTTCCTAACACACCACCTATCAATGTGAAGCCTTACCACTACCCACATTAAAAAAACCTATGAAATCCATTATTGAGGACATGTTAAGAGCGAGAACTAGTATCCCTTATAACAACATGTTTTCCTCACCAATTTTACTAGTTAAAAAGAAAGATGCAACATGGCGGTTTTGTGTGGCCTACCGCGCTCTCAATGTAGTTACCATCAAAGATAGATTTCCAATACACATAATGGATGAATTGTTTGATGAATTTGGCTCATGCTCAAGTTATCACCAGACCCGAGTTGCATCAGAAGATACACATAATACAAGTTTTCGGACTTTCGATGGACATTACGAGTTTCTCGTAATTCCATTTGGTTTGACAAACGCTCATTCGACAACTCAGTCTGCGATGAATGATCTTTTGAGATAATACTTGCAAAAATTTGTCTTAGTATTTTTGGATGACATTTTGATTTATAGTGCTAATTTCAATGACCATCTTACTCATATGCAAGTTGTTTTGGATTTGTTACAGTCTAATGCTTATGTTGTGAAATTATCAAAGTGTGTTTTTGCAATTGATAAGGTTCATAATTTAGGACATGTAATTTCCATGGGTACTGTTGCAACTGATCCAGGCATTTTTATCCCGAAGGAACGGGAAAGGTAATGCTGCACAAACCTGAGGAAGAAGGAAAGGACAAAGTCCTGCAAACCAAAGATCTGGGTTCGGGAGTCGATTACAACCTGGGAAGGTATTAGCACCCCAGACCGTCCACCGTACCTGACGGGATCCACGCTTGTTTGTTTGTTTCAAAGGGTGAGAAATAGGTTGCTGCTGAATAAAATTGTTGATTGGAAGGGAAATGAAAGAAAGGGAATTGGAAAGAAAGAGGGAAATGTAGGGAAAATAAAGAATGTGCTCGAACGGGCCCTACCCCACTGCCTACGTACCTCATCGGGAAAACAAGGACCAGAGTCGACGTAGTTAGCCTAACTAAGGCGGGAACTATTTGTTTGTGTTTTTTATGGATGGAACTGTGTATGACTATGCTCAGGTGTTGCAGGCTCGTCTGGTACGAGTGTGTTTACCGTCTTACATGCGAGACAAGTCGTTGCGAGTTCGCGTCAAAATGAATGAGATGATAAAAGAAGTTCCTGCAAGAAAGTCGCTTATTTTTTGTTGTTTGCTTTTTAAGAGTTTTGTATGAATTTGGCACAAGGAAGTGAATTCAAACTCTTTTCCACGGAATGCGTACTTGCTACTACATTCCAAGATGGAATAATAGAACAAGCACACCAAGCAAGGAGAATTTATCCAAGACTTGTTTCCTAGGATTAGGGTCTAAGTTCACTAGCTTGTTGAACTTATTACATGTTTTTGTAGCTTTTGTGAAGAAGTATCTTTTAGATTTTTCTTTGTGAAATAACCTCTCGATAAGAATTGTACATCATGCTAGACAAGCTTACACTATTCCAAGATGGAATGAATGTAAGTGCCCCATGGAATAAGGCTATACACAAGAGATTCTTTCATGCATTTATTAAGTGTTTTTGAATTTGTTTGAAGATGAGAAAAGAAGACTCAGAAGGAAAAAGGTCAAAGCTAATGGTGTAGTTTCAAAGTACCCCAAAGAGGGGGGGGGGGGTGAATTAGGTGTTATAAAAAATTCTCGATAATTTTCTTTGATGGATGGATTTCTCTTTTACTTGTTTATGGTATGAAAGCGATAAAGCGAGAAAGTAAAAGAGACACAACAAATTATCCTGGTTCCCTTCACAGTCCGAAGGTACATCCAGTCCCCTTTCCAACACGAAAGAGATTTTCCACTAGTTTTTAGAATGTACAACCTATCGCACCTTCAATCGGTGAGGCCTACTTTCTAAACAACTAAACAACCTAGTGTGCAAGAGCAATCCTCTTGCAATCACTATCCCTTGAGTCCAACAATCTTGGATCACGAGTCACAATAGAAAATCTATTTTAATTCTTTGTAATTTTGAGAATAGTACAATGTTTGATATCAATATAAATTGATCTTCTCCTTTGTTCAAAATCCACTTTTTAAATTTCAATACAAGTGTTCAATGAAGAATATGAAATGTTATGAATCACAATATGAACACTTTTTAAGGTTTGAAAATATATGAAAAAGAGTGAATTTGATTGAGCGATTTTTATGAAAAATTCTAGGAGGTGTTTTTGAATTTGAAAAATTCAGAATATATATAATTTAAAACACCCTTTCAAAAAGGTATGAAAAATTATGAAACATAATTTATTTGAAGAGGTATAATCAAAAGGTATAATTTGAATTTTAAAGAAATGAAATTTTCAAAATCTTTCAGTGTTAACCGGTTAACCAAATGGTTAACCGGTTAACGCATATAAACGTTAACACTGTGTTTCAAAATTTGAAGTCATTAACCGGTTAACCAAATGGTTAACCGGTTAACACTATTAAAAATAGAAAAATTCTTATTTTCAAAAGTGTTAAACCATTTTAAAACCATTTCAAAAATTGTATGTAATATGATAACATGTGAAATGATTAATTGAACACTTGTACATCAATGTTTAAAGGGATTTGATGTACCTCTACCTATGTGTCAAGCTTGAAATAAACTGAATGTGCGAATGAAGCTTGATCACAATGCCGATGCTTGTTGCTTGATCATGTTGAGAGCTCTTGACTTTTTGCAAGTATGAAGCGCATGAGTCGTGTTGTCTTCATCAAAATCATCGAGGTTGAAGGCATGCTTCTACATTCTCCCCCTTTTTAATGATGAGAACCAAAAATTCTGCGAGAGCTTGATCGAGGTTTCTCTAAGATGATCATCCCCCTAAGGATAACAATTCCCCCTAAATAATAGCGGCAGTAGAAAAAGAAATTATGCATCGAGAGGCATTAGAGAAACACAATCTTCTCCCCCTTTGGCATTAGCAAAAAGGAAGAGACCAACAAGCATATCTATGAAATGAAAAGCACCATACAAGCATTGAATAAAAAGACGCATCAAGTAAGACATGCAAGCAAACACACATAGAAGCATAAGCATAACATAACTAACACGAGTACGAACATAATGCAGAAAAGCTTAGTACATGGAAACCAAAATTGCCTAATAAACTTAGGACTTAAGTTTGAAACAACAAAATATAAACTAGACTTAAAGCATAGTAAAAAACAGCAAGAAAACATGGTCCTCATTCCTCATCCGACACATCCTCATCATCTTATTCCTCCTCTTCGCTACCATCCTCATCCTCATCAACAAACTCGGTGGGGTTTCGGGAGCTTAAGACTAAGTTCCGAAGGCTCTTGAAGGCACACAAGGTTTCATGGTGGTTTGTCATGATGGTTGAGTAGAGAAAGTCATTTGTAATGCCGGTTTCAGGAATAGGTGGGATAGAGGTGGAGGATCCGTCGTCATACTTATAGGTTCCATCGTTGCTTTGAATTATGCTGGTGTTTTTGATGATAGTGACTCCATTAATCTCATATACCGTAGTAGACATAGCGATAAAAGGCTCTCTATCGATTTCCATATCGGTAATTTCCAGGATTCTTGAAATGAGGCGGCCGTAGGGTAATCTTGTCTTTAGAGAAAGTTGTTGCTTCAGATGATACATCATAGTAGGAAGTTAGTTCACCCTAATCTTGTTCTTGACAGCAAATAGGACTTGCATATCCAAATCATTAATCTGAGACAAGTTGGAATCCTTGGGAAGCAAAACATGACAGATGATGTAGTGTAGCATCCGATCATCCACAGATAAGTTCTTAGCATAACAGAGTACCCGAGAGGTACGTTGGCCGAACACCACTGCTGCCTTTGGAAACCGACAAATCTGATAATAGTATTCCATTTTGTCATAGTTGGCCCATTTTCCTTCATCATGGTTTACCCCTTTTCAGAGAAAAACACCTGAATATGGGATAGTCAATGAAGCAGCAAGAGTACCTAGGTCAACTCCAATTTCACAGTTTCTAACAATAGCAAACAGTTGGTGTTTATCCTTATCATCACAGTTAAGAGACATGTTGTTCATAAAGGATTTTACCAAATCCGGATACACCTTTCCATTATTAGCAATAAAGTCTAGCATCCCCTGATATTCTAACAATGTCGGAAACTTACAAGTTTCAAAGGATTTCAGATTCACATACTTACCCTTAAGAAGATGTTGAACCCGAACATGAAAATCCATTCTCCGCTTCTTGGTTGATTCCATGGTCATTTCCTCTTCACTGCTGGATTTTGATGCTGACACTGGAGCCTTTCCTTTTCTTGGAGCCATTGAAGAGAAGCTGAAGCTTAGGGTTTAGGGTGTGTGAAGATATTTTCGGATTAGGATTTGAGTGTATGGAGAGTGAAGTTGAGAGGGTAGAGTTTATAAAAGAGTTTTAGTGGAGTGGGTTTTAATGGCGTATTGATGGAGTGGTTATAGTTTTTGGAGAAGAGAGAGTGAAAATGAGGTAGTGGAGTTTAATGGTGAGTCAAAGTAGGAGAGAAGAACTTATGAGGAGTTTGAAAGAGGTACTAAAAACATTTGACTCACATACATATGACAAAGTACAAAAAAGAAGAAAAAAACAAAACAACCACAAATAAGTCTAACACGTGACCCAAGACTGCTGTCTGGGATGCGTTAACCGGTTAACCGATCCGTTAACCGGTTAACGGGCAAAAAATTTCAAAATTTTTTAAAAGGACATCAGCAGTTTTGGGGCTATGCCGGGAAATATTTTTGACAAATGTTTTTTACAAAATGTTAGCAAATATCAAAACGCAACTTTTGATCAAAAAATATTTTAAAAACGATGTTTTTCGGATAACCGAAAGAGTGAAAGATCAAAAACGGCGAAAAGTGAGTGCTAGCCTTTTGTAACATAAAGTGAACAAAAAAACATATATTATGCAACAAAAACATACAACAAGCAATTTTAAAGCTAGGGTTAGATATCACCTTCATTGAGAATACCAAGTTCTCATCGAATCTTGAAAAATTGCTCCTTAGCCAATGGTTTAGTGAATATATCGGCGAGTTGATTGTGTGTATCCACGAACGTAACATCTACATCTCCGTTTAGTACATGATCTCGAAGGAAGTGATGCCGGATATCTATATGCTTTGTTCTTGAATGCATGACCGGGTTCTTCGTGATATTGATGGCACTTGTGTTGTCACATCGGAGAGGGATACAACCAAGGTCTATACCAAAATCGAGGAGTTGTTGTTTAAGCCACAAGATTTGGGCACAACAACTTCCTGCTGCGATGTACTCTGCTTCGTCCGTGCTAAGTGCAACACATGCTTGCTTCTTACATGCCCACGACACTAGTTCATTCCCGAGAATGTGACAAGTACCACTTGTACTCTTTCTATCGGTCTTACATCCAGCATAATCAGCGTCAGAATAACCAATTAAAGAACATGTGCTACCTTTTGGATACCATAGTCTGACGTACGTCATTACTTTGAGATGCTTCATGATCCTCTTCACGGCAGTGAGATGTGATTCCTTCGGATTAGCTTGAATGTGGGCACACAAACAAACACTAAACATAATGTCAGGACAACTTGCCGTCAAATATAATAGTGAACCGATCATACCTCGATACTTTGTAATATCAATTGAAATTCCGGATAGATCTTGATCAACATACGTTCCGGATCCCATTGGAGTAGACATCACTTTGCAACTATCCATATCGAATCTTTTCAACAATTCCTTGCAGTACTTGGATTGGTTGATGAAGATGCCATCATTTGTTTGCTTGATTTGTAATCCAAGGAAGTTGTTCATCTTTCCCATCATGGACATCTTGAATTCTCCTTGCATCATAAGAGAGAATTCTTTGCAAAGGTCTTTTTTTGTTGATCCGAAAATGATGTCGTCGACATAGACTTAAACTAGTATGGTATTGCCCTTGAAATTCTTAATGAACAAAGTCTTGTCAACCTTTCCTTTTGTAAAACCCTTCTGACATAGGAAGTTTCTAAGACGATCATAACATGCCCTTGGTGCTTGCTTTAAGCCATAAAGAGCCTTCTTCAACTTGTAGACATGAGAGGGATTATTGAAGTCTTCAAAGCCAGGAGGTTGTTTGACATAGACTTCTTCATTGATGTAGCCATTCAGGAAAGCGCTTTTGACATCCATCTGGTATAACTAAAAATTCATGGAACAAGTGTAAGCAAGTAATAATCTAATTGCTTCAAACCTTGCTACCGGAGCGAACGTTTCATCAAAGTCAATTCCTTCTTCTTGGTTGTAGCCTTGTGCGACCAATCTTGCTTTGTTACAAACTATGATTCCATTCTCGTCAAGTTTGTTTTTGAACACCCATCTTGTTCCTATGATATGTTTGTTGTCCGATCTTGGTACAAGAGTCCAAAATTGATTCCTTTAGAATTGGTTAAGTTCTTCTTGCATAGCTATTATCCATTGATCGTCGCCTAAGGCTTCATCGATTTTGGTTGGTTCAATTTGAGATACGAACGCCATGTTGATGCAAACATCCTTGAGATTTAGTCGAGTTGCAACGCCTTGGCTAATATCACCAATAACTTTATATATCGGGTGATCACTATGAGTTCTCCATTCTTTCGGAAGATCTTGATGTTCTTCAATGATTGGTGAGTCATCTTCTTGTGATATTGCTTGGTCTTTTGATGTCTCCTTTTGTTGTTGTGATATATCTACTACATCATCATCATCATCCACAATAATATTATCCTCTTTCGAGGGGTTAGTCTCACCAAACGAAACATGAATAGATTCTCCAATAGTAAGTGTTCGTTTATTGAAAATTCTAAAGGCTCTACTTGAGAGAGAATAACCAAGAAATATACCTTCGTCGGACTTCTCATAAAAATTACCAATATTGTCCTTGTCGTTGTTGAGAACGAAGCATTTACATCCGAATATGTGGAAAAAGATATGTTTGGTTTCCTACCCTTGAACAACTCATATGGAGTCTTCTTGAGAATTGGTCGAATATTGACACGGTTGCTTACAAAACAAGCCGTGCTAACCACATCCGCCCAAAAATATTTAGGAAGATTTGAGTCGCTAAGCATTATTATTGCAAGTTCCACCAATTCCCTATTCTTCCTTTCTACGACACCGTTTTGTTGAGGAGTCCTTGGTGCGGAAATGTTGTGAGAAATTCCATGCTCTTCACAAAAGGTACGTTGATCAAGATCTATCCGGCATTTCAAAAGGTATGAAAATTATGAAACATAATTTATTTTAAGAGGTATAATCAAAAGGTATAATTTGAATTTTAAAGAAATGAAATTTTCAAAATCTTTCAGTGTTAACCGGTTAACCAAATGGTTAAACGGTTAACGCATATAAACGTTAACACTGTCTTTCAAAATTTGAAGTCGTTAACCGGTTAACCAAATGGTTAACCGGTTAACACTGTTAAAAACAGAAAAATTCTTATTTTCAAAAGTGTTAAACCATTTTAAAAACATTTCAAAAATTGTATGCAATATGATAACATGTGAAATGATTAATTGAACACTTGTACATCAATCTTTAAAGGGATTTGATGTACCTCTACGTATGCGTCCAAGCTTGAAATAAACCGAATGTGAGAATGAAGCTTGATCACAATGCCGATGCTTGTTGCTTGATCATGTTGTGAGCTCTTGACTTTTTGCAAGTATGAAGTGCATGAGTCGTGTTGTTTTCATCAAAATCTTCGAGGTTGAAGGCATGCTTCTACAAATGGGGGACTAAGACACAACCCTAAGTTACCTTATCATGTATAAAAGAGGTGATCCTATGGTTTGTGAGGTATTATAACCTAAGGAGAAGAAAAACAAGTTAGAATTCAACTTACTTCCTAAGGAAGTTAAGTTGAATCTAAAGAATAAAAGGGGACCTATGAACAAAGCAACAAGTGCTAAGGAAGAGACAATTAAATGCATAAGAGATAAGGAATGAAATATGATTACCTTATCTTCCCTCCTATAAAACAAATGTTAGCATGATAAAGTAATATGAACAATTATGACATGTCAAACTTCACAAACAACTTTCACTAGCTAAGGAAGGATGTTAGTGAAATCCTAAGGCTAATACCTAGGTCTAAGGCAACCTATAAGATAGAAAACTTAAAAAGTCAGTAGCTAAATCAATTCAAAAGTATCTAAAGGGATTAATAATATTGAAGTCAAACTATACCCTAAAGTATTACTGAACCCTAAGGATGAAGTTAGAAAGAAAACCTAAGTGCTAATCAATCCAAAACCTCCTACACTCAACGGTGAATGAAAAATCCAGAACTTAAAACTATATGGAAGTGATGGTAATGAATAGATCAAAGGGGAAAGAAGAGATTCAAATTAAAGGTACTCAAGTGTGAAATTGAAAGGTGAGAGAAAGCATATAGAAGCATGGTTATAAAGATACAACAAAAGGACTTAGAAGAAAATTCAAAAATAACCAAAGGGACTTGACCTCCCCATAAAAAAATCAGGGGCTTGACAACAAAATAAAACGGAAATTATACTTGGAAAATGTTCACAAATGATGGGTTAAGAAGCTTCCTAAGACTAGGTGTTCAAATTAGGGTTTTTAAAGTCCTTTAGAAGGCAAATGGAATTCAAAGAGAAACACAAGGTTCTAAAATGAGATGAACAAATATGGGTGATCACAAAACATTTATAAGACTCAAAACAAAGATAAGATGAAGTTAATTCATGTGCAAAAGGATTTTGAAGTGTTTAAGATGGAAGGAGGAGGGAGATTAGGTTAAAATGAGACATGTATGACTTAGGACTCAAGGCAAGCCTAAAAAATAAAGGTGAAGACCCAATGGTTGTACTCAACACTTATATACATCCTAAATGATCTAAGAGACTCAAGATTAGGACCCCAAAGTATTGGCATAAAGGCTTTACACTAATTGGACTAAAGGATGTGAAGTAAATGAACAAAAATAGACTTATGACTCAAGCAACTTGGAAAAAATACTAAATTGTCATGAAAAATTATGAAAATCGACACTTGAATACAAAATCCAGAGAGTGAATTGCATACAAAAATCTCACAAAAATTCCAATTTTTGAGGGTTCAAATGATGTAAGAAAGTGGATTAGGGTTTATGAGCATGTGTGTGAAAGCAAGGGTTCAAAACATGGCTTAAGGTGGCCTAAAAATAAATAAAAAAATATTGTTAGGAACTATGATTAGTCTACTGATTAATGCAAAAATAATGGGCCATTTATGTTTTGTGGTTTGGGAGAAAGAAAATGGACAATAAGATTGGTCAAAAATGAGAAAAATAGAACTTAATTCATTTGAGAAATTAATTATGATTACAAAATAAAAGAAAAATATGAAAAAAAATTATAGAAAATTAGGGGAAAATGCAAAGATCTCTCATGAATTAATTCAGAATATTTTATGAGGTTTAGGTATTTTTAATAAGCAAAAACGAAAATGAAATAAAATGAAAAAAGAAATAAAATTGTGAAGTGGACTGAATTATTGGTATGGGCCTTGGGGGTGCAAACAACAACAAAAACCACAAACTTGGGCCTAAATTATATGCAAGGGAGGTGTCAAAAGCACATTGACTATTTCCTTCACAAGAAACACACGTGTGTTGTATGTGTATCATTAATACGTTGGATAGCTTATGAGCGTTGGATGATCAGGATCTAAAGGCCAGGACATGTTCTCATAAGAAAATCTAGGGCACTGTTCAGGTGACCGGAAGCGACCTCCGGTCATCTTCTCCGATCACCCCTGGCCTAGGGCTTTCCAAAATCACCACAAAAATGCAATCTAGGACCATCAATGGACTCGCCCCACTCTCCTGATTAACAATCTAGCCTTATATTTAGCTTAGGGTTCTTGAATTGTGAAAATCGAAGCAAACATCAACCAACCTGAAACTGCATCTACACACCTATGGTGTCTATCAACTAGCCAGATAACACACTGCTCCTATTGAGCTCAATACCACACAAAATTGGAAAGACATGAAAGAAACAAGCAAGTATAGTTCATGATGGAACCTGAATTGCAGATGTATCAAGAGTTGAGGAAAACCAGAGATGAGGCTCCTATGCTTTGCTTTGACCTTAATCTTGAACATTGAGAGAGAAATAAACACTATGTACCTTGGAATGCTTGAGGAATTGGATCTGGTGCAGTGCAGTGTAAGGTTATGCAGTAGTGGATCTTTGATGTTTCAAGCTGTAAGATCCATGGAAATCGTGCAACACTTGATGATGAAGATGATTGGATGAACCTCAATCTTGAATTGATAAAGTTTATGATGATTTGATCCAAAATGCAGTGCAATACAAGAATGTGCAATGATGATCCTTGATGAATCAAGCTGTGCACTCCATGGATCTTATTCTCAATGCCATGATAGTGATGAAATGAGGAAGAATGAAGAAGATTGATGGAGATTGGAGCTTCCTCGAAACAAAATGCAGAAGGAAATTCAGAGAGAAAACTGTAGATGCAAGGTGAAATTTCAGAGCAAAGTGAAGTGTAGTGGTTCATCTAGGGTTGATTTCTTATATAGCATGAGTTAGCCTCTAAACTCAGTGTAGTTAACAGTTAGATCTTAGGTTAACTAAGTCAAATTAGTTAGGGCTGAGTCAAGTTTTTTGTGATGAATTGAAATGAAATGATTTGAAAATGGTGCAACTGAATCTGTTTTGCTCGAGCTGGATCTCATGTAGTGATGTTCATGATAATTATGGTGAGGCAAACTCATTGACTTGTGATAAAGCAAACCAACACAGCTTGAGTTCAATGCTTGAAGATGCATCCTTGACTTAATTTTCATGAAGTTCATGATAGCTATCATGATCCTGTAGCCATACGATCCTTTGAAATTGTTTGAATGCAATGCCATATGATACCACTATGTTAACTGGTATGTATGTGCTTACTGAACTTAGAAACATCTCCACAATGCAATGCCTTATGCAGCAAGCAAGCAAGTTTGATGTGATGATCTTCCATTGATGATTGCTTCAGAGACAAGGCACTAAATGATGAAGTTCTTGTGATCAATTTGAAGAGGAAACTTCATACTACATGTTTGATGTTGATGACAAGTGAAAATAAAGCTTCTAAGCCACTCAAAATGACCATTGAAAAACAAATTATAAGGCTGCATAATGGGCCTACACGATTTGCCTTGCCTTTTGCCATGGATGCATACACATGATCAGTTGTGAAGCACACATTTCCCCCTCCATAGCTTTCAAACCATTGCCCAAATGAAAAATCTTTGAACATCAAAGTTGTTGGAAACATGGTAATGAACAACTTTGTAGTTCAAATAAATTTCCTTTGAGGCCTCTAACATGGAGAAAAATGACTTGAATTGTGACCCACCACCTGTTTGATGGAATGCATTTCCTAGCACGCGCGCAGGAGGCAAGGCCTGCCTTGTTTTTTTCCCTAGCTTGCCTTGATTTGCACCAACTTTGAATGATCATATCTCACTCAATTGTGATGATATGAATGAGTTCCACCTATGGATTTGAAGCTTAAGATGCCCTCTTTAATTGGCTCAAGGTAGAATTTTGATAGCCCACATATTTTGGGAGAAGACCTCTCTTGAAGTTGCTGCAAAAATGGCCAAAACTTGCCATTTATGGAAACCCTAATTTTCCAAAAATGGTAAGTTTTGGTTTTCTTGATTTTTCTTGATTCCTCCATCATTTCTTGATAAAATTTGAAACATAGAATCCCTGTAACCCTAATTTCATGATTTTAATCTCAAAAAGTTAGGAGTTGACTTTTTTCTCAGCATGGTTGACTTTTCCCAAAATCCCTGATTTTCAGTCATCTGGCCAATTGAACCTCTTCCAAAATGTTTCTATGGATGGAATTTGAACCCTAGGGAACTTGACATCATATATAAGACAATGGAATCCACTTTGAATCAAAATTTCATTGAGAAGCCCACTAGAAGTGAAACCCTAATTTGGCCCCTTTCATCAGGAGATGTTGTACTGCTTGCCTCCTTTGATCAATTCAAATATTTCCATGGCTTGTGGCTTCAAGTGAGGACTTGTGGGATATTGTGAACCCTTTGCACAAGGTTGATAAGCTTTGTGGCCCTTTGGTTTCCTTTTTATAGCCTTTAATTTCTCCAATAAAAGATTACATGCTTAGGCCTCAACGATGATACACATGATGCAATTTTTTGGTTATTTCATGAATTTGTTTATGCTAAATGCTATGCAAAATGTTGAGCAAATGAGAGGCAAAATTTTGAGGTATTACAGTTGCCCCTATTCAATCATCTGCGATATTGAACGAATAATTGCACTGGCTTTTAGACGTTCCAGGTATGGAGTGATTGAATACTCGAATAAAAACCTAGAAATTTGAACTCTGCGGATGAGTGGAAAATGTCATCTGCCTTTATTGTTTTTTTCTTCTTCCTTGTTTTATTTGTTTTGACCTCTGAATAGGTAATGGAAATAGAACAAGAAGGAGTGGGTCGTTGTACATAAACGAGGGCCCAGGAAAACAGGACCGTTGTACAAAATGATAACCTGCGACGTGACTGCTGAGCGAATCAAGCCACAGAATGGGAGCCTGTTGTACAAAACAAGGCTTAAAAACGAGACCATTGTAAAAAATGGAACTCGACGATGGAACAAGATCGTTGTACATAAACGAGAGCCCAGGAAGACATGACCGTTGTACAAAATGATAACATGCGACGTGACTGCTGAGCGAATCAAACCACGGAATGGGAGCCTGTTGTACAAAACAGAGCTTAAAAATGAGACCATTGTACAAAACGAACTCGATGATAGAACGGAATTGTTGTACATAAACGAGAGCCCAGGAAAACAGGACCGTTGTACAAAACGATAACCTGCGACGTGACTGCTGAGCGAATCAAGCCATAGAATGGGAGCCTGTTGTACAAAACATGGCTTAAGAACAAGACCATTGTAAAAAACGGAACTCGATGACGGAACGACAAACAATGACTTGGAAAGACAATGATGCTTGGAAAATGGTGTAGGTATCCTCTGTGGGGAGTACTTCAGGTTGAGAAGATGTTACAGGTCGTATGTAATATACCTCAAAACTGGCCCATGCTGGCATGCACATGTTTGGATTTATGGCGTAATGCTCCATGATGATGGAAATGCTATGCTTTGGAGTATGCAAAGGTAATGATGATTATGCCTATGATAAATGCAAAAAGATCTCTTGGGAAAGAGGTTGCAAGTATCCCATATGGCTTGACTGGGAGAATTGATGATCACTGCATTGATTTGGTTGATTCTCGCGAGGAGAAAACAACTCTATGGGGAATGTTGTTAATGATGCACTGGCCCTGAACTGTCGTCATTTCCAAAACTAAATTGGACTTTGAGATTGGAGAGCCAAGACCCTGCTGGGGATAGACTCTTCTTGCTAGGCATGCCACTCGTTGAACTCTGATAGGGAAGTGAAGACTTCCTAAATTGGCTAAGAACCAGAGGTATGGCCTAGCTGAGGAAGAAACATGTTGGGGAGGACAAACACTCCTTGTACTGCTGGGGATTTCCCCAGTATGGAAGGGAAACCTCTTCTTGGAGATGACATCATCCTTCTGTCATTCCTGCTAGGTAGGAAATTCAACTCTCACATCTACTGGGGATAACATGAGACACACAAGAAGACACTTTCCTGGTTCAAGCATGTTATTGAGATATTCCTCTTGGAAATCCACTTTAGCTCTACTAGCAATGCCTGTACCTGCACCTGCATAAACACAACTGATAATGTCTGCAGCATAGAGAGTTAGTTTGGACCTGTATGCCCCAGGCTTAAGGTATGAATCACCATTCCGACCACTTAACACCCTTTTTAGAGTTGTATTAGATGTTTATGTCCTCCTGCATGAGTTAGAAAGCATTCGAATGTTCACAACACAATATAAATCTTAGTTTGCTAGACGTTTTTTCAATCAATCAATGCTAGTTGAAATACAAAAAACAAGAAGCAAATAGTCACAAGTTGACTGAAATTGAATTTTATTGATTTGGAACACGGCCATGAATAGGCATTACATCAAGAAGCAATCCCCTGGAAAGAGGAAATCACCCAAAAGGAAAACAAACTATCCTATTGGCAATGTGAAAATGGATCCCATCAATTTTCGACCCGACAATGACTCGTATATCTTCACAACTATCCGCTTGCTCTGCCCCTTGAGAAAGGTGATTGGACTGGTCTTCAACCCTTGGAATAACCTTAGTTGCAGATGGATTATGGACTCCACAGATTTTAATCGTTTGTGTTATTTCCTCTTTTGCGTGGATCGCCCTTTCGGGTTTTCAATCCACCGGGATACCCTTTTTTTGCCTGAGCTGTCCGATGTGGCTTTTCAGCTCAGCGGGTGTACATTTTTCAATATTTCCCTAATTTTTTCCCGAGCCTTTTATTCTGTTTTTAGCTCACCAGGATGCCCATTTTTACTTGGATCTTTATTCTATTTTTATCCAGCGGGTCCTTTTTATACGAAGTATTTTCTTACTGCGTCTGTGTTGACAGGGGAATGGAAGTCTTCTCCATCCATGGTGGTTAGCATCAAGGCTCCTCCTGAGAAAACCTTTTTAACCACAAATGGTCCTTCATAATTGGGTGTCCACTTTCCCCTGTGATTGTTAAGAGGAGGAAGAATCCTTTTCAGCACCAGGTCACCTGGTATGTACCTTTGAGACCGTACTTTCTTGTCGAAAGCCTGTTTCATTCGCTGTTGATACAATTGTCCATGGCATATAGCTGTTAGGCGTTTCTCTTCAATGAGGCTCAGTTGATTATACCTGGACCGGAGCCATTCAACTTCATCTAGCTTAATGTCCATCATTAACCTCAACGAGGGGATCTCCACTTCAACTAGTAGGACTGCCTCCATACCATATACCAATGAGAACGGGGTTTCCCCTGTTGAAGTACGCACAGACGTTCGGTACCCATGTAACGCAAATGGTAGCATATCATGCCAGTCTTTGTATGTTACAACCATCTTCTGCACGATTTTCTTAATGTTCTTGTTGGCCGCCTCGACGGTGCCAATCATTTTCGGGCGATATGGTGAAGAGTTATGATGTTCTATTTTGAAATCCGACACAAGTCAGCCATCATCTTGTTATTGAGGTTAGAACCATTATCAGTAATGATTCTTTCGGGAATTCCATACCGGCAAATGATATCTCTCTTGATAAACCAGGCTACCACTTATTTTGTAATGTTGGCATAAGACGCCTCTTCGACCCGCTTCGTGAAATATTCTATAGCAACCAGGATGAAGCGGTGACCGTTGGAAGTTGTTGGCTTAATCTTGCCAATCATATCAATGCCCACATGGAGAACGGCCAAGGTGAAGGCATGACGCTCAAGGGATTCGGAGGTACATCGACCTTATTAGCATAAATCTGGCACTTGTGACATTTACGGGAATATTTACAGCAATCGGATTCCATGGTGATCCAATAATATCCCGATCTTATCAGTTTCTTTGCCATAGCATGTCCTCCGACATGGGTACCGAAGGATTCTTCATGAACCTCTTGCATCCACATGTATGCTTCGTGTCTATCCACGCATCTGAGCAGAACCATGTCGAAGTTTCACTTGTATATCACATCATCTTGATTAAAAAAGAATCCACATGCTAGCCTTCTGAGAGTTTTCTTGTCTTTACTGGATGCCCTGGTCGGGTACTCTTGAGTCTTCAAGAAGTGCTTGATATCATGATTCCAAGGTTTGTTATCTTCACCACTGTCAACTGCGAAGACATAAGCAGGTCTTTCAAGACGAGGGACCATGAATCGAGGCACGCAAATCTCTTGACAAACCTTAATCATGGATGACAAAGTTGCTAGAGCGTCAGCGAACTGATTTTCATCTCGAGGAATATAACTCAGCTTGACTTTGGTGAAGAAAGTTAGAAACCTCCTGGTATAATCCCTGCAAGTAACTAGGTGAGGTTGATGAACTAACCATTTGCCATTGACTTGGTTCACCACCAGAGCAGAATCTCCGAAGATCTCGAGGTTCTTGATTCGCAAGTTGATTGCCTCCTCAACCCCCATGATGCAAGCTTCATACTCTGCTTTGTTGTTGGTAGATTTGAAAGTCATTCGAGCAGCGAAAGGCATATGGACACCCTCTGGTGAGATAATGACAACACCCACTCCGCTTCCGTTTACATTCACAGCTCCGTCAAACATCAACTTCCATTTGGATTCAGGGTCTGGCCCCTCCTCCGGAAGTGGTTCTTCACAGTCTTTCAACTTGAGGAACATGATGTCCTCATCCGGAAACTCGAACTTCATGGGTTGATAATCTTCAATGGGTTGCTGAGCCAAGTATTCTGACAATACACTCCCTTTGATTGATTTTTGCAAAGTGTACCGGATATCATATTCCATTAGAATCATCTGCCATCGGGCTACCCTTCCTGTTAGAGTCGGCTTCTCGAAGATATACTTTACAGGATCCATCTTGGAAATAAGGAACGTGGTGTGAGTCAGCATGTACTGTCTCAGTCGGCGAGTAGCCCATGCCAAAGTGCAACAATTTTTCTCGGTTAGTGAGTAGCGTGTCTCACAATCGGTAAACTTTTTGCTAAGGTAATAAATGGCGTGCTCTTTTCGACCAGACTCGTCTTGCTAACCCAACACACATCCCATTGATCCGTCGAGTCCGGTAAGGTACATGATTAAGGGTCTCCCTGGCACTGGAGGCATGAGAATTGGAGGTTCTAGCAGGTATTCCTTAATTCGGTCAAAGGCTTGCTGACAGTCTTCATTCCATTTGATAGCCTGATTCTTCCTCAGAAGTTTGAATATAGGCTCACACGTGGCAGTTAGGTGTGAGATAAACCGTGCAATGTAGTTTAGCCTCCCTAAGAAACCACATACTTGCTTCTCAGTTCTTGGTTCAGGCATCTCCTGGATGGCTTTTACTTTGGCTAGATCAACCTCAATTCCCCGCTCACTAACAATGAAGCCTAGTAGCTTGCCGGAATGGACCCCGAAGGTGCACTTGTTCGGATTCAACCTCAATCTGAACTTCCGGAGTCTATCAAACAACTTTGCTAGATTTACCAAGTCCTCTTCTTCTGTTTGGGATTTTGCTATCATATCATCAACATAGACCTCAATCCCATGATGAATCTTGTCCTGAAATAGCGTCACCATTTCCCGTTGGTAAGTGGCTCCAGCATTCTTAAGACCAAATAACATGAACTTATAACAGAAGGTGCCCCAAGGCGTGATGAAGGTAGTCTTTTCCATATCATCGGGAGACATATTAATCTGGTTATAACCCGAAAACCCGTCCATGAAAGAGAACACATAAAACTGAGCCGTATTATCAAGAAGCACATCTATATGAGGGAGAGGAAAATCATCTTTAGGGCTGGCCCGATTTAAATCCCTGTAGTCTACACACATCCTGACTTTGCCGTCTTTTTTAGGGACCAGTACAATATTGGCAACCCATGGAGGGTAACTAGTCACAACTAAGAATCCATATCTAATTTCTTATGTACTTCCTCTTTAATTTTGATTGCCATATCAGGGCGTGTGCGCCTCAACTTTTGCTTCACTGGAGGGCAGTCTTCTCTCAAAGGCAGCTTGTGCACCACAATATCTGTGTCTAAACCAGACATGTATTGGTAAGACCAGGCGAAGACATCAACATATTCTCGAAGCATGGCAATTAGATGAGTCTTGATAGATTCTTCTAACGCAACCCTAATCTTTACCTCTTTCTTGTCTTCTTCGGTACCCAGGTTTATCACCTCAATAGCCTCTTCATGCGGCTGAATCATCTTTTCCTCTTGTTTCAGTAGTCTGACTAACTCTCCAGGTAGTTCGCAATCTTCTTCACCTTCCTCATTGGCTTGGTAAATTGGATTGTCAAAGTCATACTTAGCCATAGCAGGGTCGTCATTGATAAGACCCGGTGAAGAGCACCTGCATGAATGATGATTCATGCAAGGCTTTAGAAGGAGTTTGAAAAATGAAACATTGCCACTTTAAAACTTTTCTTTCCTTTTTTTTTGAAAACAAAAAGAAAAAATATGAAAGACAAGGAACAACATGGATGAATGCAAAACGTCAGCTTTATTAATGATCATGGTATTGTGTTAGGAACAAAGGAACCCTTACAATGAGCTTCTATGCCCCGGGCAAGGCATAACGCTTCAATACAGGAAAAACAAAAACAAAACCCTTTACTCTTCAATGGAAGTGACTGAAATGAGCCTTTCAGATGACCAATTGTTGAGCTGAGCCTCTGGAGCACAAGTTATGATCCACTCGTCTAAGTCACAATCATTATCACCTGTGTCATCTTTTACTGCACTGATACTCCCGTAATCAACCATTCCTGCACTCGTGAAGGTAATCGGGCCCTGACGACCTCTGGCGCTCTGTTTAGTTGATGACTACCCAGGATGGTAACCAACACCAAACATGTCATTATTTTCTGATACTTCTATTGGCTTGCCCCAACCTTCTCGTATTCCTGACTCTACTACCTTCAAGGCTTTCTTATAAGAGGTTATGGAAACCCCTTTCTTTGATTCTTCAGAAGAAGCTGCTGATGAAGATGCCAATTCAGTCTTCAGGGGCTCGAAAGCTTGACACGGAGTCTCAACTATCTCACTATCCATCTCTATGTATTTATATGAAGCCAGATGATTGATAAAGATATCCTCATCTCCGCAGACCATTGCGATTTTCCTATCCCAGACAAATTTCAATTTCTAATGAAGCGTGGACGATACTGCCCCTGCTGAATGTATCCAGGGCCTCCCCAGTAAACAACTATATGCAGGCTGTATGTCCATTACATAAAATATGGTATTGAAGACTTGCGGGCATACCTTGATTGGAAAGCCACTTTCCCAAACACCTATCTTCTCGATCCATCAAACGCTCGAACCACCAGGTCACTGAGCTTCAGAATAACTCCGTCATAATTCAACTTCATCAATGCCTTCTTGGGAAGAACATTCAGTGATGATCCAGTATCCACCAATACATGAGATAACATAACACCCTTACACTCCAAAGAAATATGCAGTGCTCGATTGTGGGCACGACCCTCAGATGTTAGGTCCATGTCAGTAAAACCCAATCCATGACTGGCGTTGACACTGGACACCATAGTTTCCAATTGGTTCACTCAGATATCCTGAGGTACATAAGCTTTGTCCAGGATGTTCAAGAGAGCTTTTCTGTGAGAGTTAGAACACATTAACAAAGATAAGATGAAGATCTTTGATGGAGTCTGTTGCAAATGGTCCACGGTTTTATAATCGCTCTTCTTGATGATTCTTAAAAACTCTTCAGCTTCTTTGTCAAACGTAAAGTCAGGGTCATCCACAGGTGTGGGCTCATTAGCAGTTATTGGTTACTTCCCTCTAGCCTTAGCTTGGGCTTCTGCAGTATCTTTACGTGGTATTACACTGTTTCTCAGTGTCTCCGGCGCAAACAACCTTCCACTCCTAGTAAAGCCCCCTACTCCAACATTCTCTACTTGAGCTGGAGATATACTAGGTGTTTCCAAATCTTGCTTCTGGCCGTTGCAATAAACTTCACCTCCGTAATGCCAAGGGATGTCCTTATCACTTTGGTACATCACTGGCCTTGTAGTAGTGATAGTTATTGGTGCCACTCTGGCTTGAGGCGGAGCTTGGGATGGATCATATAAAATGGTCACTGTAGAAACTTCTTTCTCTTTTGAAACTTTGTCAAACTGTAGGACCCCTTCATCAATCATACTCTGTGTCCCCTTTTTCAAGTGTTCACAACCATCAAGAGCTTTAGCACAATTTGAAAAATTATTCTTACAACCTGGAAAGATACCCTTCTGGGCCAAACAGGCTTTGACAGTACTCAACGGAGTTTGCAGGTCATTGACATCACGTACCAAATTCAGATTCTCTCTGTCATCAATTGCCCCAACTGTACCTCCATGAGGAGGCATGGGATTTTGCATCACGTTCAGAGTGGGAGCGAAATTAATCGCTTTGGAATCCAACAAGTCTTGAACTACGTGCTTCATGGCTTTGCAATTTTCTGTAGTATGACCGGGGGCTCCGGAATGGAATTCGCATCGGGCGTTTGTATCATAAGCTTCGGGGAGTTGCCCCGGCCTCAGAGGTTGTAAAGTTCTAAGTTGGATCATTTGGAGCTGGATGAGATTCTTCAAGAGCTGTGAGTAAGACATAGGTGGAGTTTCAAGATGCCTTTCTCTGGTCTTCTGAGAATAATAGGGACGGGGAGCCCTCTGTTGCTGATAACCTTGTTGGCGCTGCTGTTGCGGTTGTTGAACTTGTTGTTGATTAGGCTGAGCTGAGATAGTGACAAGAGCCACTTGTTGATAAACACCTCTATTGCCTCCGCCTCTCTGTGCATATACTTCCCCAGTCTCTCCTTCCCTCTTCTTCATGAAAGGTTTCTTGACACCGGAAGCTGAAGCACCATCGTTCTGGATCTTTCCCTGCTTGATCCAACTTTCTATCCTCTCACCAGTCTAGATAATATCTGAAAAACCGCTTGAAGAACACCCGATCAACCTTTCCATGAAATGCCCAGGAAGGGTGTCCATGAAAAGGTCTACCATTTCTCTTTCTAGAAATGGTGGTTGCACCCTGGCGGCCACTTCACGCCATCTCTGTGCGTAATATTTGAAGCTCTCTGAACTTTTTTGTGTCAGACTTTGGAGCTGAGTGCGACTAGGCGCCATATCAATGTTATATTGATATTGTTTAAGAAAAGCTTCTCCCAACTCTTTCCAGCTTCGAACGGAACTTCTCTCTAACTTCATATACCATTCCAAGGAACCTCCGGAGAGACTATCCTGGAAATAGTACATTCAGAGCTTCTCGTCCCTAGTGTGGGCATCAATCTTTCGGTAAAACGCCCGCAAATGAGTTTTGGGACAAGAGTTACCGTTATACTTATCAAAAGTTGGTGGCCTGAACTTGTGAGGGATGACCACTACAGGGACTAAGCCCATGTCAAATACATCTATCCCAAGAGTATCTCTACACTCAAGGGCCTTGACTTTTTCAGCAAGCAACAAGAAATCCTTAAAATTTCCTTCTCCACCAAATCCCATATCATTGTTAAGAGGAGGGAACTGATCCTCTTGTCGGTCTACCACATGAATAAACGTTGTTGTGCCAGGCTCTGGAACTGGAGGTCCACCTGTTCCATTGTTAGTGTTGGGAGGATTCACTTGAACTTTTGGAGTGAGTATGGGAGGGTCAGTCTAAGGAGGATTGAGCCCTTGTATAGCATTCCTCAAATCCTGTTGTCCTTGGGCCATTCCTTGCATCATGACCATAAATTCCCCCATCCTGGTGCGGAATTCATTGAGCTCAGTTTGCATAGCGTCCATGACAGTCCTCTGGTTGTTGCATGTTGCGTAACAATGAGGAATATTTTGTCTGAAGTATCGGGTCTTGGCGGCTCTCGCAATCTTTGCCTGCAGTGCAGATAAGTTAAGTAACCTGGAGAAGCCTGCAAAAAATAAAGAACAATGCAAATGATATGTATGCAATGCAATGTGTCCCTTTTATCCTCAAGGTTTTATTTACTTTCCCATTCCGGTGTTGAGAAAATAGCCTTTGCAAAAGAGACCTTGTGTGACATTCAAATGTGAAGTGGCAGTATTTAATATCTCGTGTAACAGATAACAACCAGAGACTTTAGGTAAATCAAAAGAAAACTGGAATAGCAAAGCCCTCACAGGGTACAACTTCATACATCAAAGAGAGAAAAGTACATCAACAAGAGATGATTCCCATAACAGGCCTGTGGGTAATCCAAATCACATGAATACAAGACTAAAGCTTAGGAATATCTACATTCTGCAACCTCCAACTAAGGCGCTTGACACCTTGAAGCAACTGGGCTATGTCTGGATGTGTAGGTTCCTGTATGAGCTTTTGAATCAGGAGATCCCTAAGGTCAAAGGAGGCATGCAACTCCTTAATTTGTTGTAGGAATACCTTCTCACTCTCCTTATTTGCAATGGATTCTTTCTAAGTCTTCTTGACATCAACTCTCAGCTTCAAATCTTCTATCTCTTTCTGAGCATCCTTCACTGCCTGTTGACTCTCTGCTAGATCTTGAAGATGACTCTTCTCTTGGTGGTGGGCCTTCTGAAGGAGCTCTCCCTGTTCAACCAAAGAATCTTGAAGACCTTTGATCTCTAACTTGTACCTAACTTCAAGCTCTTTCTGCCTCTTCAGGTTGTCTTCCCATTTCTCTTGCCATAGGGTGATAGTTTCATTAGCTTCATTCAACTTTTTCTTATCTTTCCGGCGCTGGACCGCCTTGTGAGTTTCATCTAATCTCCTTTTCTTGAAATAGAGCTCCCTCTCCCGAAAGTCCTGCTGCTTAAGCCTGACCATTTCTTCAGCTTTGTGAGCCCTTTCTTCCAATTTCTGGTTTTGAATCTTCAGCTTCTGGCATGAGTTGTTGGCTTCTTGATTCTCCAACCTGAGTTGCTTAACCAAGGCCTCCAACTTCTGATACTCTTGAAGAGGAACTGAAGCCATGGGTGCTACCTCCTTAGGGTAGAGAGGTGGTTCCTTAGAGAATGGGAGCAACAAAGTCTCTACACGATCTTCCAACCAGGTGGCAAGAGGATCATAAGTCTTGGAATATACTCTCCCAAAGTCTTTCTTTCCCTTCATCATTCTAACCTAGCAAGCTTGGGATGCTAGTATGCTCATCTTCAGGTTACCTTCTGCTGGAAAGTATGGTGACTCACTCATCCTCTAAATCAATGGTACATCTCTGAAAGGATAACCAAATTGTTTCCTGGATAAGATATGATTGTAGCTGATTCTAACTTTCCTTCCTATCAAGGGAACATTTGGAAAACTACCACAACCGACCAAAATCTCTTTGCCTACAAGATCCGTGTTGCATCCCCAAGCAATGTCATATGAGGTTAAGCCCATCAATCTTTTGGACCACTTCCAGGATTGTTTCAAATCTTGGAAAGGTCCTGATTTAGGGAGTTGCCTTACAAACCAGTCAGCAAACAAGGGAGCACAACAATTCATATGTCCCTTCTTCTTTTCATTCCTGTGGTGAACCCCATTATAAAAGTCACCCAGCTGTCGCTCCCTTGAAAAGACACTAGGGTCCCAAGGTGCAGACGCGAACGGTCGGCGAAAGAGAAATGATGAAGGTTGAATTGAATAGAGTCGCCAGCTAGGCATTTTTATCCCGAAGGAAAGGTAATACTGCATAAACCTAGAAAGAGATGGATAAGACGGTTGCGAACCAGAGAAACTAAGAAAGGGGGTTGGTTACAACCTGGGAAGGTATTAGCACCCAGATTGTCTGTCGTACTCGACAGGATCCACGCTTACAAGATTTATTTTTAAAGGGGGTAAGTGCATGTGTTATCTGTGTAACAAAGCTAGAGAAAGAAAGTACATGTGTCAGTGCAAAAGGTCTGAATTGCTCAGGAATTGAGGCTTAAAAAGGAATGCTGAAAGAGGGGGGTGATAAAGAGACTTTTGTTCGATAATTGTTAAGTTATGCCTACGTATCCTCTCGTACAATGAGGAAGTCAGAACACCGTAGTTCGACTCAAAGAGACTGGATGATTTTCTTTGTGAACTGCTTACTTGTCTATGCTCAAGTGTGTGACTCGTTTGGCTCAAGTGCTAACTGTCTTGCATTAGACGGAAGAAGCGAGTTACCGTTTGTGAATGAGTGTGATGAGAAAAGAATCCCGGAGGAGACAATTATTATTTGTTTTTGATGTTTTTAGTTTTTTTATTGTTTTTGGTGTTTTGCATAGGATTATGAGCTTAAGCCTAAATCAAGGGCTTGTAAACTCATTATATCCTCCCTGATTAGGGATAATGAGCCTACTTAAGTATGAGATAAGCACCTCAACTTAATTACCATGATGATGTAGGATTAAGATCACTAACCTACTTGTGATTATTTAGATGTTTTTGGGTTTTTGTTTAGTGCTAAGTAATGAGTTTAATCTCTAATCACAGATTAGTGAACTCATTACATCATCCTAATAGAAGGATTATAGATGAGAACACTTAAGCTGAGGAAGATACCTCAACTTAATCCATGGTTAGGGACTAAATTCGTTATATAACAAGCCTTTATCAAATGGATTTTAATTAAGGGATGAGATTAAGAAGTGGATTTTAAGTTTGTAAGAAAACTTGAGGGGGACTTGTCTATTAAACACTAGGGTTAGTCCCTCTTAACCATAAGGAAGAGATAGAACCCTAATGTAAGGCCCAAGTTACAAGATGAAGGCTTAGTGATTATTAATGTGATTTGACTAAGAGGTGTAAGCAAATTAAAGGTTTAACACTTAGGATTAAAGTTATACATTCCATCCTAAGAGAAGGATGCAGGCATAACCCTAATTTAAAGTCCTAAAGCTTTAAGAGTTTAGTATCTGATTATTGAGATGAGAAGAGAGACTCAAGGAGACTCAAAGGTAAAAGACTAAGGGGGATTATACATAACCCTAAAAGTTATCATGCTTAGGAATCCTATGGTTTGTGAGACTTAAGAGGAAAGATCTTCGGGGCCACCAATGGAAGAAGCAGATGAAAAGGGAAGGAAGCAGAAGAATAAGTTACTTACTTCCTTGAAGAAGATAAGTAACTTAAAAGAAAGAAAGTAAGAAGAATGGAACACAAGTGAAAAAAGTTCACTTCAAAGACAAGTAAATATGCATATGAATGATGAGAAGAGATGGGAAGTGAAGGCAAATCCACCTCCCAAAATAACTTACCAAAATTTCCTGAAAATGTTAGTATGAATGCATAAGACATAAAGTAAAAGGAAATGAAATGAAATGAGATGTGAAGACCAAAGTCAGAAATGAAAATGCAATGTAAATAGCATATGAGATGATGCAAAGTAATACAAGATGCATATGAATGATAATACAAAGATGAGATGCAGTGAAATCATGTTTAGAAGCTTGAAAACACATGGATGTTCATGAAATGTAATGGATGCAAAGCATAGAAAATGAATGAAGAAATGATCAAGCAATGTTCAAACATGTCTTAAAATGTCTAATATGTCATACAAATGCTTGAAATGTCATGGCAATTTCACATGATGATGATATGCAAAGATGAATGCAAATGAACATGAGAAATTAGGGTTTTATGAATGTATGAAATGCAAATGACCAAAATAGGAGCATACATCATGATAAAAAAATAAATCAAGCTCAAACAAACCCTAATACCATATAAGATCACACCCAAAGGAGAAGGTAAGAAGCTTAACCTAGTGAGAGTTATGAATTTTCTAAGTTTGCTAGGGTTTTTGGGTGATTCTTAAGGGAAAATGCAAATCAAATTGAAAATTCAAGATAAATTCATGAGAAAAATAACCTATAAACTATATGCAATATGTGAAACAATGCAAAAAGAATCAAGTTCAAACTCATCATGGTTAGGCTGAAATGAATTTTTCAAGTTAGGGTTAGAAAATATGATTTTTAAGAACTCTAATTCAAAGAAAATTGTGAAATTATGATCAAACCTAAGAAGAAATTTGTATGATGAGTTTGAAAATGTTTCTAAATGTATTGGAATGGTTCATGAATTTCTTTGTGATTTTTAGAAACCTAAGTGAATTTTTAATTAATTAAAATCCATTAATTAATTAAAAATAACTTTTAAATATTTTAAAAATATTTTTTAATGCAAAAAATTAAAATAAAAATTATTTTTGGGTTAAGAAAATTATTTGGATCAGAAATGTAAAAGATCATATTTTTTGGATGAGTTTTGATATTTTAAATAAAATGTACAAAAGAAATAAAAAGAAAATGAATTAAAATGAAATAAATGGAAAGTTAATGCATCCAAGGGCCAGGATTTGAACTGGAAAGGGAAATGTTGACTGGCGCGTAATTGTGTGGTCTGGATTTAATCTGACATAATTTCTAATTAAACCTAATTAATTAATCTAATTAAAAGATTAGGGCTTTAATGACCAATCTGGGCCCTCCATCCACGCGCGAAATTCACATCCTACGACCTACATTCAAACTAAGAACTAAACCCTAATTAAACCCTAATTACCCTCAGGTGACCAGAACAGTGTTCCGGTCATCTTCTCCGGTGACCCCCTTCCCTGAACTCTCTCCAAACCTCATATTAATGCATCAAACTCTCCCGAAATGATCAATAAGCAACATTAAACAAGAATCCAGACATAAAATCCATTTATATTGCATCAATAACAAGAATCGAAGAAAACAAAATTTACGGGCAAAATTTCAGAGCAAGCATACATGGCCATTGCTCAACCATTTTCAAAACAAATTACATCAACATGCTCAGGGGAACATATAGAATCATTTAGGAACTTAAAACAAAGATTCTAAAAAAAATGTTCTTGAGGTATACCTGAGATGGAGCTTTCTGATTCTGGGTTTTCTGGACCTTTCCTTGATGCAAAAACACTCCAATGGATCCCCTCAGGCTTCTGGAATGCTTGGAACAAGTTTGTGATGGCTAATTTTGATGATTCAATTCTGCTGCACCAGAAATCGTGTTTTGGTTTTGTGTGCTTTCAGACCAATTCAAGGGTTGCTTTGTGTTCTATGAGTGATATTGAGATGATTGGTGAAGTTTGTTTTGAGGTTTGATGGCTGGTTTTTGAGAATCGAAGAAAGGAAGTTTTTTGGAAAATTTTGTGAAAGCTGAGTTCTTGGAGGTTCTGAGCTTGTGTGTCTATGCTTTGGAGTGCTTGAGGTTTGTATAAACAAAGGTGATTGATTCAGAGAGTTGGTGTGGCACAACTTGATTGGTATGGGAGGTTTTGCAAAAAAGTCAATTTTGTGTACTTGGAGGTATGGCACGGGTCAGAGCTGCTCAAAGGGGTGTCTTGGCCTCAGCTTGCATCAAGGATGGCCATAGGAGCATATTACATGAGCTGGCACAAGTGGATGAAAGGTTCCAAGAGGTTTTGCAAATTTCCCTCTTTGAGAATTTTGTGAAAAAATCTTGATGAATCTTGAAATCCAAGGCACAATTTTGGTTCAAATGCATTGCACTATGTTTGTATGATGTTTAGCAAACAATTAGAGGTCATGAAATGGCTTGAAACTTGAATTTGCAAAAAATCCTCTTTGGCATGAACTTGAAAATTATAGGATTTTTGCCAACTTTGAAAGGCCATATCTTGAGTTCTAGGATGAATCAAGACATGTTCTAGTACTTTTTGAAAATGGAAAGACATAATCTACAACTTTCATGCCCAATAATTTTTCATTTGAAGCAATTTTGGTCATGAAAGAATAGGTTGAAAATCTTTCCCAAAATGGAAAGTTTCCATTACAAGTCATTTCCAAAAATAGCAAGTTTGCATTTGGCTCAAAATTCTTCAACTTTGTGAACTTCCAACCACTTCTAAGATCAAATAAAGATCATAGAGACTCAAAATGATGATGATGACCCTTTGGTACCCTTGATGGAGGCCTCAGATGCCTTGATTTTGACTTTACTTGCTCAAGAAGTTACCCAATGATCAGATGACTTCCACAATGAATTTCTTCATCAAATTTGGTACACATGATCCTTATAACATATCAAGACCATTAGAAACAAGAATGACTATAAAATTTGGGATTAAGGCCTCTGAAACCAAAACCCTAATTTTGGTCATCTGTGCAGGAAAACCCTAGCTCTGCCTCTATGCCTTTGCCATTATTTGTGATCCCTTGACTTTCATGAACTTTGGGGAGCATAATATGATCATGGAACACATATGGCCCCTCTTGGAAAGCTTCAAGACCATTGGAATGGCTCATATTACTTCTTGGATTGCTCAGATCACAAACCCTAGATGTAGATGAAATGGAACTATGCAGGTGAAACAAATATGCAATATGAGATGGTATGATTATGCTAATGAAAAAATGAAAGATAACAAGCCATGGTGTGAGAAAAAGTAAGGGAAAATTTGGGGTGTTTACTGCTGCCCCTATTCAAGCATAAGTTAGCTGTGCAGGATGTAAGCGCCTAGCTTAACAGACAAACAAGATAACTTGTGGAAGAATACCAAAGACAGTTCGAAATTTGCACTCGCTGGGGAGAAGAAGAAAAGGGATATAAATTGTAAAATATAGTATAGTATGATTATCAAATGAGAGTGAAGAAGGACGACCATCGAGCAGAGGACGATTATTGGGGGTAAAACGGTAAGCAAAGCAATAACGGGGACGACCATCATGTTGGGAAATAAAGGAACCATGACGGGGACGGCCATCGGGTAAATAAAATAAAACTTTATAGGGATTCGAAGAAGTGAGAAAAACCATGACGGGGACGGCCATCAGGCTGGAAAGTAACTAAACTTCGACGGGGACGGCCATCGGGTAAATGAATAAATGAAATAATGATGAGGGACGGTCATCAGAAGGTGAAGGACGATCACCTAGCAGGGGATGGCTGCTGAAAATATCACGACATAGGACGAATGTCAGATAGAAAAGATCAATGATAGAGACGACCATCATATAAGCATGATGAAGGACGATCATCAAGAGGTGAAGGACGATCACCTAGCAGGGTACGGCTGCTCTTGGGGAATATCACGACATAGGACGAATGTCGGATAACAGGATCAACGATGGGGACGACCATCAGATAAATGATGAGGGACAGTCATCCAAAAGGTGAAGGACGATCACCTAGCAGGGGACGACTGCTTTTTATCACGACATAGGACGAATGTCGGATAGAAGGTTCCAAGAATGGGGATTCCACTGGGGAAAGGATGAGGGACGGTCATCCAAAGGTGAAGGACGATCACCTGGAAGGGGACGGCTGCCGAAAGTATCACGACATAGGACGAATGTCGGATAGAAGAAAGTTGTTTTGTTGGCGACTTACTGGGGAATGGTAAACACGGACGAGTGCTTACGCCTTTAAAATAAAAGATATAAGTGTTTTGACGGTGTGTATAGACTAAAGATGCGGACGAGCATCCTCAGGACCATGATACGGACGGGTATCGATAGAAACAAATGATGACGCGTGTTTAAGGACGATGATATAGACGAGTATCAATTGGTTAAGCAAGGAACACAGACGAGTGTTTAATCTTCCGGGGGCGATATATACAAGATACAGACGAGTATCGAAGACTTCTGTATGAGCCTATGCAAGCATTGATCTGTTGAGGATGTATGTGCCAGACACGGATGAGAGTTTGACTTTCTGGGGAAGTACGACATGGACGAGTGTTGAGAAAGAGCACAAGTCATGAATAATTATCTGTATTTTGAGAGTGCAGAAGGTATTCTGGTGACCTACGGGGGATAAGATGACACAGACGAGTGTCGAAAATATCATGTATAAATATGAACATGCATCTGTGTTTTGAGAGTGCAAAGAGGATGCTTTGGCTTTTATCTGCAGGGGATATGAGTTTTGTATATTTGTTGATGAAGTGATGATGGTATTTGCAGGTGACTGGCTCGAACCCGGCTTATGATCATGCAAATGTCTGATTTTTTGCCGTAATGCTCCGTACCAGACGGAATGCTACGCTTATTTGGTGAATATGATGTGAATGCTATGATTATGAAAATGAGAGACTTGATCCGAGACTCGGATCCTGCGGGGAGAAAGATCTCTGGGCGATATGTCTGGAGGGGGAACTCAGCTTAGGGATATAGATCATTGATTGATCTGTCCGGAGGGAGAACTCCTAATGGGGATGAGGAAGTTTTAGCAACTCCGCTGGAGACGTGTTTCAGGTATTGCTCTACTGGGGAGGAAAATCTGTGGGGAATCAATTCCACCGAATCTGCTGAGGATGAGCAAATTCTGGTACTTCTGATGGGGAAAAGAAAGTTCTTTGATCACTTTGTTGTGAAAGAGTTGTCAGGCATTGCTCGGGAGATCCCGCTTGGAGAGGAGATAACTTCTGGGAAGTAGTGTGATGGGGATTTAAAGCTTGATATGCCCCATGTTGCGAAAGACCGTCTGCCTTGAGCACCTGCAACCTATTAAGACAAAGGAAAATGCACAATTGTCCCGAGGTATCCTTAACCGGATTCCGTCATAGGAGTTAGATTTGCTTAAGAATTCAAATTTCCTGCAAGCATTTTATTAAAAATGGCCTATAAGTTTCATGCAAATGTTGTGTTACGAACTCCGGACATTTTGCAAACAAAACAAAAGGTAAAAACAAAGTGTGACTGAATATTCTGATTTTATTGATTTGCATGCCCTGAATAGGAAAGTACAGTCAAAGAAGAAAATCCCCTGAAAGGAGGAGATTGTTGTAAATTGAGAAAAATAAAAGTGTTGGCAATGTTGAAGATGACGCTCCAGTGAGCTTCCTTGCTATGACCCATATGACCTTGACGTTCTTCTTATCTTGCTTTTTGAAGATGGCTGATTCTGACTGACGCTTTGTCCCTTCGGAGCTTTCCATGTTGTGAGCGATACAAACGAATTCAAAATGCAGTTGTTCGCTTATCCCCTGGTTTTGCGTGGATCGCCCTTTGGGGTTTCAATCCACCAGGATACCCATTTTTGCCTAAGCTGTCAATGCGGCTTTTCAACTCAGCGGGTGTACATTTTTTTCCCTTATTTTTGCCCGAGTCTTTTATTCTGTTTTTGACTCGTTGGGATGCCCTATTTTTTCCTGGACTCACATTTTGTTTTTATGTCCAGCGGGTCATTTTATGCGAAGTATTTTTTAACTGCATCTGAATTTACAGGAGACGGGAAGTCTTCACCATCCATGGTTGCGAGCATCAGTGCTCCACCCGAGAAGACTTTAGTTATCACATAGGGACCTTCATAGTTTGGGGTCCACTTTCCCCTGTGGTCTGTATGAGGAGGAAGGATTCTTTTCAGAACAAGCTCTCCCACTTGGTATTCCTGAGGTCTGACTTTCTGATCGAAGGCTTTCTTCATTCGCTTCTGATATAACTGCCCATGACAGATGGCTGCTAATCTTTTCTCTTCAATCAGATTAAGTTTATTGTACCGAGACCGGACCCATTCTGCTTCATCCAGTTTCATATCCATCATCACCCGTAAGGAGGGTAGCTCAACTTCAACAGGTAGGATAGCTTCCATACCGTACACAAGCTGATAAGGTGTTGCCCCAGTAGACGTTCTGATTGAGGTTCGGTACCCATGCAAGGCAAATGGTAGCATTTCATGCCAGTCTTTGTAGGTGACTACCATCTTCTGCACAATCTTCTTGATGTTCTTGTTAGCGGCCTCAACAGTGCCATTCATCTTTGGCCTGTAAGGAGAAGAGTTGTG
This sequence comes from Lathyrus aphaca, assembly GCA_963966055.1. Lineage (NCBI taxonomy): Eukaryota > Viridiplantae > Streptophyta > Magnoliopsida > Fabales > Fabaceae > Lathyrus > Lathyrus aphaca. Next base: position 80,876,106 of record OZ014523.1, read on the forward strand.
ATGTTGAATTTTGAAGTCCCGACAAAGTTATGCCATCATTTTGTTGTTCAAATTGGAACCATTATCAGTAATGATTCGCTCGGGAACTCTATATCGACAGATGATATCCCTTTTCAGAAAACAAGTTACCACTTGCCTGGTGACGTTTGCATATGAAGTTGCCTCGACCCAATTGGTGAAGTAATCAATGGCCACCAGGATGAATCTGTGACCATTTGAAGTAGTCGGTTCAATCTTTACAATCATGTCAATGCCCCACATGGCGAAGGGCCAAGGTGAAGACATTATGTTCAAAGGATTCGGAGGTACATGCACTTTATCTGCGTAGATCTGGCATTTGTGGCATTTTCTGGCATAGGCACAACAGTCTGCATCCATTGTGATCCAGTAGTAACCCGATCTTAATAACTTCTTTGCCATTGCATGTCCTCCGACATGGGTGCCGAAAGAACCTTCATGTACCTCGTGCATCTGTAGGTCTGCTTCCTTCTTGTCAACACATATGAGCAAGACCATGTCAAAGTTTCGCTTGTATAATGAACCATCAATATTGAGGAAGAAACTGCCGGCCAGCCTTCTTAATGTATTCTTATCATTTGATGATGCCCCAGGTGGGGATGTCTGATTCTCCAAGAAGCATTTGATGTCATGGTACCAAGGATTGTTGTCACTAGCAGTGTCCACAAAGAATACATATGTCGGTCTGTCCAGTCTGGATACCAGAATTCGAGGCACATAATTGGCAGCTTGTACTTTGATCATGGATGAAATGGTATCTAAAGCGTCTGCAAACTGATTCTCATCTCGAGGGATGTATTCAAGCTTAACTGTCGTGAAGAAGGTCAACAATCTCCTCATATAATCACGGTATGGAATCAGATGCTCCTGATGAGTGTACCACTTGCCGTTGGTCTGGTTGATTACCAAAGCTGAATCTCCGAATACCTTCAAAGTTTTGATCCTGAGGTTAATGGCTTCCTCAAGACCCATGATACAGGCTTCGTATTCTGCTTCGTTGTTAGTGCAGGAAAAGGTGAGTTTTGCCGAGAAAGGCATATGAACTCCTTTAGGTGTGATAAGTACTGCACCAACTCCGCGACCGTTACAGTTAACTGCCCCGTCAAACATCACAGTCCATGCTTCTTCTGGGTCAGGCCCTTTAGTGTGAATAGGCTCTTCGCAATATTTTGCTTTTAAGTACATGATGTCTTCATCAGGGAAGTCAAATCTCATAGGTTGGTAATCATCAATGGGTTGCTCAGCCAGATAATCAGACAATACACTGCCGTTGATGGCCTTTTGAGAAGTGTACTGAATGTCATACTCTGTTAGAATCATTTTCCAGCTTGCAACCCTTCCGGTAAGTGTTGGCTTCTCGAATATGTACTTGACTAGATCCATCTTTGAGATCAATAAGGTAGTATGAGTCAACATATACTGTCTTAGTCAGCGAGCAGCCCACGCTAAAGCACAACAAGTTTTCTCGAGCAGTGAATAACGTTGTTCACAGTCGGTAAATTTTTTGCTTAGGTAGTATATTGCATACTCCTTTTGACCAGACTCGTCATGATGGCCTAACACACACCCCATTGACCCTTCTAATACTATCAGGTACATGATTAGAGGTCTTCCATCGATTGGAGGCATGAGAATTGGAGGTTCCTGCAGATATTACTTGATCTTGTCAAAAGCTCTTTGACAATCATCGTTCCACCTTACTGTTTGTTCTTTTCTTAACAGCTTGAAGAAGGGTTCACAGGTTGCAGTGAGATGAGATATGAACCTTGATATGTAGTTCAATCTACCTAAGAACCCTCGAACTTATTTCTCAGTCTTAGGCGAAGGCATCTCCTGAATAGCTTTGACTTTGTCGGGATCAACCTCAATTCCCTTTTCACTTACAATAAAACCCAGCAGCTTACCGGAACGTACCCCGAATGTGCACTTGTTGGGGTTCAATTTCAGCTGATACTTCCTCAGACGCTTAAATAACTTTATCAAATTCACCATATTATCTTCTTCTGTGAGGGACTTAGAAATCATATCATCCACATAGCATTTGATTTCTTTGTGGAATAATGTTACCATAGTCCATTGATATGTTGCACCGACGTTCTTTAGTCCAAACGACATTACCTTGTAACAAAATGTGCCCCAAGGTGTGATGAAAGTTGTTTTCTCCATGTCTTTGGGGGACATCTTGATCTGATTGTATCCAAAAAATCCGTCCATGAAAGAAAATACCGAGAACTGAGTTGTGTTATCCACCAATACATCAATGTGAGGTAATGGGAAATCATCCTTCGGGCTAGCTCTGTTCAGGTCCCGGTAATCCACACACATACACACCTTACCATCCTTCTTAGGTACGGGTACAATGTTAGTAACCCACGGCGGGTAACTAGTCACAGCAAGAAAACCGGCATCCCACTGTTTTTGTACTTCCTCCTTAATTTTCATGGCCATATCTGGGCGAGTGCGGCGCAACTTCTGTTTAACTGGTGGTAAATATTCTTTCAATGGTAGCCTGTGCATGACAATATCCGTATATAGACCTGGCATATCTTGATAGGACCAAGCAAAGATGTCGACATATTCTCGAAGCATACTGATAAACTGGTATTTCACTGGAGCTTGCAGACTGGCCCCAATCTTCACCTCTTTTACATCTTCCTCGGTACCAAGATTGACAATTTCAACCTCCTCCGAATGAGGAGTAATCACTTTTTCCTCTTGCCTCAACAACCTGGCCAACTCTTCAGGAAATCCTATCCTCTTGGGATGCAACAAATACTTCAGTTGTCGCCTCGTCGACATTCAGTGCTTCGAAACTCTAGCTCATGGTCTCGTGGATCTCACCATCCATCTCAATATATTTGTAGGTAGCCAGATGGCTAACAAAAAATCTTCTTCCCCGCAGATTGTGATAATTTTCCATTCCTACTCGTATTTTAATTTCTGGTGAAGGGTCGACGTAACTGCGCGAGCGGCGTGAATCCAAGGTCGACCCAACAAACAGCTGTAGGCCGGATGAATGTCCATCACGTAGAAAGTAGTTTGAAAGACCTGTGGGCCAATTATCACAGGCAGCTTCACTTCTCCAAGAACAGACCTCTTGGAACCATCAAAAGCTCTGACCACCAGATTGCTTGGTCGGAGAGCTATACCATCATATTCAAGCTTAACAAGGGCTTTCTTTGGCAAGACATTGAGTGAGGACCCAGTGTCAACTAGAACATGTGAAAGCACAACCCCTTTACACTCTAGAGTGATGTGCAAAGCCTTATTATGATGACGACCTGTTGCACCCCGAAAAATACGACCTTACGCGATCTAAAGACAAGAGTCGCGCGCTGGACAGACTGAAGAGTCGCCACCTAATTCTATTTATTCCCGAAGAGGGAAAGGGAAGATACAGATACAACCCGAGAAGGAGGACGAAGACAAAGGTCTCGCAACCATTGCCTAGGTTCGGAAGTCGGTTATGCAGGGGGAAGAGGTGAAGGATTTTTGTTGGTTGTTGATGATTTATTAAAGGTGAAGATGCATTATGAAGCTGTTGGTTGTAATGGTTATGCAGAATTTCTCTATGTTTTCAAGGTTCCTCCCCTCCCTTGAGATGATGGAAAATATTAACTTTTATAAAATGATGTTTTGAGGGGATCAGTTGGATAAGATTGAAAAGGGATTTTGTGAGCTGTCAAAAGAAAAAAAAACGTTTGAAAATCGCACAAGTGAGGCTGCCTTGCGGATTGTGCGGTAACGAATTGTTGTGGTGCTAGCAGAAAAAAGTTTTTTTTGTTTTGCGTACTGCCTTTGTTTATACTGATAAACATGCTCACATGGTGGGCAATGAAGAAACAAAGTTATTGTTATTGATGATACTTTGTGATATTTGAAAAAAAGTATAAGAATAATAATAGTGGAATAATAATAATAATAATAATAAATGAAAATTGTATTTTTACAATAATAAAAAAAAGGTGATGATAATTGAAAAAATAATAAAATGGTGATAATAATGGACATACTAATAATAGTAATAAAAGTGAATAAAAATAGTAATAATAGTAAAATAAAATTGGTAAATAGAAAAATAAGAAATGGATAATGAGTACTTTTATGGATGGAAAATAACGGATAAGGTAAAAAGGGATTAAAAAGAAATTATAAATGGAATTTCTTGTAAAATTTTAGTAATGACTAAATAACAAAGATAGAAATAAAAAACTTGAAATAAAAGGAGAATTCGAATTTTTAATTTTGAAAAGAAATAACTGTATTCTTTGGGTTTTTCGATTATCAGACAGAAAAATAAAGTGCTACATATTTTTGGATTTTTGAGTATTTGTTAGACGGAAATAAAAAATAGTGCATACTTTTGATTTTTAAATAATGGTTAGACAATAAAATAAAAGGTAGGACAAATTTGGGGTATGACAGTTGCCCCTATCGAATTGGCTTAGACCGAGTAAGATGAACTGGCCTGCATTCATACTTTCAAGGTATAAGACAATTAGATACTAACAGACTCCGAATTTGTCCGCAAAAGAAATTGTGCAGTAAATCGATGATTAAAATTGGAAAATAAAGGCGATACAAAACAGAAACAGGTTGATAGAAAATTAAATAATCGCTTACCACCGCCAGGATGATAATGCGACCCCAACACTCGATGTTGGGTCAATGTTGAGTAACAGAAAAAATTAAATAATCGCTTACCACTGCAAGGATGATAATGCGACCCCAACACTCGATGCTAGGTCGATGCTGAGTAATAGAAAATTAAAATAATCGCTTACCACCGCAAGGATGTTAATGCGACCCCAACACTCGATGCTAGGTCAATGTTGAGTAACAAAAAAATAAAATAATCGCTTACCACTGCAAGGATGATAATGCGACCCCAACACTCGATGCTAGGTCGGTGCTGAGTAATAGAAAATTAAATAATTGCTTACAACCACAAGGATGATAATGCGACCCCAACACTCAATGCTAGGTCGATGTTGAGTAACAGAAAATTAAAATAATCGCTTACCACCGCAAGGATGATAATGTGACCCCAACACTCGATGTTAGGTCGATGCTGAGTAACAGAAAATTAAAATAATCGCTTACCACCGCAAGGATGATAATGCAACCCCAACACTCGATGCTAGGTCGATGCTGAGTAACAGAAAATAAAATAATCGCTTACCACCACAAGGATGATAATGCGACCCCAACACTCTATGCTAGGTCGATGCTGAGTAAGAGAAAATATAAATAATTGCTTACCACCGCAAGGATGATAATGCGACCCCAACACTCGATGCTAGGTCGATGCTGAGTAACAGAAAAATTAAAAAAATCGCTTACCACCGCAAGGATGATAATGCGACCCCAACACTCGATGCTAGGTCGATGCTGAGTAACATAAAAATTAAAAAATCGCTTACCACCACAAGGATGATAATGCGACCCCAACACTCGATGCTAGGTCGATGCTGAGTAACATAAAATTAAAATAATCGCTTACCACCGCAAGGATGATAATGCGACCCCAACACTCGATGCTAGGTCGATGCTGAGTAACAGAAAATTAAATAAATCTGGAAGAGAAATATCCAACGGGGACGTCTACTGAATAACACCTAGGAGAATATTTGGAATCTTCGATCGACCCTGGATCCTGAATTCCGCTGGGGAAAGGCCTATAATCTTGGGTTGTTCTTGGATCCTGAATTATGAAACTATGCTTGTTTGATTTGAAATGGTATTCCATAATGATGGAGATACGATGCAAGTGTTTATGCACTACTGAAAGTTAAAACGTAAATGTTGGGGATATGAGAAATTGATTTGCTTATATATGAAAATGATGTGTATGCTGTAAATGATGGATGTAAATGATGTATAATGATGCATATGAGGTAATCGGAAAATGAAAGGTGCCAGCTTGGTGGACTTTTGGCCTGGTAGTTGCCAATAACGATTGGACTTTGGGTGGGTGGAGGGTTTGATTCCCCGACACTCGATCTTTGCCAGTTGTATGGTCAAAAGATGGATCTGTATGCTCCAAGTTCGGTCATTTGCTGATGAGCAAAACGACTTGATTGAAGCATGAGAACTGATATGCTTTCAATGATTGCCAACATCCAGCAAAATCTGCTTGTTTAGATGGGGAGAAGAGATAGGAAGACTTGATCCTTGTTTGCTTGCCCCTACCTATAGGGTATTTGAAATAAATCTGGTGGGGAGCTTTGAGAACGACAATGACATGATTTGCCCCTATATCTGGATTTGGTAGGCGTCTGCCCCTGGTTGAGTTGTTTGAAGATGATTTTCCCCTGATTGGGCCGTTGAGAATAATTTTGCCCCTGATTAATGAACTTTGAGATAAATTGCCCCTGATTGGGCTGTTGAAGATGCTTTGCCCCTGATTGGACTGTTGAGGTAGTCTTGATTCATGTTGGCACCAATGAAGTTCAAATTTCTCTTATGATTGTCCCTTGTTGGGATGTCTTGATGTCAAGCACTATTTTTGCAATTAAATTGTTCATACACAAATGGTAATGTTAATGCAACGTTCATGTAAGTTTTGAAAAAGTCAATTTATTTGAATGCTATTAAAGTGTGACGAATGGACCGTTAGTCCAAACGAGGTGCTGATTTAGAAAGTGCGTGAAAGATGCAGCAAGAAAAATGTGCAATCGAGGTTGAAGATTAGAAAATATATGGGAGTCAATTTATGCAACCTTGTTGGTAGCATGCTTTCAGAATAAACTGTGCCTCAATTAGGACTTTTGAGGGTTGTAACGTGGTCTGGTTCATGGTTTGAGAAACAAAGGTATAAGGCTCAAAGTTTGATTTGTACCCATCCCTCTTCCTAATGTTCTCCAGTCCTATGTTCAATTAACTTCTACACATGAATTTATTTTTTACGTTGCAAAAGTGAAGGTGAAGCTTTAAAGTTTGCTTGAAAATGACAGTCATCTTATTTTACTGGTGACCATTTGATTCTTGATTCGGTGGTCACTGATATTTGTTTTGCTTTTGCTGAGGATCTGAGCTCCTCTTTTTGATTTGTTCTTTCTTTTTATTTTATTTTTTGACTAAGTCTCCCTTCGGGTGCTCAACTTAACGGTTTTTCTTTTCTATTTTTTTGTATTTTGTTAATATTGTGACTGCCAAGTCATTTGTTGATGGTCCTCCGACGGGATGTCTCGTCTTGTGATTTGAAAGTGTAGTTAGGTTAACTGAACAACTACCCTGCCCCGGGTTAAACGTAAGGATTTGTATCCGAAAGAAACTCCTACTTCTAGGCTCGAAGTGGTTGACTAGGGATTAACTCCTTATTTCTCCAGTGTTTGGGGATTTGAAAAAAATGCTTGTACATCATTGACGAGATTTTATCCGAAAGCATACCACAACAGTTATGGGTATTTAGTTTTCATCATCCTCCCTCAAATATTTGCTAAAGTGAAGTGAGGGAATATTTTTGTGATTTTGTGATAAATGATAAACAATGAGAGAATGCGAATAGAATAATTCAAAACATGCATAAACATAATATTAACAAAACCAAGTACAAACGACAATGTTCAAAGCAAATAGTACTTTAAACAAACAGTACAAAACAACAAGAACGCGGAAAGATAAATGGCGATGACTGCCTTGATTTGAGGAATGAACTTCTCTTGATTGAATCTGCTTAAAGTTGGAGACTCTTCAGCTCGACCTTCAACAACCCCTTCAAAAACTTTCACTTGTTGGCACCGTGCAGCGGCATTGGATTGTTCTGGACATTCAGATTCTTCTGAGTAAAGGTGAGATCCTTAGAGTCGATCAGGTCTTGAACTTTGTGCTTGAACACTCTACAGTTCTCGATTGTGTGACCTGGAGCACCTTTGTGATACCCATAGTGAGCATTGGCGTCATAGTCTCGGGCGTTACAAGTTTGAGGTGGCAGGTATTTCAAAACAAGATTTCCCTTCGCCATCAGCCCATTGAATATTTCTCCATATGACATAGGCAGTGGATCAAAGTTTCTTTCAGGCCTTCTTTATTGATATGGTGGGCGCTGTTGAGGAGCGCGTTGCTGTTGTTGACCAGTCTGTTGTGGATAAGCCGGTTGTTGGTATGGATTGGATGCATATTGCGTAGCAGCAATTAGAGGATATGAACGTGGTTAATAAGCCATCTGAGGTGGAAACGGAGCTTGAATAGCTGGCTGATAAGGCATTGAAGGAACTGGTTGATATGGCACAGGAGTGTATTGTGCAGCAGCAACATACGGGTACTGATAGTAGGGGATTGAAGTAGGCGCACTCTGTTGAGGTTTCCCAGTTGCAGTAAAAATGACATTTGTTTCGCCCTTTTTGTACCCATTGAAAGGCTTCTTGACATTGGCTTGGCTGCTAGAACCTCCTAGGATTTTTCCACTTTTCAGACCTTCTTCGATTCTTTCTCCAACAATCACCATGTCTGAGAAACCTGAAGACACGCTGCTGATCAGCTTCTCGTAATATTTTCCTTGTAAGGTGCCCATGAAGATATCGATTAATTCACGGTCAACCAATGGAGGATGCACTCTGGCGGCTAGTTCCCTCCAGCGTTGTGTGTACTCTTTGAAGGATTCGTTCTCCTTTTGAGTCATACTCTGAAGTTGAGTACGGTTAGGAGCTAAGTCGGTGTTGTATTTGTATTGCTTTTTGAATGCATCAGATAAATCAAGCCAAGTATGAACATTGTTGTGCTCAAGTTGCATGTACCATTCTAGAGACGCTCCAGACAGGCTGTCTTGGAAGCAATGGATCATGAGCTTATCATATTTGGCATGGTCGGCCATTTTTCTGCAGTACATCCTCAAATGGAGCTCAGGACAGCTGAGGCCTTTGTACTTCTCGAATTCTGGCAGTTTGAACTTAGTAGGGATCACCACATCCGGAACTAGGCACATGTCTGAGGCACTCATAGAGGTTGAGTTGCATCCTTCCATGATTCGGAGTTTTTTAGCTAACTCACGACACATCTTCATAGCTTCAGATTCTTGAACAGCATGAGGATTGGTGATTGGAACAGTAGTATACATCTCATACTCAACTTGATGATCCTCTTCAGCATGAGGAAACTGGACTTGAGTTGGAATAGGTTGAGCTTGAGGAATAGCACCAACAGTAACACTAGAGGTAAGCATTGGTTGAGATGTGGCTTCTTCAACAGCAGGAGTGAAGCCGGGAGGAAAACTATAGACCAAAGGATTTAGAACTGGAACTGAAGGCATTGTGTGCGAGGCAGATCCTTGCACGAGAACATTGTTCCTTGCAGCAGTAGCTTCGCGACGTTCTTCCATTCTGGCCAAAGCTTGTAAAGTCTCAAAGATCTGATCGATCTTGCTCTTGACTGAGTCAATCTCTTCCCTCATAGCAGCTTGTTCATCTTGAATCACATCCATTAGTCTTATAGTGTTTGCTCGAGTTAGGTACGGGCGTCTAGCACGATACGGGCGTCGAGAAACCAGCTTGATTTACTGAAGATGGAGGAACATGAAATGAGTTTTTGAATTTGGAATGAAATGCAAGATGAACAAATAATGCAAATGAGATGATATGCAATGTCAGAATCCAGGATCACAGGATCATGGTCTCATAAGCCCAAGGTACAGATGGAGGATACTCTGATCAGGAACTCACTGGGTAGACTCTAAGGTTTTAGGGACCCCAAAGTTGTCAATTCATATGGCTGTTCATCACACATGGCCTCAGAGTTATGGACTTTGCTCAAATGTTTGATGCACATGTCAGCTCTTGACAGTTAATCAACTCCATTGAGAAAATCTATTCTGAGTGAGGTATTCGTATTGAAAACCCACGAGAGCAAATTTCTCGGGAGTCCATACTACGCGACCATCAATCGATGTTTTAACCAAAAGGTTCTAAAGGTCCTCAGAGTCGATGACCCTAATGAAAACAACTGAGCACACACGCCAAGAGCTTGACGGTCGTCAATATTCTCATTAGAATCTACTTCAAGTGAAGTTTTCATATCGACAACCCACGAGAGCGGTTCCCTCGGGAGCCCATACTATACAACCTCACTAACTTATGTTTGTACTTGTAAGCCCGGGTATAGAGTTTCCCTCAAGTTTCTTTTGCAATCAATGTATCGATCCAATATCATAGTACCAAGGAGCCACAAGATATATAAGATGGAATGCGATAAAGAAAGCGATAAAATAAACAAGCAAGGCATAAAAGCAAACATCCAAACAAGCGTGGAAACCTAGACTAGGCTTGACTCGCATAGGGGAGAACCAGTCCCCAGCAGAGTCGCCAGTTGTCGCACCTCGAAAAATAAGACCTTACACGATCTAAAGACAAGAGCCTCGCGCTGGACAGACTGAAGAGTCGCCACCTAATTCTATTTATTCCCGAAGAGGGAAAGGGAAGATATAGATATAACCCGGGAAGAAGGATGAAGACAAAGGTCTCGCAACCATTGCCTGGGTTCGGAAGTCGGTTTTGCAGGGGGGAGGTATTAGCACCCCCTGCACCCATCGTACTCGATGGGAACCATTTAAGTTGTCACGTGCGAAAGGATGTCTATGCTTAATGAAATACCGACTAGAGGGAAATGAGTTTAAATTATAAGTTGGATTGATCCTAGATGCTCGGCAAGGGTTGAGATCCTTGTGCCTACATACTCCCGCGTGCAATGGGAAAGTCAGAGCCTCGTAGTTCGGCCTACTACGGTTGATGGTTGTTGATTTTATTACCTTTCTTCGATGAAAGGGTTAGGAGTTAAATTACACTAAAGACTATGGGTAGCTTATTACGTCCAACAAGACGAGTGTCTTGCGTCGAAATAATCGGAGCGAGTAGCGAGAGCTCATTATCCTCCTTTCTACCGCTTAAGGCTCGTGGCGTACAATTCTTCTCGTATGGTTTGTTAGCGAGGCACAATGCGCTCGACTCGCAAGGTTAGGTGGATCCTAGAAAATGAAACGATAACTGAAAAATAAAGTGCGAGTGTGTGAGAGTGCAACCACTTGGCGTTGGACCAAGGGTTCGCGAACGAAATAATAATCAATAAAATGCGGAAAATAAACTGCGTACATAAAATGGGGGAGGGATATAAAATAAATTACAGGGGATTGCTAAAAATAAAGGGTATCATTGTAGTTTGCCCAAGAGGAAGCGTGTGTGCAGTGTTTTCGAACTGTTCGGAGGCGTTCGGCCTTTTTATTCGAATGCAACTGTTCGGAGGCGTTGGACCTTTTCGGAAGCGTCGAGGTGTGGTTCGTTAACTTCCTTAGAACCGATTTAATGTTAAAATCGTTCTATGAGGAGTTGAACAATATTTTTGAAATGCGGAAATAAATAAATGAATTGAATTTAAATCGGGTGGTCTCATCATTAATCGAGATGTCGAGTCGGCTCGCGACGAATCTCAAAATTAATTCGATGTTCATCGACCATGAAAATAAAAATAATCGATAAAATTTGAATAAACGAAATGAAATATATATAGAATTAAATAAATTTAATTAATGTAAACGGAATCGATGAAAGTAAAAAGAATTGAATTACATAGGCCTCATATTGACCGGATTTCCGATTTAACGAAATCGAAAAAATCCGGCCTTTTGTTATATCATCGGCCACATAAGAGTTTAATCGCAAAAATTGAAAGAATACTAAAATAATTGTGAGACATAAAAAGAAAACTTATATCTAATCTAAAAGTTCTAAAACTAACTAGAATGGAAATCTTAGAATAAGGTAAATTAAATATGACAGGGTGCTAAGAGTAATCAGGTGGGTTAAACCCATTAAAACAATGATTAAAAAATATATTTTAAAAAAAAAGAGAAAGATTGAATCAGGGAGAGGTGAGTCGTGTGAATGGAGAGTACTGATATCAACCTCATGGGCTATGAATGAGCCCAAATCCACATAAACAAAACAAGGGTTTTTTAAGACAAAAACAGAGGAATCGAAGAAAAAGCTTCTCCTATGTCACCAACCCGGTCAAAATAAAACGGAAATGAAGAAAAAACAGCGCACAACCTCACTCCGTGCTTACGGTGTTCGCTCAGCAATGGTCGGATTCTCTCTCGTGTTCAACTCGTTTCCGATTCACTTTCACCTTCACAATGATTTCTCTGCTTGTTTCAGTTTTGGAGTTCGCGATTTCAGGTCGATGCAAATCTTTCTCATTTGCGTTTCGAAACGGCGGTGAAGGCTCGGGTCAAGGTTTCTGGCGATTACGTTTTTTGTATGTGGTTCACGATGGTGTTTTTACGGAGGTAGTTTCGGTGAGGGCGATTTGCGATGGCTTTGTGGTTGTTGACGAAGGAGGTGGGGTCGTTGTGGTTTGTGATATTTGTGGGTTTATGATTTGATGAAGATGAAGAAGGTTTGGCTTCTGAAAAACGGTGGATGCGAAGGTTATGAAGAAGAAGCTTTTTGACGGTTTTGAAGGTTTCGTCCGATTTCGGCTAGGATTTGTTTGTGGTTTACGATTCGAAGGTGAGTTTTGTTTCGTTTGGATTTGTGCTTGATTTTGCGAATCTCTTCCTTTTCTGATTTTTTTTGTTCTCTGTTTTGAACACTTTCAAATTTTTGTTTTGTGTCAGACTCGGTTTTATGGTGTTTTGAGGTGAAGGACTTTTGTTGGTTGTTGATGATTTATTAAAGGTGAAGATGCATTATGAAGCTGTTGGTTGTAATGGTTATGCAGAATTTCTCTGTGTTTTCAAGGTTCCTCCCCTCCCTTGAGATGATGGAAAAGATTAGCTTTTATAGAATGATGTTTTGAGGGGATCAGTCGGATAAGATTGAAAAGGGATTTTGTGAGCTGTCAAAAGAAAAAAATGTTTGAAAATCGCACAAGTGAGGCTGCCTTGCGGATTGTGCGGTAACGAATTGTTATGGTACTAGCAGAAAAAAGTTTTTTTTTTGCGTACTGCCTTTGTTTGTGCGGTAACGAATTGTTGTGGTACTAGCAGAAAAAAATTTTAATTTGCGTACTGCCTTTGTTTGTACTGATAAACATGCTCACGTGGTGCGCAATGAAGAAACAACGTTATTGTTATTGATGATACTTTGTGATATTTGAAAAAAAGTATAAGAATAATAATAGTGGAATAATAATAATAATAATAATAATAATAATAATAATAATAATAAATGAAAATGGTATTTTTTACAATAATATAAAAAAGGTGATGATAATTGAAAAAAAAAATGGTGATAATAATGGACATACTAATAATAGTAATAAAAGTGAATAAAAATAGTAATAATAGTAAAATAAAATTGGTAAATAGAAAAATAAGAAATGGATAATGAGTACTTTTATGGATGGAAAATAACAGATAAGGTAAAAAGGGATTAAAAAGAAATTATAAATGGAATTTCTTGTAAAATTTTAGTAATGACTAAATAACAAAGATATAAATAAAAAACTTGAAATAAAAGGAGAATTCAAATATTTAGTTTTGAAAAGAAATAACTGTATTCTTTGGGTTTTTCGATTATCAGACAGAGAAATAAAGTGCTACATATTTTTGGATTTTTGAGTATTTGTTAGACAGAAATAAAAAATGGTGCATACTTTTGATTTTTAAATAATGGTTAGACAGTAAAATAAAAGGTAGGACAAATTTGGTGTATGACACGACCCTCTGTAGTCAAATCAGTATTGGTGAAGCCTAGTCCATGACTAGTATTAACATTAGAAACTACCGTCTCTAGCTGATTCACCGTAATCGCCTCAGGCACGTAGGTTGCGTGCAGGACTTTAAGTAATGCATCACGATGAGCTTCGAAACACAATAGCAATGATAGAATGGAGATATTGGAAGGAGTCTGGTGGAGCTGATCCACAACCTTATAATCGCTTCTCTTGATTATCCTCATAAACTCGTCCACATCCTGATCAAAGGACGTCTTTTGAGCTTCTTTTGTAATTGGTTCATCAGGCACCACATTTTTGCCTTTAGCCTTGGCAGCAGCCTCTGCCTCAGCATTAACTCTTGGAACTTGTGACGCGAAGAGACGTCCACTTCGAGTGAAGCCTCCGCCTCCCCCGACATTATCGATCTGTGGTGTATAAGCTGAAGAATCAAGAGCGACTCTCTTCCCGTTGTAGTAGAGATCTGAACCATAGTGCCACGACACATCATTATCTTTTTCGTATGGAATGGGTCCAGGTACCGTGATGGTGACTGGAGTAACTGTGGCAGAAGTAGGAACTGTTATTGTCTGTGGATCGTAATAGATGGTAACAGGATTTCTGACTGGTGGTGGTGGTGAAAGACTGAAGCTGGGTTTTTGTTGAGATTGTTGTTGAAAGTTGTTGGAATCGGGGACCATTGCCGGGTCATAATAGATGGTGACTGTGGAGATGTCATTATTAATGGTTGTTGTTGTTGTAGAGGCGGATGCAATTGATCTAATGTTTGTTGAAGTGGTAGAAGAGATTATTGTTGATTTTGTAGAGGAGTCTGTCAGAACAATAATTTTAAAGTTGTAAGAGGGGTTCTTGTTGGTGCTGTAGGAGGAATTGTTGATGTTGTAGAAGCTGAAACCGTTGATGTTATCTGCAAGATACCTTCTCTGATAAGACTATTGATGCCACTTTTTAAACTTGCACAACCATTGGCGGAAACGTTACAAGATTCATAGCAGGCCTCACAACCTGGGAACACCTGACATTTCAAAATCTGGGCTTTAACCTCGGCCAAAGGTGTTTGAATACTTGCAATATCTTCGATTAGGTTCACTGGTTGATCCTCCTCTATTGAATTTATCTTGGGCCCACCATGGCTAGGCATAGGATTCTTTGTGACATTAGGAGGAGGTGCAAAATTTAAAGCCTTGGAATCAACTAAATCTTGGACCTTCATGTGCAAGGCTCTGCATTTTTCTGTTGCATGGCCAGGTGCATTGGAATGTAAGGCACATCTGGCGTTGACGTCGTAATTCCTTGGAAGGTTCTGAGGATCTGGTGGAGCCAGAGTCCTCAATTCAACAAGATTGAGTTTCAAAAGTTGTGGTAATAAAGGGGCATAGGGCATCGGGATAGGATCGATTACCCTGTTGATTTGAGATGGCCTTTGTTGGAAAGGACGTTGTTGTTGGTTGTTGTTGTTGTTGTAAGACATTTGTTGAGGAAAATGTTGTTGCTGAGGGAAATTTTGTGGTTGTGGAGTGTATTGTTGTTGAGGTGATGGAGTGGGAATAGTGACAGCAGCTATTGATCTCGACATGTACTGGGGCCTACCTCTGCCCATGTGTATTGAATTGATTTCACCCGACCTGCGAGGCCCTGCAAAAGGTTTCCTCGTGCTGCTTGAGCTGGCGCCATTATCAGAAATCTTACCCATTTTTAACAAACTCTCAATTCTCTCTCCTGCTATGACCACATCTACAAAGCTAGTGGAAGAGAAAGCAGCCAGCCTATCAATGTATGTCCCATGTAGGGTATTCATAAACACATCATAGAGACTCAAAAAGATGATGATGACCCTTTGGTACCCTTGTTGGGGGCCTCAGATGCCCTGATTTTGACTTTACTTGCTCAAGAAGTTACCCAATGATCAGATGACTTCCACAATGAATTCCTTCATCAAACTTGGTACACATGATCCTTATAACATATTAAGAACATTAGAAACAAGAATGACCAAAAAAATTGGAGTTAAGGCCTCTGAAACCAAAACCCTAATTTTGGTCATCTGTGCAGGAAAATCCTAACTCTGCTTCCATGCCTTTTCCATTCTTTGTGATCTCTTGACTTTTGTGAACTTTTGGGAGCATATTATGATTATAGAATACACATGGACCCTCTTGGCAAGCTTCAAGACCATTGGGATGGCTCAGATTGATTCTTGGAT
Source organism: Lathyrus aphaca (assembly GCA_963966055.1). Classification (NCBI taxonomy): domain Eukaryota; kingdom Viridiplantae; phylum Streptophyta; class Magnoliopsida; order Fabales; family Fabaceae; genus Lathyrus; species Lathyrus aphaca. The sequence goes on from OZ014523.1 coordinate 80,891,992, forward strand.
TGCTCAGATCACAAACCCTAGATGCAGATGAAATGAAACTATGCATATGAAACAAATATGCAATATGAGATGTAATGCTTATGTTAAAAAAAATGAAAGATCACAAGCCATGGTGTGAGAAAATATGAGGGCAAATTTGGGGTGTTTACAATAGGCTTGAAGTTTATTTGTGCCCACCCACTCTTTGTGATGTTCTCCATTCCTATGTTCAGCCAATTTTCACAAGCACTCACCTTTCATAAGGGTTTCGTGTCGATTGAGGAACCATTGATGCTATCGGTTCAAGCACCAATTAAGTTGTTGTTTGAAGTCAGTCACCCCTTTGTCTTTCGTGTCTGTCCCACACAACTTTGTTCATACTTAAGGATCTTTCTTGTGTAATCCTTTTTTGCATTTTTCGCCTTTCATTTCTTTTGCTTATCCCTAACTTTTGCCTAAGTCACTTGTTTTCAAGTTTCGACTGTCGCTCCCACCAAAATGACAACCAAAGGGTCAAGAAGGGGTACAGACGCGAACGGTCGGTGAAAAGGGAAATGAGAACACACAGGAGTGAACTCAAGGGGAAGAAAGAGTCGCCAGCTAGGCATTTTTATCCCGGAGGAAAGGTAATGCTGCATAGACCTAGAAAGATATGGATAAGACGGTTGCGAACCAGAGAGACTGAGAAAGGGGGTTGGTTACAACCTGGGAAGGTATTAGCACCCAGATTGTCCGTCGTACTCGACGGGATCCACGCTTAAAAGATCTGTGTTTTAAAGGGGTAGTGTCAGTGCAATCTGTGTATCAAAGCTGGAAAGAATGCAAGTGTCAGTGTAAAAGAAGTGAAGTGTGTAAATGTACAGTGTCAGTGTAAGAACAGGAATAAGATGCTCAAGATCATGAGGCTAAAAGAGTGAGGCTGGAAAAAGGGGGGGGATATACAGAGACTTTTGTTCGATAACTGTTAAGTTATGCCTACGTATCCTCTCGTGCAATGAGGAAGTCAGAACACCGTAGTTCGACCCAAAGAGATTGAAGATGAATTGACTTGTGAACTGCTTACTTGCCTATGCTCAAGTGTATGACCTGTCTGGCTCAGGTGCAAACTGTCTTGCATTAGACGGAAGAAGCAAGTTCTCGTTTGTGAGTGAAGATGATGAGAAAAGAATCCCGAAGGAGACGATTATTGTTTGTTTTTGATGTTTCAGTCTTTTATTGCCTTTTGAAGTTTGTCATAAGTTAATGAGCTTAAGCCTAAACCAATGGGTTAGTAAACTCATCACATCCTCCCTCTGATTAGGGGTAATGAGAATACCTTAAGTGTGAAGTCAACATATCACACTTAATCACCCTGGAATAGGATTAAGATCATTAACTTACTTGTGATTATTTAGATGTTTTTTGTTGTTTTTGTTTAGTGTTAAGTAATGATATTAAGCCATAATCAGGGATTAAATAGACTCATTACACCATCCCAATAGAAGGATAATAGATGAGAATGTTTAAGCTAAGGAAAGCTCCTCAACTTAATCCATGATTAGGGATTAACCTCATGAGAAAACAAAACCTTTATTAGATGGATTTTAGTTAATGATTAGATGAAGAAGTGAGTTTTATGGTTTGTAAGACAACTTGAGGGGGACTTGTCCATTAACACTAGGGTTAGTCCTTCTTAATCAATTAAGGAAGAATTAGAACCCTAATGCAAGGCCCAAGTTACAAGCTTGATGTATTAATGATTATTAGGTTAATTGATTAAGGGTTTAAACACATTAAGGGTTTAACACTTAGGATTAAAGTTATACACTCCATCCTAATAGAAGGATGCGGGCATAAGCTTAATCACAAAGCCTTAAAGCCTTTAGGGTTTAGTCCCTGATTATGAGATGAGAAGAGAAGACTCAAAGAGACACAAAGGTAAAATTTAAGTGGGGGACTAAACAATCCTAAAATGTTATCATGCTTGGAATTCCTAGGGTTTGTGAGGCTTAAGAGGAGAAATCTTCAAGGAAGCCACCAAGGAGAAGCAAGATAGAAAAGGGATGAGATGAGAAGAGAAAAGAGGGAAGAGAGGCACAAGTGAGCAAGCTCACCCAAAGACAAGTAAAAATTCAGCAAAGATGCAAAATGATGAGGTGAGAAGAGATAGGAGATGAAGGCAAATCCACCTCCCAAACAAACTTACCATTAACTTGAAAAGTTAGTACAAGATGCATAAAGGAAGAAATGAGATGAAACAATGCATATGGATGGGCAAAGGCCAAAGTCAGAAACATACACATGATGCAAATGATGTAAATGGATGATGTAAACACATGTCAAGAGTTGTGGATGATCATACAAGGATGAGGATGCAAATGAAGCATGCTTTGAACCATGAATGTTCATGAAAAGTTATGGAATGCAAATGACATAAAACATGGCAAATGAAAGATGCAATGATCAAACATGTTCCTAATGTGTCTTAAGATGTGTTATGAATCAAATGGATGCACAAAATGTCATGGCAAGTCATGGTATGCAAGCAAATGGAAGGTGGATGCAAAAGAAAACATGAATTAGGGTTATATGCAACATACAAAGCAAAAATCCAAAACCAGAAGCAAATGACATGATAAAAATTTGAAAATACAATCAAAGGAACCCTAAACCTATACAAACTCACTGCCCAAAGGAGGAGATCCAACTCTTAACCTAGTGAGAGTTATGAATTTTCTAAGGTTGCTAGGGTTTTAAGGTACCTTGCCAAGAAAAATGCAAAACAAATTGAAAATGCAAGATCAATTCATGCCAATTTTATCCTATAAACTACATATTATGCAAGATGCAATGCAAAAAGAATCATTGTCCAACTCTCAATGGTTAGGCAGAAATGAATTTTTGAAGTTTGAATCAAAATAATGCCTTGAAATGAAATTAATTCCATTGAAAATGATCAAAAGGCATCAAGAACAAAAAAGAAATTTGGTTTGAGAGTTGGACAATGTTTCTAAATGTTTTTAAATGTTACATGAATTTTTTTGTGATTTTTAAATACCTAAAAGTATTTTTAATTAATTAATTTTCATTAATTAATTAAAAATAAACTTTTAAATGTTTTAAAAATAATTTTTTAAGCAAAAAATAAAAATAAAATATTTTTGGTTTCTGCAAATTAATAAAAGGTTTGATAAAAATTTTCATAATTTTTAAACATTTTTTGCTATTTTAAATTAAATGGACAAAAAAAATGATAAAAATATGAAAATAAATAAATTAAATGGAAAGTCAGCGCATCCAAGGGATAGGATTCAAACTGGGACACGCGGGAACTGACTATGCGCGCATCTGGACGGCCAGAATTCAAATTTCCTTAATTATGATTAAAGCCCTAATCTGAACCCTAATGACTTTCAGATGACCGGAACAGTGTTCCGGTCATCTTCTCCGGCGGCTCTCTCACTCAATCTCTCTCAAAACGCCATAAAAACTCACCAAACTATCCAGAATCAATCCTTAACTCATTCTAAACAAGATTCATCCAGCAAAAATCATTTATTTCACATGAACAACAAGATTCGAAGCAAAACGGAAAATCATTCAGAAATTTCAGAAGCTCATGAAATGCTTATTTCTCAACTATTTTCAAAACTAAACACATCATGGCAATCAGTGAAGCATGTAGAATCATTCTATAACATAAAATGAGAGTTCTGGAAAAATAAATGCCATGGCTACCTGAGCTTGAGCTTTCGAATCAGGGACTTTCTGGCCAGTTCTTTGCTTCAAAACCACTCCAATGAACCTCCTAAGAAGCTTGCAATGCTTGGTTGGAGTTTAAATGGCCTCTGGAGAGAGTTTGCAGAATCTCAGTTCATGAAATGTGAAAATCGTGTTTTTGATTGTGGAGGTTTTAGGGCAAAATGAGGGCAGGGAAATGATCAGTGAGGTTTATGGAGTTGAATGGTGAAAAAAGTTTGAAGGTTTGATGGCTGAATCAAGAGATTCGAAGGCTTTTGCAAATGAGAGGATTTTTGAGTGTGTTGTGTTCTTGGAGTTTCAGGCTGAGTTGTTATGTGCTTTTGCTTGCATTTGATCCACATAAAGAAGTGTGATAGGTCAGAGAGTGGGTGCTGGCCTATTGTGATTGGTATGGGCAAGTTGCCAAAATGTCAAACTTTGTGTAAGAGAGGTATGGGCTCATAGGTAGCCAAGGACAAGAGGGGTGTCCTGCACAGCAAGAAGTGTGGAGAGCCCTAGGATTAATTCTGAAGTCAGCAAGCAAGTGGATTAGGGTTTATCATTGGTTTTGCAACTTTGATCAACTTTGGCCCTTTTGAAATTTCTTGATCCACAAGTCATGAAAATGAGTGATCCTTTGATGCAATCTGACTTTTAGGTCTTGGTTCATGTTTGTATGAAGATTAGAAGTCCATTTGATAGCACAATTTGCCTTGGCAAGTGATTTTGCAACTTTGCCTCTTTGGTGGAAAACTTGAAATTATGATATTTTTCCCAACTTTGACAAGCCATAACTTTTGATCCAAAATGAATTAGAATGAGTTCTTGTACTTTTTGAAAAGGGAATGATCCATTCTACAACTTTCATAACCAAATTTTTCCCATTTGAAGCATTTTTGAATCAAAAAGCAAGGGTTGAAAAAGTTTCCCAAAATGGCAATTTTCCATTACAAGTCATTTTCCCAAAAAGTCAACTTTGCAAATGGCTTGAAATTCTTCAATCTTGTGAACTTCCAACATCTTATATGATCAAACAAAGATCATACACAATCAAAATGATGAAGAACACCCCTTGGTTGGGTCATTGGGGGCCTCAGATGCCCTGATTTTACACTGACTTGCTCAAAAAGTCAACTCTTGATCATATGACTTCCCCATTGAATTTCTTCATGAAAATTGATATGCATGATCCCTATACCATATATAGACCAATAGAAACAAGAATGACCAAAAAATTTGGAGTTATGGCCTTTGAAACCAAAACCCTAATTCTAGGTCATCTGTGTAGTCCAACCTGGCTCTGCTTCCATGCCATTCTCAGTTCTTGTGATTTTTTGACATTCTTGACTTTGAGAGGATATAATATGATGCTTGAACATACATGGACCCCTTTGAAGTGATTGATGACCTTTGGAGTGGCTCAAGAAGCTCTTGGATTGCTCAGATCACAAACCCTAGATGCAGATGACTTGGGAACAATGTAGTGAATCAAAAATGCAATATGAGATGTTAATTGAATTTATGCATATGAAAAGATCACAAGCCATAGTGTGAATGGGTGAGGGCAAATTTGGGGTGTTTACAGCTGCCCCTATTCAAACATGAGTTAGCTGTGCAGGATGTAAGAAACGGCTTAACAGGGCAAACAAGATAACTTGTGGTTGAATACCAAAGACAGTCCAAAATTTGCACTCACAGAATGAAGAAGAAAAGGGATATATATTGTAAAAGGAAAAATAAAGTATATTATAAAGTGCGGGCGACGGAGGACGACCGTCGTGCAGAGGATGACTGCTGGGGAAAGGGCAATGACGGGGACGGCCGACATGCTGGGGAAGATACGAAAAATAAAGCTATGACGGGGACGGCCGACAAGCTGGGGATATGAGAGATTATGATGGGGACGGCCATCAAATAAAGCTATAAGATTCTCTGGGGAATAGGTAAAAATAAGTGATGAGGTACGGTCATCAGGTTCATAAAGTAATGTAAACAGTGATGGGGACGACTGTAACACGGTGGGAGAACTGACTTTAGTTATGTTGCGGATAGCAAGAGTCGCCACCGACTTTTATTTTATCCAAAGGAAAGGCATAAAAGAACAGGAAAGACCTTTTTAAAAGATTTTTGGGTCCGGGGGGTAGGTTATGTAAAGGGAAGGTGTTAGCACCCTTTACATCCATGGTTATCCATGGGCTCTTAGTTACTTAGCTCACTTTAAATTGTTTTTGAAAAGGTGAAGTGTGTGAATAGAAATTTTCATAAGAGTTTAATAATGATCCATGTACGGATGCGTAAAAAACTTGTGTTTGAAAATTGTTTGAAATTTGTGAAGTATTTGAAATTGTTTTGAAATAGTGAGCAAGTAACTATGAGGAACCTACCCTAAAGTTTAAGTCTTTCTGTTCTTTATCCTTTAAATGGTAAGACTATCCCTATTATTAATGAATAGGTAGTCATTACCTTGGATGTAAGGGACAAGTGAGGGACATCTGTTTAATGAAGGCAACTGTAGGGTGTATTAAGCAATCTTGGAGGGACTGTCATCATTATTCGAAAGGGACAAGATCTTTTATGAAGGCAACCATTTAAGGGACTTGATGACTTTTCTTTTAAGGGACTTTGCTTTATACACCCCACTTGACCTTATGATATAGGCAACATTGAGAGGTAACCCTAGAAAGTGAGATGGCGATTAAAAATCGACTTACGTGTGTGAGTGTTCAATTTAATATTTATCTTATAATTTAAATGATCTAAATTAAATTTTAAATAGCATACATGTTTACACTCCCTATTTTACTAACCATGGCATAAAAATTAAATAATTTAAATATTACAAAAAATTTACACCAAGGAGCAATTACATAATAATAAAGCAATTAAAATTAAATAGCAAAATAAAATAAATAAATAAGCAATTATAAATAATAAATAAATAAGCAAGAATAATTATAATAGGGGTTAGTAATAAAAATTAAGAATAAATAAGGTTAGTGAAATAATAATAATAAGCATAATTAAAAAATAAATGGATTAGTAATAATAATAAACAAAATAAGATAATAAATAAAAATTAGAAATTATTAAGGGAATATGAACAATTTAATTATAAAATTTAAAATTATATGCACCTTATAAAAACTAAATTAATTATAAACATATAAAAAATTATAATTACAATATTAGCATAAATTTAATTATTTTTAAACATATATATTTTTTAAAAAAATGAAATTTAGATTATGAACAAATTATAGAAACAATTACATATTATAAAAAAAAATTTGATTATAATCATATTTACAAAATTTAATTATATTAAATATTATATTTACAAAAAAAAAAATTAGAAATTTAAATCATAAGAATAAATTAGGGTTTGTTTAGAAAATATTTTTTTTTAGGGTTTATAATCTAATTATACAAAATTATTTTAATAAATATATATATATATATATTATAATTTAAATACATAATAAAAAGAATAATTTTTTTGAATTAAGAAAAAGAATTCTAGAATTTGAAGAACATTGAATATATATATACAACATTATTTAATTATATTTATTTATATATGATTTTTAATAATTAAACAAAATTGATTAAACAAATAGAAAAATAGAAAAAAATCACAAAAAAGAGAAACTTACCTGGCTGGGATTTGAACCCAGGAAGCTTTGTTTACCAGCAGCAAAACCCACCACCAAGCCACCACACGCGCAGGCAATAAGCAAGGGAGTAGAATTGGTTTTATTCCTTGTCATGAAAAATCTAGAAAAATAAAAGAAAGCAAAAGGCCTGGGGGAGAATCGACCCCAGGACCTCTCAAACAAATACTAGTATACATTGCCAATCCTGCTGGGTGAGCGAGCCTGTCTACAAACCAACAACAATTCATAATATACTATAATCAATGCATAAATGAGAAAAACTCAAAAATATTTGTCACAGCCAGGATTCGATCCCCTGCCCTTTCATCAAACGCATGCTTGCTTTTCCACTGGGCCAAGCGTTGGCTTGTGATAATGAACCAACAATATAACATAAAATATTTTAATTAAAATTTGAATTTTTCTGAACGCGCGCAGGGTCATCTTCAACCTTGGCTCCTGCGAAATTTCCTGCGTTTTCCTTTGCGAATTTACCTGCGAATATCAACTTGCAGCAATACCTACGAAACTCAAACATTGACAAAACAACAAAATTTTGTGAAATTAATCAGTGCATTACATTCTACAAGGTCCATACAACTCAACCATGTCTTTAAAATTCATTTATAGTGGATGAATTGAAGAACCCTAAAACGGCCATGAAACCCTAATCATGGTGATTTCTTCATCCTGCACTTAAAATCGAATTGATTGTTCCAGAAACACTCCAAACTTCATCACAAACACAAATATATAATCAAATTCAGACAATGATATCAATATTATGGGAATCGAAAAAAATATTTTCAAGAACAATATGGATTCGGTTTGAACAATATGGCATAGTTTTGATGCATATGAGTGATGATTCATGATCAGTGATGTCCAATAGTCATAGCTATGTCCTTAGTTTACCTTCAAATGCCCTGTAAATTGAAAACCGAATGTGAGTTTTGCTTGAATTTTTGAAGTATGAAACTTACTCTTGTGGCTGTGTAATCCGTGCGTTCATGTTAGGGTTACACTAAGTACTTATAGGAGGATGTTTTTAGGTTAAAAAATTGAATGGTTGTGTATAAGATTTGATTCAAAAAGATTCACAATGATAAGCTTTGAAATTTCAATATTTTTGCATCAACACTTTCTATTTCAAGCCAATCAATGTTATTCTTGTATCAATTTGTTCCATGCTGAATTCATGACTTTCTAGAACCAAAAATAAAATTTAATCTTCATATTTAATATTTTATTTAAATTTAAAATGATTTTAAGTATAAAAAATCATAATAAATTAATTAAATAAAATAAAAATTATGAAAATATCATAGAATTTTCGTGCATGATGTCATGGATTGCTTTGGGCCATTAAAAGTTTAGCCCACTTGACAAAATTTGGTTTTAAACCCCCATTTGCTTCATAAACTTCCCTAAAATTTCCCAAATTTGCAAGGGCACATATCCTTCAATTTTAATGGTATGAGGGTGTTCTTGGACATTTTGGAAATCTTGAAGAGTCCTCTAAACAACCCCACTGGTTTCATGTCCATATCATTTACCAATCTCAAGTTATGCCCTTTTGAAGTTGTTGACTTTTTGTTGACTTTCAAAAGGACCTATAATGTCTTAGCTCATACCTTCCAAATGAAGCATTTTTGGGCTTGGCTTGTGAGACACAAAGTTGTAGAGAATTCAATTTCCTTCAAAATGAGATTTGAGTGGAAACTTGATGATGAAGTATGTGAAAGTTATGGCTGGTCAAAGTTCAGTTGACTTTTACTGAGAAAACCCTAATTTAGAAACTCCCGATTCTTGATGATCTGAAATCTCCTTGATGAATCATGATCAACCCTTGATCAAATGATGAATTTTACTTCATATACTTGATTTTGGAAAAAATCATGAAGTTTGACTTTGGTTTGACCACAGTTGACCTCAGTTTGACTTTTTAACTGCATTGACTGATTTTGACTTATCTGATCATCTGACTGAGCAAACTTTTGAGAAAAGTCTTGAAACTTGTCATGGGGGTTCTTACACACATATAAGATGTTATGAAGCTCACTTGAAGTCTTGGAAGTTCATTTAGCCTGATTAAAGTCAAAACCCTAGTTTCAGATGCACTGCTTAGGAGGTACATTGTCTGAGGGAATTGTCAACTCTTCTGACCCATTGTGAACTTTGTGAACCATCATAAAATGTCTTGTGAACCTCATGGGAGGTATTGTGAACCTTGTGAACCTTGTGAACCTCATAAAGTGACTTGTAGACTTCATGAACCTCATGAAAGGTCTTGTAATCATTGTGAATCTTGTGAACCTTGTGAACCTTCAAAAAGTGACTTGTAGACTTCATGAACATCATGAAAGGTCTTGAAAGCATTGGGAAGCTTATGAACCTTGTGAACCTTCATGAAGTGACTTGTAGACTTCATGAACATCATGAAAGGTCTTGAAAGCATTGGGAAGCTTGTGAACCTTGTGAACCTTCTTAGTACACAAAGTCTTGTATTGTGAGGGCAAATTTTGGGGTGCAACAGCTGCCCCTGTTCAATTTTCTGAAACCTGAGGGGTTAGATTGGTATGTTTGCCAGTCGTGACCTGGAAGGTTGAAGGGGATTGAACACAAAAGCCCAAAAATTTGCACTCACCAGTGCATAGGGTGATACAGGTGACTAGTTGAATATGCTTGAGTGGGCTTAAAGATGCCACTTGGAGAAAAGCTCTTCAGATACATTTCTTGGAGGATAAAGCAGTCCAAAATATGAAGATATGATGATAACTTTCAGGAGGATAAAGCAGTCCTGATGGTAATAATATGATTTCAGGAGGATAAAGCAATCCTGGGGTACAATAAGCTGTCAGGAGGATAAAGCAGTCCTGAGGTAATAATAATCTTTCAGGAGGATAAAGCAGCCCTGAGGTAATAATATGATTTCAGGAGGATAAAGCAATCCTGAGGTAGTGATATGCTTTCAGGAGGATAAAGCAGTCCTGAGGGATGGATAATATGCTTTCAGGAGGATAAAGCAATCCTGAGGGATTAAGCTTTTAGGAGGATAAAGCAATCCTGAGGTGATGATAACCTTTGAGAAGATAAACAACGCCCCAAAGTAATGATATGCTTTCAGGAGGATAAAGCAATCCTGAGGAACAATAAGCTGTCAGGAGGATAAAGCAATCCTGAGGTACAAGAAGCTGTCAGGAGGATGAAGCAATCCTGAGGTACAAGAAGCTGTCAGGAGGATGAAGCAATCCTGAGGTACAAGAAGTTGTCAGGAGGATAAAGCAATCCTGAGGTACAAGAAGCTGTCAGGAGGATGAAGCAATCCTGAGGTAATAATCTTTCAGGAGGATGAAGCAATCCTGAGGTAATGATGATAGCTATCAGGAGGATGAAGCAGCCCTGAGGTAATAGTGTGCTTTCAGGAGGATAAAGCAATCCTGATGAGATAATAAGCTTTCAGGAGGATGAAGCAGTCCTGATGAGATAATAAGCTTTCAGGAGGATGAAGCAGTCCTGATGTAGTAAAAGTTTTCAGGAGGATAAAGCAGTCCTGATGGATGATATGCTTTCAGGAGGATAAAGCAATCCTGAGGGAAGATAACTTTCAGGAGGATAAAGCAGTCCTGATAATCGCCAGTCTTGTTTGCTGGAGAATTAACCTGAAAACAAGGTAGCATCTTGTATGATAATATTAGTTTATGCATTATGTATGCATGTATGATATGATGTACTTAAGTAATGTATTATGCATTCATGGATATGTATGTTATGGTATGATGTAAATGATGTATGTATGATATGATGCTGCTGGAAGCGTCTGGACATCTTCGTATAACAACTGCTGGCCAGGGAAAATAAATCCCGATTCGTTGTTGAAGAATATGAGGAACTCGTTCCCGTCTTGTTTGATAATGAGGTATACATAACCTTCCGTATGCTGGGGATAGTAAGGTATATATAACCTCTCGTCTTCTGGGAATAGTAAGGTATACATAACCTTCATCTTTGTTTGATAGTAGAGTAGATATAACCCCCGTCTTCGTTCGTCGTACCCTTATTGGAAAGTAAATTCCCGTATATCCGTATGAGGATAAAAGAGATGGATATAAATTCCAGGGGAGATGAGACTTTATGAAGATGGCTTCGTCCTACTGAGGGTTTGTAGCTGTTTTGTAGAGATGAACCGGCGAAGCTTCGTTGAAATCCTTCCCTTGTTCGTCCTTAGTAAATACTATTACTGCATTTTCATGCATTTCTGGTAAACATCAATCATATTAAAAATCATACATGCATTTTTGGTAAACATCAATCATATTCAAAAGCATGCATACATTCAAACACAACCAATGGACGTTTTGCTTATGTAAATAGGGTAAAAGTAAATCTGGATTCAAAAGATGGAATTTATTTATATCAAGAAGTGACCCATACACGGGTAAATTTGTACAAAGAGACATAAACCCTAGTAAGAGGATTTTGTCATAAAATTTTACAAAACAAAGAAAATCAGCTATGTGGGAAATAATCCTATTGAGTTTCAATTCCACTATTGCCATTATCTTCAAGTATCTCATCTTCTGCTGTCGAGACGAAAACGATTGGATTGAGCTTTATCTGTTCGAGCTTGAGTAAGTAACACAACTGGTTGCAGTTTCATGAGTGATCCAAACGAGACATAGTCATACGCTTTAATCCCTAACTTTTGCCTGGATTGCCCTTTCAGGTTTTCAATCCACCGGGATACCCTTTTTTGCCCAAGCCGCCTTTTCAGGTTTTCGACTTGCCGGATGTACATCTTTTTATATATATCCCTAATTTTTGCCCAAACCCTTTTGGTTTGCCGAGATGCCCTTATTTTTGCCTAGGCCAGTCAACCTAGCGGGTCTCTTTTTATGCGTAGTATTTTTTAACTATGTCTGCGTTTACAGGCTGTGGGAAGTCTTCACCATCCATAGTAGTAAGTATCATGGCACCTCCTAAGAATACTGTCTTGACTACAAATGGTCCTTCATATGTCGGAGTCCATTTGCCCCTAGGATCACCCTGTGGTAATATGATACGCTTGATTACCAAGTCACCAGCCTGATATACCTTTGGCTTAACCTTCTTGTTAAAAGCTTTGATCATCCGTTTCTGGTACATCTGGCCATGACAAACTGCTGCTAACCTCTTCTCATCAATCAAGTTTATCTGGTCAAGTCGAGTCTGAATCCACTCATCTTCATCCAAGCCTGCATCCTTCATAATTCTTAAGGAGGGAATCTGAACTTCAATGGGCAGAACTGCTTCCATACCATAGACTAAGGAGAATGGGGTTGCCCCTGTTGAAGTGCGTATTGTAGTACGATAACCATGAAGAGCGAATGGTAACATCTCATGCCAATCTTTATAAGTCACAGTCATCTTCTGTACAATCTTCTTAATGTTCTTATTAGCAGCTTCAACTGCCCCATTCATCTTTGGACGATACGGAGAAGAGTTGTGATGCTTAATTTTGAACTGCGTGCAGAGGTCAGTAATCATAGTGTTGTTCAGATTGGAGCCATTGTCAGTAATAATCCTTTCAGGGATGCCATACCTACATATGAGATTATTCTTAATGAATCGAGCCACAACGTTCTTGGTAACAGATGCAAATGAAGCTGCCTCTACCCACTTTGTGAAGTAATCAATAGCAACCAGGATGAAACGATGCCCATTAGAAGCAGTAGGCTTGATCTCACCAATCATATCAATGCCCCATATGGCAAAGGGCCAAGGAGCAGTCAACACATTCAATGGTGATGGAGGTATATGAACTTTGTCAGCATAGATTTGACACTTGTGACAAGTTCTGGAGTGTTGATAGCAATCAGCTTCCATGGTAGACCAATAGTAACCTGCTCTCAAAATCTTCTTTGCCATAGTATGACCACTAGAATGAGTGCCAAAGATCCCATCATGCATATCTTCCATAATCTCTGTTGCTTCCTTCTTATCCACACAACGAAGCAAAGCTGAATCATGATTGCGCTTGTACAAAATGCCATTACTCAGAAAGAACTTAGCAGAAAACCTCCTCAGAAACTTCCTATCTTTGACAGATGCCCCTTCAGGGAACTCCTAAAATTCAAGATATCTTTTCACTTCATAGAACCAAGGCTTCTCCTCTGCCCCTTCTGTGTCAATCTCATTGCAGTACGCAGGCTTCTCAAATCTATCAATAGTAATCTTGGGAGCTTCATCATCCCAACTGATCTCAAACATGGATGCCATGGTGGCCAAAGCATCTGCCAACTGATTCTCTCTTCGTGGAATATGTTCAAAAGTGATCTCTTTGAAATGTGGGATTAAAGACAACACATGCTCTCTGTAAGGAATGAGGTTATCATGCTTAGTATCCCAATCTCCTTTAATCTGACTTACTACTAGGGTTGAATCTCCATACACATCTAGGAACTGAATCTTCATATCAATAGCAGCTTTAATACCCAGGATACATGCCTCATATTCAGCCATGTTATTAGTACAAAAGAAACAAAGTCTGGCAGTAATCGGGGTATGACAACCTTCAGGGGAACTAATCACAACACCAACACCATTACCAAGTGCATTTGAGGCACCATCAAAAACCATAGTCCATCGGGATCCTTGTTCAGGTCCGTCATATTGTCCAGGTTCTTTGGTAATAATCATAATGTCTTCATCAGGGAACTCAAAACTCATTGACTGGTAATCATCTACTGCTTGATGAGCCAAATGATCAGCCACAACACTTCCCTTAATGGCCTTCTGAGTAGTATATTGTATGTCATATTCTATCAAGATCATTTGCCATCTTGCAATTCTTCCGGAGAGAGCAGGTTTCTCAAATATGTACTTGATTGGATCCATCTTTGAAATCAACAGGGTAGTATGGGTCAACATATACTGTCTTAGTCGGCGAGCAGCCCATACCAAAGCGCAGCAAGTTTTCTCGAGCAGTGAGTATCTTGTTTCACAGTCGGTAAACTTTTTGCTAAGGTAGTATATTGCCTGCTCTTTTCGACCAAACTCGTCATGTTGCCCCAATACACACCCCATTGAGTTGTCTAACACTGTTAAGTACATAATCAAGGGTCTTCCATCAACTGGTGGCATCAAAATTGGAGGTTCTAGCAGATATCTCTTGATTTCATCAAAGGCAGTCTGGCACTCATCATTCCATTCCATCACCTGATCTTTCTTCAACAACTTGAAGATTGGCTCACAAATGGCAGTTAACTGGGAAATAAATCTTGCAATGTAATTCAATCGTCCCAAGAAACCTCTAACCTCCTTCTCAGTACGGGGAGCTGGCATCTCTGGTATAGCTTTCACTTTTGCAGGATCCACTTCAATACCTTTTCCACTGACAATGAAACCCAGGAGCTTACCGGATCTAACTCCAAAAGTACACTTGTTTGGGTTCAATCTCAACTTGTATTTCTTCAACCTCTCAAACAACTTGTGCAGATGATCAAGATGTTGTTCTTCATTCTGGGATCTAGCTATCATATCATCCACATATACTTCTATCTCATGATGAATCATATCATGAAACAAAGCCACCATAGCACGCTGATATGTTGCCCCTGCATTCTTCAAACCAAATGGCATCACCTTATAGCAAAAAGTGCCCCACTGTGTAACAAAGGTTGTCTTCTCCATATCTTCAGGTGCCATCTTGATTTGATTGTAACTAGAGAAACCATCCATAAAAGAGAATACCTTATGCTGAGCAGTGTTGTCTACCAGAACATCAATATGAGGGAGTGGAAAGTCATCTTTGGGGCTAGCCTTGTTCAAATCTCTGTAGTCCACACACATACGTACCTTACCATCTTTCTTAGGAACTGGTACCACATTTGCAACCCACTGAGGATAAGAAGTCACTGCCAAGAACCCTGCATTGAACTGTTTCATTACCTCTGCTTTGATCTTCTCTGACATTTCAGGACGCATACGACGAACCTTCTGCTTCTTTGGACGACAATCTTCTTTCACTGGTAAACGGTGAACCACAATGTCTGTATCCAACCCTGGCATATCTTCATAAGACCAAGAAAAGATCTCCACATAGTCACGTAACATCTGTGTCAACCTGCTCTTGACACTATCCTCTAAATCAGCCCTTATCTTGACCTCTTTCCTGTTTTCTTCAGTTCCCAGATTCACAACTTCGACTGGCTCTTCATGTGGCTGTATGGCTTTCTCTTCTTGTTGTAACAACCTAGCAAGCTCTACAGGTACTTCACAATCGTCCTCATTTCCGTCTTCAGTTTGATAGATCGGATTCTCGAAATTATAATTGGCAATAGTAGAACTGTTATCAACAGGATCCAGAGTGGATGAGGATCTGCATTTTAGTGATGTGGGTGTGTGTAAGAACACATAGCTGATAAAGCAAAAGTAAAAGAAAAAGAAAGACAAGGGACACAATATTTACTAAAACGAAACGTCCACTGATTTTATTGAATGAAGTATGCAAATGAAATGACAGCCCGTAACAAGCACACCATTATGCCCCGGGTAAGGCACAAGGCTTAAGAGTTTTAATTGTTCAATAAATTACAAACTTAAAAGCAACAACACAGTAATAGTATTTACTCCTGACTAAAGGAGATAGGGATAACATCTTCAGCTTTCCAATTATTGAGTCCAGCACCCACAGTAGGAAAAATCCAAGCATCCAAATTGTAGTCTTCATCATAGTCTCCCACAGCATTGATCTGATCTTTCATAACCCCTTGATTGGTGATACGAACAGCACGAGCACGACGAACAGCCTTCTGGGACTCTGCAGTGAAACCCAAACCAAATTTGTCAGACTTGTATGGGATATCAGGAAGCTGACCCCAAATAGTACAACCACCTTCATCTACCACATCCCTAGCATCATTGAGGGAGGCCATTGCCATTGTTGGAGGTTTTCTGGTGACCACAGGAACTTTCTTCGCAACAGGAGGAGCTACATAATCATTAACAATCCAGGGGACCACTTCAAATGTCTGACATGGAGTTTCAATGTATTCACCTTCCATTTCTAGATACTTGAAAGTGTTTACATGGCTGACAAAGTATTCTTCTTCTTCATAGACGGTAACAACCTTTCCTTCCACCGGATATCTCAACTTTTGGTGTAATGTAGAGGTTACAGCACCTGCCCCATGGATCCAGGGACGACCAAGAAGACAAGAGTACGAAGGAAGAATATCCATCACAAAAAATGTAGCAGTAAAAACCTGGGAGCCAACTTTGATTGGAAGATCAATTTCCCTATGCACTACTCTTCTAGAACCATCAAAAGCCTTTACCACAATATTACTGGGCTTCAGCACAACATCTTCAGGACTCAGCTTATTCAGGACTTCCTTAGGCAACACATTTAGAGAGGAACCATTGTCTATTAATACATGTGATAGGGTAGTGCCCCTGCATTCAATTGAAATATGCAAGGCCCTGTTATGATCCCTTTTGGCAGGGGTCAAATCAGCATCAGAAAATACCAACCCATTATCATAAGTCAGGTGGGCAACACAATTCTCAAATTGGTCAACAGAAATGGCATTGGGCACATGAGCAGTCTTCAGAAACTTGATCAATGCTTTGGCATGAGCTTCAGAACATAACAACAAGGACAGCATAGAAATCTTTGAGGGAGTATGCCCCAACTGATCAACAATGTCATAATCACTCTTGCGAATGATTTTCAATACTTCTTCCATCTGCTTAGAGAGATCATCAGCAGCTGGCACATCAGTAGATATTGGTTCAATAACAGGACCCTTGCCCCGAGCATCAGTGGTAGAGGTAGCAGCAGGAGTAACTGCATTCTTAGAAGTAACTGGAGGTGAGAAGACTCTTCCACTACGTGTGATCTTACTAGATCCAACAATATTATCAATATCAACAGGCACATCAGCTAAAGGCTCATGCTTAACACCATGGATGTAAACATCAGACCCATAGTGCCAAGGCACAGCTTTATCAGATGTATATGGAATAGGACCAGGAGTAGTAATGATCAGAGGAGCTACTCTGGCTTCAGCAACAACTTTCACAGGACCTTCAGCAGTAATCCTGATTGGGCCTTGATGGGTGATTTTAACAGGTCTCTTTGAAGTGATTCTTACCGGTACTTTGTCAACCATATCAACCTCTTCAACCTTCTTACCTCTAGTAATATGATCCACCATACTTTCTACAGACGATGGAGTCCTCTCAAACACTATAGTATACTTATCCATGAGACGCTGAATTCCATCTCTCAATCTCCAGCAACTATCCGGCTTATAGGTACAATACAAACAATCTTCACGACAACCTGGAAAGAGCCCAGCCTGTACTAACTTTTTCTTGATAACAGACAATGGTGTGGTCAACTCCGCAACTGAATAGACATGTAGATCTTCATCAATGGCATTGACAGTCTTCTCGTGATTTGGCATTGGAGCAGTAATCACATTTGGAGTACCCGGAGGGTCAAACTCAATCTCTCCAGCCTCAATCATATCTTGAATTTTGTTCTTCAAGACCCAGCAGTTATTAGTATCATGACCCTGACAGTTTGAATGATATGCACATCGTGCATTGGGATTGTACCTGGGTGAGGTAACATTAGGATTCTGAGGAGCCTCCTTCAAAGTAATGAGTTCAGCCTTCAACAAATGTTGCAATGCCTGAGCCAGTGACATGTTGATCTTTGTGAACTGCCTTCTAGCCCTCTGTTGGTTGCCCTGTGGCTGCTCTGTTGTTGCAGGAGTTGGATTTGAAATATGAACTGCACTAACAGACTGATGCCTTCTGTTACGATCAGGCTGACCATAAACAACATTGGATTCTTTCTTCCCAGTGGGAGGCTTCTTTGCAACACCTGATGAAGAAGTACCCACCTGGATCTTGCCATTCTTTATACCATTTTCCACTCGCTCTCCTGTCATAATCAACTCAGTGAAGCCAGATGATGAGCTTCCAATGAGATGACTATAAAACGGACCATTCAGCGTACACATGAACATATCAACCAATTCCCTGTCAGTCAAAGGGGGTTGAACTCTTCCAGCTAAGTCTCTCCATTTCTGAGCATACTCCTTAAAACTTTCTTTGGCACCCATGGACATGCTTTGCAACTGCATGCGAGTGGGAGCTAAGTCAGCATTGTATTGATACTGCTTATAGAAAGCTTCAGCAAGATCATTCCAGTCTCTGATGTTGACACTCTCCAATTGATAATACCACTCCAACTGGGCTCCAGATAAGCTTTCTTGAAAGAAATGGATCCACAACTTCTTGTCAGCAGTGTGAGGCTGAATTCTTCTGACATAAGACCTCAGATGCAGCTTGGGACAAGATACCCCATCATAAACAACAAAGGTAGGAACCTTGAAACCAATGGGTATGACAACCCCAGATATCATACTCAAATCCTCAAAATCCAGCCCAGAAGATTTTTGCAACTCCATAGCATCCATTCTATCCACCAGCATCTTGAATTTGTCTTCATTAGGATCATGGTAGTAATTAGCCTCAGAATCAGAGTCCCCCATAGTGTTGTGGAGACTGCCTCTCTCTTTTTCAGATTCCTCAGATTCATAGTCTTCAACCTGTTCTCTGGTCTTGACAGGACCTCTGAACCTTCTTCCCATGTTGAGCAAGCCACCTGACCTTCTAGTCTTCTTAGTCTTCTTGGCCAGCAGTGTCTTCAATTCATCCTGCCCCTTGGATAGGTTCAGGATTAGCTCTTGGAATTGTGCATTTTGTGCCTGGAGATCCTTAACTGATTATTCAAGAGCCATTACTGAAATAAATAGTGAGAAGATGAGAAACCTGTGCACAATTATAAACCTGTGATGCAATGAAATGATATGTGAATGCATATGCAATATTTTCAAGGACCGCAGGATTTAAATTTGCTTAGACAAACAAGAAGGTAAACTTTTATTAGTAATAACTTTGTTTTGCCTCTTGGGCTTACAAAAACATGAAATGAAATAAGTACAAAAGATGGGGTTTTAAGTCTCCCATGGACGTTTCCTCTTTGTGTTGAGGTATGAGTTGAGATTCCGTTCCTCGTGAAGTTGCTTTGTTAGTTCCAGGATTCTTTCTTGGCTTGATTTATAATGAGCCTCGAAAGTATCCCTTTGCTCCTTCAACTGGATCCAAGATCTCTGCAAGTCTTCCATGTCAGTAGGCATGTCTGGGTGAAGGATGGTATAAGCAGTATCTCCTTCAGCAACAGGTTCCATGGTAACTGGCAGGATAGCAGGATATGGCATCATGAGAGTCTGAGCACGAGATCGCACCCATCTAAGATAAGCTTCCGAAGGAATAGTGTACTTAGGCTCCAGTGTCTTGCTATCAACCCTGTTTACTTTTCCCCAAGCTCGTATGAATCTCTGACGGTAACCTTGAAGATCGTTGTCGTAATCAAACACAATACCATGAATCAACATATCATGTGGACCATCACTCCGAGCGTAACCAAACTGTCGTAAAGCTAGAGAGGGGTTGTAGGTGATGCCTCCTCTTATGCCTAGAAGTGGCACATTAGGAAACTCCCCACAACGGTCAATGATAATGACATTCTCCATAGATCTGGAGCACCAATGAATATCTGAATGCGAGAGTGACATGATCCTCTTGGACCACCTGAACCCTTGCTCATTCTTCATCACTGAGCGAGGAAGGTGAGAAATAAACCACCTAGAAAGAAAAGGTATGCAGCACATCAAAGTTCCTCTTGCCCTTGTAGTACGAGTATGAAGAGAGTGCAGAATGTCTCCAAGCAATGTAGGTACTGGATTGTGACTCAGGAATATGTTGATGGCATGAACGTCTATGAACTGATATGGATTGGGGAACAACACTAAGCCATAAATTAGCAAGGCTAAGATCTCCTCAAAAGCATCATGACTCATAGCCTTCAAGAACACTTGAGCCTTCTCTATCAATACCTTAGCAAGAATACCTTTAACTCCACTTCTCGTTTCTAGAACAATGTCAGACTTCTTCAGATGTAGAGCTGCAGCAATAACCTCAGGTTTAGGCTCTTTTTCCAAGCCTGTGAAGGGTCTTTGATCAAGAACAGGTATACCCAGAAGTTTAGAGAACTCTTCCATGGTTGGAACCAGCTGATAGTCAGGGAATGTGAAGCAATGGTGCTTAGGATCAAAGAACTGAAATAGGACACTCATCATGTCTTCATTGAACCCTGACGTGACTAGATCCAGTAGGTGACCATGTCTCTTGATGAACTGGGAGTGATCAGACACTTGAGAAACCAACTCTTTAAGCTTGGGAAGTATCCCTACAAAGTTGATCCTGATGGTGTTTCTACAAGCTGAATCCATGACCTGCAACAAAGAACAAAGATTAATCCCTTGGTCCTTGAAATTGTTAGTGAAAATGCTATGCTTATGATGCATGATGATGTCATGATGTTATGTCCAATCACAAACATGTGGCACACACAAGCAAGTCACACAATAGCCCTAGGTTTAAAGGCTTGCATGAGGTTCAAAGGTAAGTACCCTCCCCTGAAGTTAGTTGGTTCATCCTGTCCTACAAAAGTAACCAGGTTCTAAGGGATCTCAATATCATTGATCCTTCACAAGGGTGGTTGATCAGAAGGCAACTTACTTGCCAACCAAAACCCTCCAAGTTTAAGATCTCAATGAGTGTAGTATCGAGTGTCAACCAACTTCAGTCTGCACCAAAGCCGGTTACCTCACTACTTTCTAAAGGCCAAGATGAGTTAACTAGGGTTCTAAAAGTTAGTTAGTGCATTGACAACATATGGCAGCCTCATATTATCCTCAACTTGACTTAAGGAATATAAGCACCAACCAAGAAGTCGCACTAACTATGGCCACCAGAGCAACCGTATCGATATACGTCGTACAGTTTCCTTGGTCTATTGCCATTTACCTAAGGTACACTAGATCCGGGTTAGGATCTTCACACATAAGAGCACCCAACAAGTAAAGTAAAGCAAACAAATCAAACAAGTTTAAAGTGATCTAATTCCTAAGGGTACCCCTCTTTTATACAAGTCCCCAGCAGAGTCGCCAGTTCTGTAACACGGTGGGAGAACTGACTTTAGTTATGTTGCGGATAGCAAGAGTCGCCACCGACTTTTATTTTATCCAAAGGAAAGGCATAAAAGAACAGGAAAGACCTTTTTAAAAGATTTTTGGGTCCGGGGGGTAGGTTATGTAAAGGGAAGGTGTTAGCACCCTTTACATCCATGGTTATCCATGGGCTCTTAGTTACTTAGCTCACTTTAAATTGTTTTTGAAAAGGTGAAGTGTGTGAATAGAAATTTTCATAAGAGTTTAATAATGATCCATGTACGGATGCGTAAAAAACTTGTGTTTGAAAATTGTTTGAAATTTGTGAAGTATTTGAAATTGTTTTGAAATAGTGAGCAAGTAACTATGAGGAACCTACCCTAAAGTTTAAGTCTTTCTGTTCTTTATCCTTTAAATGGTAAGACTATCCCTATTATTAAGGAATAGGTAGTCATTACCTTGGATGTAAGGGACAAGTGAGGGACATCTGTTTAATGAAGGCAACTGTAGGGTGTATTAAGCAATCTTGGAGGGACTGTCATCATTATTCGAAAGGGACAAGATCTTTTATGAAGGCAACCATTTAAGGGACTTGATGACTTTTCTTTTAAGGGACTTTGCTTTATACACCCCACTTGACCTTATGATATAGGCAACATTGAGAGGTAACCCTAGAAAGTGAGATGGCGATTAAAAATCGACTTACGTGTGTGAGTGTTCAATTTAATATTTATCTTATAATTTAAATGATCTAAATTAAATTTTAAATAGCATACATGTTTACACTCCCTATTTTACTAACCATGGCATAAAAATTAAATAATTTAAATATTACAAAAAATTTACACCAATGAGCAATTACATAATAATAAAGCAATTAAAATTAAATAGCAAAATAAAATAAATAAATAAGCAATTATAAATAATAAATAAATAAGCAAGAATAATTATAATAGGGGTTAGTAATAAAAATTAAGAATAAATAAGGTTAGTGAAATAATAATAATAAGCATAATTAAAAAATAAATGGATTAGTAATAATAATAAACAAAATAAGATAATAAATAAAAATTAGAAATTATTAAGGGAATATGAACAATTTAATTATAAAATTTAAAATTATATGCACCTTATAAAAACTAAATTAATTATAAACATATAAAAAATTATAATTACAATATTAGCATAAATTTAATTATTTTTAAACATATATATTTTTTAAAAAAATGAAATTTAGATTATGAACAAATTATAGAAACAATTACATATTATAAAAAAAAATTTGATTATAATCATATTTACAAAATTTAATTATATTAAATATTATATTTACAAAAAAAAAAAATTAGAAATTTAAATCATAAGAATAAATTAGGGTTTGCAAAATTAGGGTTTGTTTAGAAAATATTTTTTTTTAGGGTTTATAATCTAATTATACAAAATTATTTTAATAAATATATATATATTATAATTTAAATACATAATAAAAAGAATAATTTTTTTGAATTAAGAAAAAGAATTCTAGAATTTGAAGAACATTGAATATATATATACAACATTATTTAATTATATTTATTTATATATGATTTTTAATAATTAAACAAAATTGATTAAACAAATAGAAAAATAGAAAAAAATCACAAAAAAGAGAAACTTACCTGGCTGGGATTTGAACCCAGGAAGCTTTGTTTACCAGCAGCAAAACCCACCACCAAGCCACCACACGCGCAGGCAATAAGCAAGGGAGTAGAATTGATTTTATTCCTTGTCATGAAAAATCCAGAAAAATAAAAGAA
This sequence comes from Lathyrus aphaca, assembly GCA_963966055.1. Taxonomy (NCBI): domain Eukaryota; kingdom Viridiplantae; phylum Streptophyta; class Magnoliopsida; order Fabales; family Fabaceae; genus Lathyrus; species Lathyrus aphaca. Next base: position 80,915,212 of record OZ014523.1, read on the forward strand.
AGCAAAAGGCCTGGGGGAGAATCGACCCCAGGACCTCTCAAACAAATACTAGTATACATTGCCAATCCTGCTGGGTGAGCGAGCCTGTCTACAAACCAACAACAATTCATAATATACTATAATCAATGCATAAATGAGAAAAACTCAAAAATATTTGTCACAGCCAGGATTCGATCCCCTGCCCTTTCATCAAATGCATGCTTGCTTTTCCACTGGGCCAAGCGTTGGCTTGTGATAATGAACCAACAATATAACATAAAATATTTTAATTAAAATTTGAATTTTTCTGAACGCGCGCAGGGTCATCTTCAACCTTGGCTCCTGCGAAATTTCCTGCGTTTTCCTTTGCGAATTTACCTGCGAATATCAACTTGCAGCAATACCTACGAAACTCAAACATTGACAAAACAGCAAAATTTTGTGAAATTAATCAGTGCATTACATTCTACAAGGTCCATACAACTCAACCATGTCTTTAAAATTCATTTATAGTGGATGAATTGAAGAACCCTAAAACGGCCATGAAACCCTAATCATGGTGATTTCTTCATCCTGCACTTAAAATCGAATTGATTGTTCCAGAAAACTTCCAAACTTCCAAACTTCATCACAAACACAAATATATAATCAAATTCAGACAATGATATAAATATTATGGGAATCGAAAAAAATATTTTCAAGAACAATATGGATTCGGTTTGAACAATATGGCATAGTTTTGATGCATATGAGTGATGATTCATGATCAGTGATGTCCAATAGTCATAGCTATGTCCTTAGTTTACCTTCAAATGCCCTGTAAATTGAAAACCGAATGTGAGTTTTGCTTGAATTTTTGAAGTATGAAACTTACTCTTGTGGCTGTGTAATCCGTGCGTTCATGTTAGGGTTACACTAAGTACTTATAGGAGGATGTTTTTAGGTTAAAAAATTGAATGGTTGTGTATAAGATTTGATTCAAAAAGATTCACAATGATAAGCTTTGAAATTTCAATATTTTTGCATCAACACTTTCTATTTCAAGCCAATCAATGTTATTCTTGTATCAATTTGTTCCATGCTGAATTCATGACTTTCTAAAACCAAAAATAAAATTTAATCTTCATATTTAATATTTTATTTAAATTTAAAATGATTTTAAGTATAAAAAATCATAATAAATTAATTAAATAAAATAAAAATTATGAAAATATCATAGAATTTTCGTGCATGATGTCATGGATTGCTTTGGGCCATTAAAAGTTCAGCCCACTTGACAAAATTTGGTTTTAAACCTCCATTTGCTTCATAAACTTCCCTAAAATTTCCCAAATTTGCAAGGGCACATATCCTTCAATTTTAATGGTATTAGGGTGTTCTTGGACATTTTGGAAAGCTTGAAGAGTCCTCTAAACAACCCCACTGGTTTCATGTCCATATCATTTACCAATCTCAAGTTATGCCCTTTTGAAGTTGTTGACTTTCAAAAGGACCTATAATGTCTTAGCTCATACCTTCCAAATGAAGCATTTTTGGGCTTGGCTTGTGAGACACAAAGTTGTATAGAATTCAATTTCCTTCAAAATGAGATTTGAGTGGAAACTTGATGATGAAGTATGTGAAAGTTATGGCTGGTCAAAGTTCAGTTGACTTTTACTGAGAAAACCCTAATTTAGAAACTCCTGATTCTTGATGATCTGAAATCTCCTTGATGAATCATGATCAACCCTTGATCAAATGATGAATTTTACTTCATATACTTGATGGTGGCAAAAAATCATGAAGTTTGACTTTGGTTTGACCACAGTTGACCTCAGTTTGACTTTTTAACTGCATTGACTGATTTTGACTTATCTGATCATCTGACTGAGCAAACTTTTGAGAAAAGTCTTGAAACTTGTCATGGGGGTTATTACACACATATAAGATGTTATGAAGCTCACTTGAAGTCTTGGAAGTTCATTTAGCCTGATTAAAGTCAAAACCCTAGTTTCAGATGCACTGCTTAGGAGGTACATTGTCTGAGGGAATTGTCAACTCTTCTGACCCATTGTGAACTTTGTGAACCTTGTGAACCATCATAAAATGTCTTGTGAAACTCATGGGAGGTATTGTGAACCTTGTGAACCTTGTGAACCTCATAAAGTGACTTGTAGACTTCATGAACCTCATGAAAGGTCTTGTAATCATTGTGAATCTTGTGAACCTTGTGAACCTTCAAAAAGTGACTTGTAGACTTCATGAACATCATGAAAGGTCTTGAAAGCATTGGGAAGCTTATGAACCTTGTGAACCTTCATGAAGTGACTTGTAGACTTCATGAACATCATGAAAGGTCTTGAAAGCATTGGGAAGCTTGTGAACCTTGTGAACCTTCTTAGTACACAAAGTCTTGTATTGTGAGGGCAAATTTTGGGGTGCAACAACGACCATCGGGCTAAACTGATGAAGGACGATCATCAGGAAAAGGAAAAGCGACCACAATGGGGACGGCCATCGGGTTAAAGAATAAATGAAATAATGATGAAGGACGATCACCTGGAAAAGGAAAAGGGACCACGACGGGGACGGCCATCGGGTTAAAGAATAAATGAAATAATGATGAGGGACGGTCATCAAAGGTGAAGGACGATCACCTAGCAGGGGACGGCTGCTCAGTTGGGGATAAGATGAGGGACGGTCATCTAAGGTGAAGGACGATCACCTGGCAGGGTACGGCTGCCGAAAGTATCGCGACATAGGACGAATGCCAGATAAAAGGTTGACGATGGGGACGGCCATCGGATGAGCATGATGAAGGACGATCATCAAGAGGTGAAGGACGATCACCTAGCAGGGGACGGCTGCTCTCAAGGTTTATCATGACATAGGGAGAATGTCAGATAACAAGATCGACGATGGGGACAGCCATCGGATGAGCATGATGAAGGACGATCATCAAAAGGTGATGGACGATCACCTAGCAGGGGACGACTGCTAAAATATCACGACATAGGACGAATGCCGGATAGAAAAGATCAACGATGGGGACGGCCATCGGATAAAATGATGAAGGACGATCATCAAAAGGTGAAGGACGATCACCTAGCAGGGTACGGCTGCTAAAAATCACGACATAGGACGAATGTCTGATAGAAAAAGGGGTTCTAATGAATAGAGACTCCGCTGGGGAAAGGATGAGGGACGGTCATCCAAAGGTGAAGGACGATCACCTAGCAGGGTACGGCTGCCGAAAGTATCACGACATAGGACGGATGTCGGATAGAAAAGAAAGGTTGCTTTGCTGGCGACCTACTGGGGAATAGTAAACACGGACGAGTGTTTACATCCGAGAAATAAAAGGTATAAGTGTTTTGACGCTATGTATAGACTAAAGATGCGGACGAGCATCCCTAAGACTACGATACAGACGAGTATCGGGTAGAAACAAATACTGACACGTGTTCAGAGATGATGATACGGACGAGTATCAACTGGTTAACAAGGAACACAGACGAGTGTTGATTCTGAGGGGATTCTTCTGGGGAATAGTAGACACGGAAGAATGTCTAAATTCAAGAAGACATGAGTGTTTGACACGTGTATGGATTAAAGATGCGGATGAGCATCCTTAAGACTATGATACGGACAAGTATCGGGTAGAAACAAACGCTTGACGCACGTTCTAGGATGATGGTACGGACGAGTACCAACTGGTTAACAAAGAACACGGACGAGTGTCGGATCTGAGGGGATATAAGTGATATATACAAGATACGGATGGGTATCTGTATGAGTGAAATAAGTATGAGTGGTGTATAGGAGAGTGTTTAACCTGCTGGGGAGAGTGACACAGACGAGTGTCGGAAAAAAGAGAAAAGTATAGTATAAACAAGTATATGACTTATAAAGTGTTCAGGTAACTGTGCTGGGGAATGCGACACGGACGGGTGTCAGGAAAGTTGTATATATGTACATGTATCTGTGAGTGCAAAGAGGAAGCTTTGGCTTTCTACTGGGGATATGACGCGGACGGGTGTCAAGAAGTATCTGTAATATATAAGTGTCTGTTTGTAAAGAAAGCTCGGGTGATTTTACTGGGGAATGATGACACGGACGGGTGCCAAAAGGAGTGTGTACTGGTATTTGTGAGTGTAAGGCAAATAATTTAGCTTCTGCTGGGGATACGACACGGACGGGCGTCAAGAAGTATTTGTATTTGTAAGAGAAATGTCTGGGTTCTCTGCCGGGGAATTTGGGGAGTTTTCAGTACATTGTTGATGTATTGTCAATATTCACAAGTGTTTGATCCAGAACATGGCTTATGATTATGCAATATGTTTGATTTTTGCCGTAATGCTCCGTATGAGACGGAATGCTACGCTCTGTGGGGAGAATATGATGCGAATGCTATGATTATGCAAAGATACCGATCCGGGGTCCGGGTCCCATTGTTACGAAGATCTCTGGCTGATCTGCTTGAAGTGGACATCCCAGCTGGGGATGAGATCATTGGTAGATCCAGCATATATGACTTTGCTTGGGGAAATAGGCCACTGATAGACCTATCTTGGTAATGAGGGAACCAACTGGGGTTTGTAGAAGCTTTCTTCACTCTGTTGTGATTCCTTCATGCGTTGCTCTTATGGATAGAGGCTGAAAATCTGTGGGGAGATGGTTCCCTGGCTTTTGCACTTGGCTACTGGAGGCATAGTAAATGGCAACTCGGCTGGGGAAGAAGAAAGACCATGGGAAGGTCATCCTGGAGATTTCTGTAGGGGTCCTGCTGAGGATGATACTTGACAACTCAGCTGGGGGAGAACCATTTCTGGTGCTAAGGCTGAGTGGATAATGATTTGCCAGCTTGCCGGGGTGAAGCTTTCATGCCCCATGTTGTGCTTTGAATACCTGCAATCCTGAAAAGACAGAGAAATGCACAAGTAATCCCGAGGTATCCCTTACCGGATTCCATCATAGGAGTTTAGACACCCTTGGGAGTAAGTATATTTCCCGCAAGCACGTATTTTTAGAAGAGAAGCATCTGTATTTATGCAATTAGTATCTTAAAGATATCGGACATTTTGAAAATAAAAGAGTACGAGACAAAATGTGACTGAAAATCTGATTTTATTAATTTGTGTGCCCTGAATTGGCAAGATACAGTCAAAGAAACAGATCCCCTAAAATGAAGAGATTGTTACAAATTGAGAAAAAGATGTTGGCAATGTTGATGACGCTTCAAGGAGCTTCCCTTTGCTATGACTCGTATGACATTTGACGTTCTTCTCGTCTTGCTTTCTGAAAAAGGCTGATTCCGACCGACGTTCGAACCTTTCGAAGCTTACCAGGTTGTAAGTGATACAGACGAATTCAGAATACAGTTGTTCGCTTATTCCCTTATTTTGCATGGATCGCCCTTTCGGGTTTTCAATCCATCGGGATACCCCTTTTTGCCTGAGTTGTCCGATGTGGCTTTTCAACTCAGTGGGTGTACATTTTTTTGTTCATTTTCCCTTATTTTTCCCGAGTCTCTTATTCTGTTTTTGACTCGCCGGGATGCCCTATTTTTGCCTGGACTTACATTCTGTTTTTATGTCCAGCGGGTCATTTTTATGCGAAGTATTTTTTAACTGCATCTGAATTCACAGGGGACGGGAAGTCTTCACCATCCATAGTGCTGAGCATCAGTGCTCCACCAGAGAAAACTTTTTTTACTACGAATGGCCCTTCATAGTTCGGAGTCCCCTTGCCCCTGTGGTCTGTATAAGGAGGGAGGAGTCTTATCAGCACAAGATCTCCTACCTGGTACTCTCAGAGCCTGACTTTCTGATCGAAGGCTTTCTTCATTCTTTTCTGATACAGCTGCCCATGACAGATTGCAGCTAACCTCTTTTCTTCAATCAGACTCAGTTGTTCGTATCGGGATCGGACCCATTCTGCTTCGTTCAGCTTAACATCCATCAGCACCCGTAGGGAGGGTAATTCAACTTCAACAGGTAGGACTGCCTCCATACCATACACAAGCTGATACGGTGTTGCCCCAGTGGATGTTCTGATTGACGTTTGGTACCCATGCAAGGCAAATGGTAGCATTTCATGCCAGTCTTTGTAGGTGACCACCATCTTTTGCACAATCTTCTTGATATTCTTATTAGCTGCCTCAACAGCGCCGTTCATCTTTGGCCTGTAAGGAGAAGAATTGTGGTGTTGGATCTTGAAGTCCCGGCACAGCTCTGCCATCATTTTGTTGTTTAATTTAGAACCATTGTCAGTAATGATTCGCTCGAGTACTCCATACCGACAAATGATGTCTCTCTTCAGAAATCGGGCTACCACTTGCCTTGTAACATTTGCATTGGAAGCTGCTTCAACCCACTTGGTAAAATAGTCAATAACAACCAGGATGAATCTGTGGCCGTTTGACGCAGTTGGTTCAATCTTGCCAATCATATCAATGCCCCACATTGCAAAGGGCCAGGGTGAAGACATCACGTTCAAAGGATTGGGAGGCACATGCACCTTATCCGCATAAATCTGGCATTTATGGCACTTCCTGGCATAGGCACAACAGTCAGCATCCATTGTGATCCAGTAATATCCTGATCTTAGCAACTTTTTAGCCATGGCATGCCCTCCTGCATGGGTACCAAAGGATCCTTCGTGCACTTCATGCATCAACAAGTCTGCTTCTGTTCTGTCAACGCATCTGAGGAGTACCATATCAAAGTTCCTCTTGTACAGGGAACCGTCAGCATTCAGAAAGAAACTACCAGCAAGCCTTCTTAATGTCTTCTTGTCATTGGAAGATGCCCCAGGTGGGTATGTTTGATCCTCCAAGAAGCACTTAATGTCATGGAACCAAGGCTTATCATCTTTGGTAACATCTGCTGCAAATACATATGCTGGTCTGTCAAGTCTGGACACTGAAATCCGAGGCACAAAGTTGGCAGCTTGAACTTTGATCATTGACGAAATGGTAGCCAGAGCATCTGCAAACTGATTCTCGTCCCGAGGGATATACTCAAGCTTGACCGTTGTAAAGAAAGTCAATAACCTCCTTGTATAATCCCTGTAAGGTATCAGATGATCTTGGTGTGTGTACCATTTGCCGTTGGTTTGATTAACTACCAGAGTTGAATCTCCGAATACAGTCAAAGTCTTGATCCTGAGGTCAATGGCTTCCTCAAGACCCATAATACAAGCTTCGTATTCGGCTTCGTTGTTAGTGCAGTTGAAGGTGAGTTTTGCTGAGAATGGCATGTGAACCCCCTTAGGTGTAATGAGTACTGCACCAACACCATGACCATTCATGTTAACATCCCCATCAAACATCATAGTCCATTCTTCTTCCGGGTCAGGCCCTTCAGTGTGAACAGGCTCCTCATGATCTTTTGCCTTTATGAACATGATGTCTTCATCAGGGAAGTCAAATCTCATAGGCTGGTAGTCATCAATAGGCTGCTCAGCAAGATAATCAGACAGTACACTGCCCTTGATGGCTTTCTGAGATGTGTACTGGATGTCATATTCTGTGAGGATCATCTGCCATCTTGTAACTCGTCCGGTAAGTGCTGGCTTCTCAAAAATATACTTGACTGGGTCCATCTTTGAAATCAATAAAGTAGTGTGGGTCAACATATACTGTCTCAGTCGGCGAGCAGCCCACGCTAAAGCACAGCAAGTTTTCTCGAGCAGTGAATAACGTTGTTCACAGTCGGTAAAATTTTTGCTCAGGTAGTAAATTGCATACTCTTTTCGACCAGACTCGTCATGCTGGCCCAGCACACAACCCATTGACTCTTCTAATACTGTCAAGTACATTATCAGAGGTCTTCCTTCAACCGGAGGCATAAGGATTGGAGGCTCTTGTAAATATTCCTTGATCTTGTCAAAAGCCCTCTGGCAGTCTTCGTTCCACCTGACCGTTTGCTCTTTTCTCAATAGCTTGAACAGGGGTTCACAAGTTGCTGTAAGGTGAGATATGAACCGTGAAATGTAATTCAATCTACCTAAAAACCCTCGAACCTCTTTCTCAGTTTTCGGTGCAGGCATTTCTTGAATGGCTTTGACTTTATCGGGGTCAACTTCAATCCCTTTCTCACTTACAATAAAGCCCAGCAGCTTACCAGATCGCACCCCGAATGTGCACTTGTTAGGGTTCAACTTTAGTTGGTACTTCCTCAGACGCTTGAATAACTTCAACAGATTTACCAGGTGGTCTTCTTCTGTGAGGGACTTGGCAATCATGTCATCCACATAACATTCGATTTCTTTATGGATCATGTCGTGGAATAATGTTACCATAGCCCGTTGATAGGTTGCACCAGCATTCTTCAGTCCGAATGGCATCACCTTGTAACAGAACGTGCCCCAGGGTGTGATGAAAGTTGTCTTCTCCATGTCTTCAGGTGACATCTTGATCTGATTGTATCCTGAAAATCCGTCCATGAATGAGAATACCGAGAACTGAGCCGTATTATCAACCAATACGTCAATGTCAGGTAATGGGAAATCATCTTTCGGACTGGCTCTGTTCAGATCCCGGTAATCCACACACATCCTCACCTTGCCATCTTTCTTAGGCACAGGTACAATATTAGCAACCCACGGCGGATAGCTAGTCACAGCAAGGAATCTGGCGTCCCACTGCTTTTGTACCTCCTCTTTGATCTTCATTGCCATGTCTGGGCGAGTACGGCGCAGTTTCTGTTTAACTGGTGGGCAATCTTCTCTTAAAGGCAGCTTGTGCATGACGATATCGGTGTCCAACCCTGGCATATCCTGATAAGACCAAGCAAAGACATCCACATACTCCCGAAGCATATCAATCAGTTGCTCTTTCACTGAGTCTTGTAGGCAGGCTCCAATCCTAACTACTTTCACATCTTCTTCCGTACCAAGATTAACCATTTCGATCTCCTCCTGATGAGGAGTGATAACCTTTTCCTCTTGCCTTAACAACCTGGCTAGCTCTTCAGGAAGCTCATAATCTTCTTCAACCCCTTCATCAGCTTGATTGATTGGATTTTCAAAGTCATACGAGGCCATAGCTGTGTTGTTATCGGTGCAGTCTGAAAGGCACTCTCTGCAAGGGTTTAGATTATTCATTTTAGTGATCGATTTTAATCTTGCTTAGAAAAAAGTGAAGTAAAGTTATCATTTTGAAAACATCGCCATTTTATTTTTTTGTACAAAAAGAAAAATGAAAAACAGTGAGCGGAAAAGGAAAAGACTTATTTGCAAAAGATGTCTGATATTCATTGATTGATCTGTTTGCACAAAATTACAAAGATGGCCCGATTACAAAATGAGTCTTGTTATCCTGGGCAAGATGCAAGACTTGATGCATGCTTAAAATATACAGGAAATAATAATTACTCTGCCGGAGTAACCCTTATAATTTCCTGGGAAGACCAGTTTGAGATACGGCTCCCCGGGATCCTTGGACGTATCCAGCTCTCCAGGTTGCGGTCATCTTCCGACTCATCTTACAAGTTGTTCACTACATCCGGGGTGAGCATCCCCCCGCTGACAATTGGTAGCCTCTGATTGATCTTGTTGAGTTGGTTTGTAACCCAACCCAAATCTGTCCTCCTTCTTCTCCACGGGCAGCAGCTTGCCCCAGCCTTGGGCAGTCCCCTTTCAACAACCTTCCTGGCTTGCTGATAAGATGTCATGGAGGTCCCCAATATAGCAGATGCTTCATTTATGTTCAGGGCCTCAAATCCCTGGCTCATGGTTTCGTGGATTTCTCCATCCATCTCAATATACTTGTACGTAGCCAGATGGCTAACAAAGATATCTTCTTAACCACAGATGGTGATGATCTGGCCTTCCCACTCGAATTTCAGCTTCTGGTGAAGGGTAGACGTAACTGCGCCAGCGGCATGGATCCAAGGTCTACCCAACAAACAGCTGTAGGCCGGCTGAATGTCCATCACATAGAAGGTAATTTTAAAAGTCTGCGGGCCAATCATCACAGGCAGATCAATCTCTCCAAGCACTGATCTTTTAGAGCCATCAAATGCTCTCACCACTAAATTACTTGGACGTAATGCCAATCCATCATATTCCAGCTTCACCAAGGCTTTCTTTGGTAGAACATTGAGTGAAGACCCAGTGTCCACCAGTACGTGTGATAGAACAACACCCTTGCATTCTAGAGTGATGTGTAAAGCCTTGTTGTGGTTACGTCCCTCAGTTGTTAAATCAGCATTGGTAAAACCCAGTCCATGGCTGGTATTGACATTTGCTACCACGGTTTCTAGCTGATTAACGGTGATCTCTTCTGGCACGTAATCTGCGTGCAAGACTTTCAGTAATGCATTCCGGTGAGCTTCGGAACACATCAGCAGGGATAATATGGAGATCTTTGAGGGAATTTGGTGAAGCTGATCCACCACCTTGTAATCACTTCTCTTTATAATTCTCATGAATTCATCTACATCTTGCTCAAAAGATGTCTTCTGAGTTTCTTTGACAATTGGCTCTTCAACTACCACACTCTTTCCTTTTGCTTTGGCAGCAGCTTCTGCCTCGACGTTAGGTCTTTGCAATTGTGAGGCAAAAAGGCGTCCGCTTCTGGTGAAGCCTCCGCCTCCCCCAACATTATCAATCTGTGGAGAAGAGGTTGAAGAGTCCAAAGTGATTTTCTCCCCGTTGCACTAGAGGTCAGAGCCATAATGCCAAGGTATGGCATTGCTGCTTTCATATGGGACGGGTCCAGGCACCATGATGGTAACTGGACTGACTGCTGCAGAGGAGGGTACTGAGATGGTGTGCGGATCGTAGTAGATGGTGACTGGTGACCTGGCAGGAGGTGCCACTGTTTGTTGTTGAAAGTTGTTGTTTGGAGGAACACTTTATGGGTCATAATAAATGGTGACTGCTGAGATATCTGTTGGTGTTGTAGAAGATCTTGCTGGATAAATGGATGTTGATGTTGTAGAAGATTCTACAGGATGAAGGGATGCTGATGTTGTAGAAGAAATGGTTGTCGACATCTGATTTGTTGAAGTGATGGATGAAGCCATTGTTGATGATATTGATGAATTAGTCGGAATGATTGTTGTTGCAGTTGTAGAAGAGTCAGGAATTGTTGTCAAAGGGATTGCTGGATTTGTAGGTGTTGATGTTGTGATTTGAAGTATGCCACTCTGGATAAGACCATCTATGCCGCTTCTCAAGTTATCACACCCATTGACCGAAATGTTGCAATAACCACAACCGAGCTCACACCCGGGGAACATCTGGCATTCTAGGAGCTGAGCTTTAATTTCTACCAGAGGTGTCCGAATCTGTCCAACACTGGTGATTAAGAAAGATGGCTTATCTTCCTCAATGGCATTAATTCTTGGTCCTCCATGATTAGGCATGGGATTCTTGTTAACATTTGGCGGGGGTGCAAAGTTGAGGGCTTTGGAATCCACTAGATCCTGTACTTTCATTTGCAAAGCCCGACATTTCTCCGTACTGTGGCCAGGTGCATTGGAGTGAAAAGCACATCTGGCGTTGGCGTCATAATTTCTTGGAAGACTGGAGGGATCTGGTGGTGCCAACGTCCTTAATTCAACCAGGTTGAGTTTCAGGAGTTGTGGCAATAAAGCGGCATAAGGCATAGGGATAGGGTCAATCACCCTATTTGCCTGTGGTGGCCTTTGTTGAAAGGGTCTTTGTTGTTGATTGTTGTTGTTGTTGTTGTTGTAGTTTCTCTGTGGCGGATACTGAACTTGTTGTTGATAGTGTGGTTGTTATTGTGGTTGATATGTTGGTTGCTGAGGAATCGGAGCTGGAATAGTGACAGCTGCCACTGACCTATGAACATACTGAGGTTTGCCCCTGCTGGCATGAATGGCATTTGTCTCTCCAGTTCTTCTAGGTCCCACAAAAGGCTTCATGGGATTGCTTGACGAACTTGCACCATTATCAGTAATTTTGCCCATCTTCATAAGGCTCTCAATTCTTTCTCCAGCTATAACTACGTCAGCGAAGCTGGTGGAAGAAAAGGCGGCTAGCCTATCAATGTATGTCCCTTGCAGAGTGTTCATAAACATGTCGGCCATTTCCCTTTCCGACATGGGTGGCTGGACAGCAGCAGCAAGCTGTCTCCACCTCTGGGCGTATTCCCTGAAGCTTTCTCTGGAGGACTGAGAAATTCCCATCAGGAGGGTCCTGTTAGGAGCCATGTCTAAGTTATATTGGTACTGCCTGATGAAGGCCTCAGCTAGGTCCTTCCAGCATCTAATAGTAGCTCTGGTCAAGTGAGAGTACCACTCCCTTGAGGCCCCAGTCAAACTATCTTCGAAATAAAACATCCACAGTTTTTCATCCATGGTGTATGCCTTAAGCCTCCCCAGAAAGGATTGCAAGTGGGTTCGTGGACAGGAAGTTCTGTTGTACTTCTCGAAGCACGGGGGTTTAAACTTGTGAGGGATTCTTACCCCATCCACTAACCCCATATCCATGACATCAAAGCCCAGGGAATTTTGAGACTCCAGAGATATCAACTTCTCAGCAATTTCATCAAGTCTCCTATCATAGACTTCATCCCCAGCTCCCATCACAGTGAACTGTTCTTCCTGGGGGTCTTCTTGTAAGATTCTGCCTGCAGTAGCATTTCCTTGTACATTAGTAGGGATGTTGATCTCCGGATGAAGATGAGGCCCATACACTGGTGGATTAACATGAGGCTAAACCCTCTCATTGTTACTCGTTCCTCCAGTTCCCAGATGGGGTTCTTCCTGGGTTTGCCTTTCTACCAATGCCCTCAATCTTTCTTGACTTTGAGCCAAGCCATTCATTACTTCCATGAACTGGGTCATTTGGTTTCTCATCTCTAGCCTTTCATTGGCCATCTGAGTCCTGACTTCTGTCAGGTCTTGCTGTACTTGGTCCATCTGTATACCAGGAAGATTGTTGCGAGTAGGATATCTGTGCGGACGGTTGAGAGGGAACACCCGACCGCGAGCAATAATTCCTGAACCAACAACAGAGTTAGTAACAAACAAAACAAGAACCTACAAAACAAAACAACAGTTAGTATGCAATGCATTATGCTTATTTGTTTCCAAGGTATCCGGCTTGACATTTGGTTTTGACCTTTCCAGACCCTGAGGAAGATGCTTTGATGTAGCTTGGGAGAAAGAAACTCAAATGAAACAAACTAATGAATATATTACAAATGGTGGATCACATAGTTTGTTTTTACAACATATGCCCCTGAAGGGTCAAAATACAACATAAAAAGAAAAGTACATGAAATGAAAGCAACAACAAGCAAAAAGTCAGACACCAAGACCAAACTCATCCTCCTTAACCTCCTTCAGAAGTGCTTCAGCTACAGGACCAGCCGGATGCTCTGTAATGTTTCTGATGAGAAGGTTCCTGGTGGTAATAGCAGCAGTCAGCTTCTTGTGTCTGTCTTGGTCCTTTGACCTCTTCACACCAGCCCTAAGCTTCAACTCTGAAATTTCCTTCTGGGCTGCTAGCAGAGCCTCCTGTTGCTTCCTTTCATTGGCCTCCAACTGCTCAATCCTGTCCTGAATTCTCTTATCTTCCTGAGTACGAGCTTCAGTGATCCTGACCCACCTAGATTGACTTTCTTTCAGATAGAGATCAGTCCTAGCCTTCTGAAACTGGGACTCTTTACAGGCATTCTTCAAAATTTGCTCTCCTGCTCTCGATTTCTTGATGTAGTCCTCTGCTTTCTCAATCCTGGCTAGATGCTCCAACTTAAGCTTTTCCAACCTTTCAATGTCTAGGCGACCATCACTCCTCTCCCAGAGGGTCCTCTTCAGAGCTTGAGACAGATTCTCATTCCTCTCCTTCAGTTTCTCAAATTCTTCCAGGCTGACAGTGGCTGGAGGTGGTGTTGTGGATGGTCCAGGTGCATCCTCAATTGTGAAAGGCATTCCAGAAAGCTGAGCCCTAGCATGAGACCATTCATAGTACTGAGCTGAAGCCACATTATTGCATCTCCCAAGAATGGCCATCCCTTTGGTCTGGATGTTGTCCCAAGCCCAGGATGCTTGCCTGACAACAGCTAGATTAGGTTTTATCTCACAATAAAGGGTTTCAACCAAGTCTTGTACTCTAGGAGGGTGAACCAAAGCATAGCCCAATTGTCTTTTAAACAGCAAGGGGTTGTATTTGATGTAGCCCTTCACTCCTATCAGAGGTACATTGGGGAACTGCCCACAACTAGTAATTATGTCCCTGCCTTTGGTGCTCTGGGTGCACCACCTGATGTCATCTGAAGTTAAAGCAATAAGTCTCCTAGCCCAATTCTTCTGTTGGTGAGGGTTCAGGAAAGCATCAGTCTTGGGTAAGTGTTTAAGCAGCCAGGTATGAAACAGGTGAGCACAACATCTCACTAACCTTCCTCTCTGCTTCTCATTCCTTTAGTGAACAGAATAATAAAAGTCTCCCAGTAAGGTGGGCACTGGGTTCCTCAGAATGAAAAGATGAATGGCATTCTGGCTGATAAAATTGGGCTCGTCTGCAAATAATATAACCCCATATATGCTGAGGGCTAACAATGCACAAACTTCCTTCCATTCTCCCAAGGAGGCCTTCAGGATAGCCTGAGAAGTCAAGAAATCCAAGTGTAGACCAGAGATTCCAGCCTTTGTAGTCATGTTCTGCTCAATCAAAACAGGATCCAGGTGCAATGCTTTTTCCACTTCTTCATTGCTAGGAGAAACCATCTCTGGGTTGAAGGGGATACCACCCCTGATAGGCACTCCAATTAGTGATGAATACTCCTCCAACAGAGGTCCCAACTGAAAATTCTGGAAGGTGAAGCATCTCAAAGGAGGATCATAGAACTGTAGGCAAGTGTGAATCAAACTCCTCTGAGAAGGGTCCAAGTCCATAACCATATCAAGGATGCCTCCATAATGTTCTCTGAATAATGGGATATGGTCTGGGGTGATAAGTGCCTGGACCTGCCTGATGCCAGCCAGCACAGGCTCAAAGAAGTGGTATGAAATGTTACTCTTCTTGGGTGCCATGTCTGCTGATGAAGAGCTGAAACAAATGCTGATGATGGAGACTAACGCTGGAGATGAGCCACTGAAAGGTTGATGTTGGTGATGAAGGTAACTGAAGCAGGTAGCTAATGAAGATAGCTGAAGCAGATAGCTGATGAACAGGGGTCTATGCAGATGAAGGGGTCAAAACCAAGCCAAATATGAAATGTGGATACCCTGAAAAACAAATAAGCAAATGTTAAATGATGCAATGATGATGTATGCAAATGATATGCAAGGGTTTGTGATCAAGCTGGATCTGACTACTGCCTTGGTATAAATCCATGTATGTTCAAGAAGTCCAGATGGAGGTTCAGAAGTCCAGTAACCAAGGTGGGGGACTCAAATAAAGAGTCACATGTCCAGGGTTCAAATCACAAGAATTGTCCCAAAATGGAGTACTCTTACTTAAAACAAAGTATCAGGGTATGCTGTGGTCAAGGGTACCTGCAAACCTGCAAACAGCCCAACCCCCTCACAGGTGGTGTTCTAGAACAAGGATCCTCAGACTTGGATCAGTTATGAGAAGTGTAAACACTTCTAACCCGGAGGTACAGTGTTTACAATAACCATAAAAGATCCTCCTCTAATTCACCTCAGTTTCTGAAGGTCAATAATAAAGGTCATCCAGACTTAGCAGGCTTCCCAGATAGCCCTAGCACTACAGGAGATCTGTAGCACAGAGTTCTCAAGAAGAAACCCATATCTGAACCGTGTTTCATATTCCTGCACCAGACCGAAATGGAATGGGAAAGAACATGAATCACTCTAGCCTAGGTGTCACTCAGGTCCCAGGTATAGGACCTTAAACTCTCAATAGAACCCCACCCACCAAAACCAAAAACCAGATCCAGCCAGATAACAGTATGACAGTATGATGTATATATAAAGCTGTAAAGAAAGCAATAAATAACTGTACATAAAGCAGTAAATAAAGCAAATATACAAACACAATTAGCACATAACACCCCAGTAAACACAAATCAAACAAGCGCTAGGAGGAACCCACAAAAAGAACCAGAAGCCCTGGTTACAGTATAAGGGTCCCCAGCAGAGTCGCCATGCTGTCGCTCCCACCAAAATGACAACCAAAGGGTCAAGAAGGGGTACAGACGCGAACGGTCGGCGAAAAGGGAAATGAGAACACACAGGAGTGAACTCAAGGGGAACAAAGAGTCGCCAGCTAGGCATTTTTATCCCGGAGGAAAGGTAATGCTGCATAGACCTAGAAAGATATGGATAAGACGGTTGCGAACCAGAGAGACTGAGAAAGGGGGTTGGTTACAACCTGGGAAGGTATTAGCACCCAGATTGTCCGTCGTACTCGACGGGATCCACGCTTAAAAGATCTGTGTTTTAAAGGGGTAGTGTCAGTGCAATCTGTGTATCAAAGCTGGAAAGAATGCAAGTGTCAGTGTAAAAGAAGTGAAGTGTGTAAATGTACAGTGTCAGTGTAAGAACAGGAATAAGATGCTCAAGATCATGAGGCTAAAAGAGTGAGGCTGGAAAAAAGGGGGGGGGATATACAGAGACTTTTGTTCGATAACTGTTAAGTTATGCCTACGTATCCTCTCGTGCAATGAGGAAGTCAGAACACCGTAGTTCGACCCAAAGAGACTGAAGATGATTTGACTTGTGAATTATTTACTTGCCTATGCTTAAGTGTATGACCTGTCTGGCTCAGGTGCAAACTGTCTTGCATTAGACGGAAGAAGCAAGTTCTCGTTTGTGAGTGAAGATGATGAGAAAAGAATCCCGAAGGAGACGATTATTGTTTGTTTTTGATGTTTCAGTCTTTTATTGCTTTTTGAAGTTTGTCATAAGTTAATCAGCTTAAGCCTAAACCAATGGGTTAGTAAACTCATCACATCCTCCCTCTGATTAGAGGTAATGAGAATACCTTAAGTGTGAAGTCAGCATCTCACACTTAATCACCCTGGAATAGGATTAAGATCATTAACTTACTTGTGATTATTTAGATGTTTTTTGTTGTTTTTGTTTAGTGTTAAGTAATGAGATTAAGCCATAATCAGGGATTAAACAGACTCATTACACCATCCCAATAGAAGGATAATAGATGAGAATGTTTAAGCTGAGGAAAGCTCCTCAACTTAATCCATGATTAGGGATTAACCTCATGACAAAACAAAACGTTTATTAGATGGATTTTAGTTAATGATTAGATGAAGAAGTGAGTTTTTAAGTTTGTAAGACAACTTGAGGGGGACTTGTCCATTAACACTAGGGTTAGTCCTTCTTAACCAATTAAGGAAGAATTAGAACCCTAATGCAAGGCCCAAGTTACAAGCTTGATGTCTTAATGATTATTAGGTGAATTGATTAAGGGTTTAAACACATTAAGGGTTTAACACTTAGGATTAAAGTTATACACTCCATCATAATAGAAGGATGCAGGCATAAGCTTAATCACAAAGCCTTAAAGCCTTTAGGGTTTAGTCCCTGATTATGAGATGAGAAGAGAAGACTCAAAGAGACACAAAGGTAAAAGCTAAGTGGGGGACTAAACAATCCTAAAATGTTATCATGCTTGGAAGTCCTAGGGATTGTGAGGCTTAAGAGGAGAAATCTTCAAGGAAGCCACCAAGGAGAAGCAAGATAGAAAAGGGATGAGATGAGAAGAGAAAAGAGGGAAGAGGGGCACAAGTGAGAAAGCTCACCCAAAGACAAGTAAAAATGCATAAAAGATGCAAAATGATGAGGTGAGAAAAGATAGGAGGTGAAGGCAAATCCACCTCCCAAACAAACTTACCATTAACCTGAAAAGTTAGTACAATATGCATAAAGGAAGAAATGAGATGAAACAATGCATATGGATGGGCAAAGGCCAAAGTCAGAAACATACACATGATGCAAATGATGTAAATGGATGATGTAAACACATGTCAAGAGTTGTGGATGATCATACAAGGATGAGGATGCAAATGAAGCATGCTTTGAACCATGAATGTTCATGAAAAGTTATGGAATGCAAATGACATAAAACATGGCAAATGAAAGATGCAATGATCAAACATGTTCCTAATGTGTCTTAAGATGTGTTATGAATCAAATGGATGCACAAAATGTCATGGCAAGTCATGGTATGCAAGCAAATGGAAGGTGGATGCAAAAGAAAACATGAATTAGGGTTATATGCAACATACAAAGCAAAAATCCAAAACCAGAAGCAAATGACATGATAAAAATTTGAAAATACAATCAAAGGAACCCTAAACCTATACAAACTCACTGCCCAAAGGAGGAGATCCAACTCTTAACCTAGTGAGAGTTATGAATTTTCTAAGGTTGCTAGGGTTTTAAGGTACCTTGCCAAGAAAAATGCAAAACAAATTGAAAATGCAAGATCAATTCATGCCAATTTTATCCTATAAACTACATGTTATGCAAGATGCAATGCAAAAAGAATCATTGTCCAACTCTCAATGGTTAGGCAGAAATGAATTTTTGAAGTTTGAATCAAAATAATGCCTTGAAATGAAATTAATTCCATTGAAAATGATCAAAAGGCATCAAGAACAAAAAAGAAATTTGGTTTGAGAGTTGGACAATGTTTCTAAATGTTTTTAAATGTTACATGAATTGTTTTGTGATTTTTAAATACCTAAAAGTATTTTTAATTAATTAATTTTCATTAATTAATTAAAAATAAACTTTTAAATGTTTTAAAAATAATTTTTTATGCAAAAAATAAAAATAAAAATATTTTTAGTTTCTGCAAATTAATAAAAGGTTTGATAAAAATTTTCATAATTTTTAAACATTTTTTGCTATTTTAAATTAAATGGACAAAACAAATGATAAAAATATGAAAATAAATAAATTAAATGGAAAGTCAGCGCATCCAAGGGATAGGATTCAAACTGGGACACGCGGGAACTGACAATGCGCGCATCTGGACGGCCAGAATTCAAATTTCCTTAATTATGATTAAAGCCCTAATCTGAACCCTAATGACTTTCAGATGACCGGAACAGTGTTCCGGTTATCTTCTCCGGCGGCTCTCTCACTCAATCTCTCTCAAAACGCCATAAAAACTCACCAAACTATCCAGAATCAATCCTTAACTCATTCTAAACAAGATTCAGCCAGCAAAAATCATTTATTTCACATGAACAACAAGATTCGAAGCAAAACGGAAAATCATTCAGAAATTTCAGAAGCTCATGAAATGCTTATTTCTCAACTATTTTCAAAACTAAACACATCATGGCAATCAGTGAAGCATGTAGAATCATTCTATAACATAAAATGAGAGTTCTGGAAAAATAAATGCCATGGCTACCTGAGCTTGAGCTTTCGAATCAGGGACTTTCTGGCCAGTTCTTTGCTTCAAAACCACTCCAATGAACCTCCTAAGAAGCTTGCAATGCTTGGTTGGAGTTTAAATGTCCTCTGGAGAGAGTTTGCAGAATCTCAGTTCATGAAATGTGAAAATCGTGTTTTTGATTGTGGAGGTTTTAGGGCAAAATGAGGGCAGGGAAATGATCAGTGAGGTTTATGGAGTTGAATGGTGAAAAAAGTTTGAAAGTTTGATGGCTGAATCAAGAGATTCGAAGGCTTTTGCAAATGAGAGGATTTTTGAGTGTGCTGTGTTCTTGGAGTTTCAGGCTGAGTTGTTATGTGCTTTTGCTTGCATTTGATCCACATAAAGAAGTGTGATAGGTCAGAGAGTGGGTGCTGGCCTATTGTGATTGGTATGGGCAAGTTGCCAAAATGTCAAACTTTGTGTAAGAGAGGTATGGGCTCATAGCTAGCCAAGGACAAGAGGGGTGTCTTGCGCAACAAGAAGTGTGGAGAGCCCTAGGATTAATTCTGAAGTCAGCAAGCAAGTGGATTAGGGTTTATCATTGGTTTTGCAACTTTGATCAACTTTGGCCCTTTTGAAATTTCTTGATCCACAAGTCATGAAAATGAGTGATCCTTTGATGCAATCTGACTTTTAGGTCTTGGTTCATGTTTGTATGAAGATTAGAAGTCCATTTGATAGCACAATTTGCCTTGGCAAGTGATTTTGCAACTTTGCCTCTTTGGTGGAAAACTTGAAATTATGTGATTTTTCCCAACTTTGACAAGCCATAACTTTTGATCCAAAATGAATTAGAATGAGTTCTTGTACTTTTTGAAAAGGGAATGATCCATTCTACAACTTTCATAACCAAAGTTTCCCCATTTGAAGCATTTTTGAATCAAAAAGCAAGGGTTGAAAAAGTTTCCCAAAATGGCAATTTTCCATTACAAGTCATTTTCCCAAAAAGTCAACTTTGCAAATGGCTTGAAATTCTTCAATCTTGTGAACTTCCAACATCTTCTATGATCAAACAAAGATCATACACAATAAAAATGATGAAGAACACCCCTTGGTTGGGTCATTGGGGGCCTCAGATGCCCTGATTTTACACTGACTTGCTAAAAAAGTCAACTCTTGATCAGATGACTTCCCCATTGAATTTCTTCATGAAAATTGATATGCATGATCCCTATACCATATATAGACCAATAGAAACAACAATGACCAAAAATTTTGGAGTTATGGCCTTTGAAACCAAAACCCTAATTCTAGGTCATCTGTGTAGTCCAACCTGGCTCTGCTTCCATGCCATTCTCAGTTCTTGTGATTTTTTGACATTCTTGACTTTGAGAGGATATAATATGATGCTTGAACATACATGGACCCCTTTGAAGTGATTTATGACCTTTGGAGTGGCTCAATAAGCTCTTGGATTGCTCAGATCACAAACCCTAGATGCAGATGACTTGGGAACAATGCAGTGAATCAAAAATGCAATATGAGATGCTATGATTGAATTTATGCATATGAAAAGATCACAAGCCATGGTGTGAATGGGTGAGGGCAAATTTGGGGTGTTTACATCGACTTATCGGGCTTTTTCATTTCTTTTTTCTTTTTGAACGAATCGTGTGACACTGTTTGTCTTGATTGCTTTGTGAGGGTTGTGACTGCCTCATTCTTTGGTCGATGAAGGATAACCATTGTGGCTTCCAGTTTTTTGGACCTCTTGATTTAGATAACCATTGTGGTTTCTGGTCTTTGGACCTCTTGATTAGCATAGTGGAGTGTAATGGATCCTCAAATACACTCTTTTATGAAAGCCTGAACGCTTGGTCCGACTAGATGAGATCTACCCTTCCCCTGGGTTACATGTGAGGGTTTTTTCATGCGAAAATAAACGCCTACTTCAAGGCTCAAAAGGGTTAGCGAGGGTCTATCTTCCTTATATCTCCAGTGTTTAGGGATTTGAAACAAAGCCTGTACATCGTCAACAAGGTCTTATTCGAGAGCACACAATTAGAGACTCTTGCGTTTTTGTTTCGTCATTCTCCTTCATAGAGTTTAAGCACAAAAATTGGTATTGCGATGTAAACATGCAAAATTATAAGTGAATGCAAATGAATTACTTCAAATCAAACATGCGAGTTTTATTATTACTAACATTCAAAAGCAAACAAATTTCATACATGTAGACAAATGTTTAGCACATAAAAGAAACTATAAATGCAGTAAAGAAACTGAATATTGCCATAGTTGAGGAGGCTTGACTCCGTCTGGACCTGTCAGTCTGGGATACTTTCAGTGATCAATAGCTCTTTCACGTACTTGTAATCTTCAAGTTGCATCCGTATGCCCAACCATGGAAATCATACATCTTCTTCTAGTTATTCTGACTCTGACACGAGACATCTGAAGGAAAGGGTAAAGTTGGGGAGTAAAGTTGCCCCATAAGATTGCTCGGAAAGACCTGATGATCATCTACCTACGTATCTCCATTGACCCATAACCAATGAAGAATCAGAGCAATGTAGTTCCCCTTAATAGGGATGAAAATGAACAATGAAGAAATACAAACACACGTATGCCATCACTGAGAGTATTTGAATACTTTTGACTTTATTTGCTTCATGAATACCATGGCGTCCTGGGTGATTAACTCGAAGATTTCAGCTTAACGTGGACCATCTGATAGAACAACCGTGACACCGGTTCCGCCGTGATTAGGCATTGGATTCTGGAGTACATTTGGGTGAGGAGAAAAATTAATCGCCTTGGAGTCAACTAGGTCTTGTACCTTGTTCTGAAAAGCACAACATTTCTCAATACTATGCCCCTGAGCACCTGAATGGAATTCGCACCTGGCGTTAGCATCAAAATTCGGAGGTTGATTGTCAGGAGGAGGGGGTCTCATGGTACGAAGCTCGACCATGTTCAACTTTAGCATCTCTGGAAGTAATACAACATATGGACATGGGACAGGATCAATCCTACGGTCCCTCGCTCTTGCTCTTTGCTGAAACGGTCTCTGTGCCTGTTGTTACTGACCCTGCGGTCGTTGTTGAACCTGTGGAGTAATAGTCACTGCACCTGCTTGGTAGTACCCTTGAGAACGACCTCTATCTTGGCCCATATACACAACATTGGTCTCGCCTTCTCTTCTTCTTTGGCCATTGCCAAAAGGATTTTTCACACCAGAAGAACTAGCACTGTTTGCCTCCTGAATTTTTCCCAATTTGAGAAAGTTTTAAATTCTTTCTCCAGCGATAACAATATCAGAAAAACCGATGGACGGGCAGGCGGCCAGACGATCCAAGTAAACACCTTGCAAGGTGCCTATAAACATGTCGGCCATTTCTCGATCGAGCAATGGAGGTTGAACCTGTGCGGCTAGCTCACGCCACCTTTGGGAATACTGCTTAAAACATTCCTTAGGTCCTTGAGACAAGTTTTGCAACTGAGTGCAGTTCAGAACCATATCAATATTATATTGATACTGCTTGAGAAAAACTTCAGCTAAATCTTTCCAGCTTCGAATAGAGACCCTGCTTAGCTTCATGTACCAGCTCAACGAAGCTCCAGATAAACTATCTTGGAAGAAATGCATCCAAAGTTCCTCATCATCAGTGTGAGCCGAGATTCTTCCAAAGTATGTGTGAATGTTAGTTCTAGGGCATATGTTGCTGTTGTACTTGTCAAATGATGGCGCCTTGAACATAAGAGGGATTCTGACTCCTGGAACTAACCCAAGACTGGTTACATTGATGCCCAGGGAATTCTGACATTCCATGGCCTTGATCTTCTCTGCCAGCTCTTCATACCTGTCGCTCCCACCAAATGACACCTCAGGTCAGAAGGGGTACAGACGCGAACGGTCGGCGAAAAGGATGAGAACACACAGGAGTGAACTCAAGAGAAAAGAAAAGAGTCGCCAGCTAGGCATTTTTATCCCGGAGGAAAGGTA
Source organism: Lathyrus aphaca (assembly GCA_963966055.1). Classification (NCBI taxonomy): domain Eukaryota; kingdom Viridiplantae; phylum Streptophyta; class Magnoliopsida; order Fabales; family Fabaceae; genus Lathyrus; species Lathyrus aphaca. The sequence continues at coordinate 80,938,472 of OZ014523.1, forward strand.
ATGCTGCATAGACCTAGGAAAAGATGTGGATAAGACGGTTGCGAACCAGAGAGACTGAGAAAGGGGGTTGGTTACAACCTGGGAAGGTATTAGCACCCATATTGTCTGCCGTACTCGACGGGATCCACGCTTAAAAGATTTGTGTTTTAAAGGGGCAGTGTCAGTGCTATCTGTGTATCAAAGCTGGAAAGAATGCAAGTGTCAGTGTAAAAGAAGAATGGTGGGGTGAAATATGTGAAGTGTCAGTGTAAGAACAAGAATGAAATGCTCATGATAATGAGGCTTAAAGAATAATGCTGGAAGGAGGGGGGGATATACAGAGACTTTTGTTCGATAACTGTTAAGTTATGCCTACGTATCCTCTCGTGCAATGAGGAAGTCAGAACACCGTAGTTCGACCCAAAGAGACTGAAAGATAAATTGAATTATGAACTGCTTGCTTGCCTATGCTCAAGTGTATGACCTGTCTGGCTCAGGTTCAAACTGTCTTGCATTAGACGCAAGAAGCGAGTTCTCGTTTGTGAGTGAATGAGGTGAGAAAAAGAATCCCGAAGGAGACGATTATTGTTTGTTTTTGAGTTTTCAGTCTTTTATTGCTTTTGGAAATGTGTCATAAGTTAATGAGCTTAAGCCTAAACCAATGGGTTAGTAAACTCATCACATTTTCCCTCTGATTAGGGGTAATGAGAATACCTTAAGTGTGAAGTCAGCATCTCACACTTAATCACCCTGGAGTAGGATTAAGATTATTAACCTACTTGTGATTATTTAGATGTTTTTGTTATTTTTGTTTAGTGTTAAGTAATGAGGTTAAGCCATAATCAAGGATCTAATGGACTCAATACACCATCCTAATAGAAGGATAATAGATGAGAACATTTAAGCTGAGAAAGACTCCTCAACTTGATCCATGATTAGGGATTAAACTCATGACAAAACAAAACCTTTATTCAGTGGATTTTAGTTAATAATGAGATGAAGAAGTGATTTTTATGATTTGTAAGACAACTTGAGGAGGACTTGTCCATTAACACTAGGGTTAGTCCTTCTTAACCAATTAAGGAAGAATTAGAACCCTAATGCAAGGCCAAAGTTACAAGGTTGATGTCTTGATGATTATTAAATGAATTGATTAAAATATTTAAACACATTAAGGGTTTGACACTTAGGATTAAAGTTATACGCTCCATCCTAATAGAAGGATGCAGGCATAAGCTTAATCACAAAGCCTTAAAGCCTTTAGGGTTTAGTCCCTGATTATGAGATGAGAAGAGAAGACTCAATGATGACACAAAGGTAAAAGCTAAATGGGGGGACTAATCAAACCCTAATTATTATCATGCTTGGTCATTCCTAGGGTTAATGAGGTTTGCAAGAAGATCTTCAGAGAAACCACCAGGAAGGAAGCAGATGAAAGGAGCAAAGAGAAGCAAAACAACTTGCTTCACTTTAGAAGACAAGTTGCTTGGAGGAAGAAAGTAAGAGATGAACATGAATGAGCAAGCTCACTCCAAAACACATACAAAAATGCAGAAGAGGAAGCATGAAAGATATGAAAAGAGAATGTGAGAAGTGAAGGCAAATTCACTTCTCAAACAACTTACCACCTGAAAGGTTAGCAAAAGAAATGAAATGCAATGCAAATGAGATGAGACTTGATGATGCAAACCAAAGTAAGAAGCAAATACATAATGATAATGATGCTAAGAGATGATGCAAACATGAGGCAAGACATGAGAATGATCAAACAAGCATATGGATGCAAATGAAGCATGCATTGATCCATGAATGTACATGAAAAGTTATGGAATGTAATGAACATACAACATGGCAAATGAAAGATGCAATGATCAAACATGATTCTAATATGTCCTAAGATGCATTATGAATCATGTTGATGCACAAAATGTCATGGCAATTCATGGTATGCAAGCAAATGGAAGATGGATGCAAATGAAGACATAAATTAGGGTTCATGATCAACACACAAAGCAAAATCCAAAACCAGAAGCAAGAGACATGATAAAAATTTGAAAATGCTATCAAAGATACCCTAAACCTATACAAACTCACTGCCCAAAGGAGAGGGTCCAACTCTTAACCTATTGAAAGTTATGAATTTCCTAAGATTGCTAGGGTTTTAAGGTGCCTCCAAGAAAAATGCCAAACAAATTGAAAATGCAAGATCAAATCAAGCCAATTTTATCCTATAAACTACATGATATACAAGATGCAATGCAAAAAGAATCATTCTCCAACCCTCAATGGTTAGGCAGAAATGAATTTTTGAAGTTTGAAACAAAATAATGCCTAAAAATGAAATTAAATCCAATGAAAATGATCCAAAGGCATCAAGAACAAAAAAGAAATTTGGTTTGAGGGTTGGACAATGTTTCTAAATGTTTCTAAATGCAATGTGAATTTTTTTTGTGATTTTTAAATACCTAAAAGTATTTTTAATTAATTAATTTTCATTAACTAATTAAAAATAATCTTTTAAATGATCTAAAAATAATTTTTAATGCAAAAAATAAAATAAAAATCAATTTCTGATTGAGAAAAATATTTGAAACAAAAATGCAAAAGGAAATATTTTTGGGACTTTTCTAACTATTTTAAAATAAATATGAAAGATAAATGGATAAAAATGAAATAAAAAGAAAATAAATGGAAAGTATGCAAGAAGAATGGCCAGGATTTGATCTGGGCTTGGACTGGTTGACTGCGCGCCAGATCCAAGGGCCCAGATTCAAATCTGGCTAATTCAATTATGAATTAATTAAACAGGTTTTTGAATTAATTAAACAAGCTTAGGGTTTTAATGATGCATCCTGGCCACACATTCACGCGCGAGTCAACCCCAGTCAACCCAATCTACGCTCCACATTCAAACTCCCATTAATGACGTAATTAGGGTTTAATGACCCTCAGGTGGCCGGAGAAGACTTCCGGTCGTCTTCTCCGGCGAGACCTTCAACCTATCTCTCTCAAAACCTCACTAAAACATGCCAAAATCTCCAGATCAACTCAACTAAACATCCTAAACAAGAATCCAACAACAAAACTGATTTATTTTTGATGAATCATGAAGAACAAGCAAAAATCAAATTTACGGGCAAAGTTTCAGACAAACCATACATCCTCATTTATGCATCATTTTCAAAAATTCAAAGCTCATTGCATTCAGGGAAACATGTAAATCATTTTAGTAACTTAAAACAAGGTTCCTGGAAAAAATAAATTTCGAAGCTACCTGAAGTGAAGCTCTCAGTTTGGGGCTTTCAGGCTGCCTCCTTGCTTCAAAGCTTCTTCAATGGACCTCCTGAAGATGCTTTGAGGTTTAGTTTGAGTTTAAAATGGCTGGTTTGTGAGATTGAGCAAGTTCTGCTCAGTGAAGTGAGGAAATCGTGTTTCGATTTCAGGGAGTTTCAGGGCAAGGTGGAGGGTCAGGGATGATCAGTGAGACATGCTGAGATGTTTTGTGAAGTTTGTTTTGATGTTTGATGCTTGTGGAGTGTGTTTCGAATGAAAATGCATATGAGGCATAAACTTGGAACTATGGCTTATGATTTCTTTCAGGCTTGTGTGTGTTGTGTGTTATGCTGCATTTGGTCCACTTATCACAACTAGAGAGGTCAGAGGAGTTGGTGTGGCACTGTGGGATTGGTATGGGGGATTTTGCAAAAAGTCAAGTCTAGGTGTACTTGAGGTATGGGCAAGTGTGAGGTTGTGATAGGGGCATGGTTGAGTTCAGCAGAGATCATGGAGTTCATATGGATCAGATTCTATGAGCTGTAACAAGTAGAGGCATGGCTTCATGAGTTTTTGCAAGTTGGTACATGTTTGCCCCCTTTGGAAATTCATGAAGTTCAAGGCAACAAAATGCAATATTCTTGGGCCAATTCTGATCTTTAGAGGTCATGTGAGTATGTTGTAATAAGTTTGTGCACATTTGAAGTCTTTGGAATGCTTGATCATATCATTTTGCAAAATGCCTCTTTGGTACATAACTAGAAATTATGTGATTTTTCCCAACTTTGACAAGCCATAACTTTTGATCCAAAATGAATTAGAATGAGTTCTTGTACTTTTTGAAAAGGGAATGATCCATTCTACAACTTTCATGACCAAAGTTTTCTCATTTGAAGCATTTTTGAATCAAAAAGAAAGGGTTGAAAAAGTTTCCCAAAATGGCAAGTTTCCATTACAAGTCATTTTCCCAAAAAGTCAACTTTGCAAATGGCTTGAAATTCTTCAATTTTGTGAACTTATAACATCTTCTATGATCAAATAAAGATCATACACATTCAAAATGATGGAGCAACCCCTTTGGTTGGGTCATTGGGGGCCTCAGATGCCCTGATTTTGCACTGACTTGCTCAAGAAGTCACCTCTTGATCAGATGCCTTCCCCATTGAATTTCTTCATGAAAATTGATATGCATGATCCTCATAACATATTGAGACCAATAGAAACAAGAATGACCAAAAAATTTGGAGTTATGGCTTCTGAAACCAAAACCCTAATTTTAGGTCATCTGTGCAGTTAAGCCTGGCTCTGCTTCCATGCCTTTCTTAGTTCTTGTGATTCTTTGACTTCCTTGACCTTGTGAGGATATAATATGATGCTTAAACATACATGGACCCCTTTGAAGTGATTGATGACCTTTGGAGTGGCTCAAAAAGCTCTTGGATTGCTCAGATCACAAACCCTAGATGCAGATGACTTAGAATCAATGCAGTGAATCAAAAATGCAATATGAGATGCTATGATTGAGTTTATGCATATGAAGAGATCACAAGCCATGGTGTGAATGAGTGAGGGAAAATTTGGGGTGTTTACAGCTGCCCCTATTCAAACATGAGTTAGCTGTGTAGGATGTAAGCACGGCTTAATAGGCAAACAAGATAACTTGTGGTTGAATACCAAAGACAGTCCAAAATTTGCACTCACAGAATGAAGAAGAAAAGGGATATAGATTGTAAAAGAAAATAAAGTATGTATATAAAGTGCGGGCGACGGAGGACGACCGTCGAGCAGAGGACGACTGCTGGGGAAAGAGCAATGACGGGGACGACCATCATGCTGGGGATATAATGGATTGTGATGGGGACGACCATCAAGTAAAGCTACAAGACTCTCTGGGGATTATAGGTAAATGAAATAAATGATGAGGTACGGTCATCAAAGGTGAAGGACGATCACCTAGCAGGGGACGGGTGCTCTATTGGGGGATAAGATGAGGGACGGTCATCTAAGGTGAAAGACGATCACCTAGCAGGGGACGACTGCCGAAAAGGTATCACGACATAGGACGAATGTCGGGTAACAAGGTCGACGATGGGGACGACCATCGGATAAGCATGATGAAGGACGATCATCAAGAGGTGAAGGACGATCACCTAGCAGGGTACGGCTGCTCTCGGGGTTTATCATGACATAGGGAGAATGTCAGATAACAAGATCGACGATGGGGACGGCCATCAGATAAAATGATGAAGGACGATCATCAAGAGGTAAAGGACGATCACCTAGCAGGGGACGACTGCTAAAATATCGCGATATAGGGCAAATGCCGGATAGAAAAGGGGTTCTAATAATGGAGACTCCGCTGGGGAAAGGATGAGGGACGGTCATCCAAAGGTGAAGGATGATCACCTGGCAGGGTGCGGCTGCCGAAATGGTATCATGACATAGGACGAATGTCAGATAGAAAGAAAATAGTTCAACAAGTTTTGTTGGGGACTTAGCTGGGGAATAGTAAACACGGACGAGTGTTTACATCCAAGAATATGAAAGGTATAAGTGTTTGGGTACTGCGTATAGACTAAAGATGCGGACGAGCATCCTTAAGACTATGATACGGACGTGTATCAGATAGAAACAAAACCTGACGCATGTTCAGAGATGATGATACGGACGAGTATCAACTGGTTAACAAAGAACACGAATGAGTGTCGGATCTGAAGGGACTCTTCTGGGGAATAATAGGCACAGACGAGTGTCTAAATTCAAGAAGACATAAGTGTTTGACACGGTGTATAGATTAAAGATGCGGATGAGCATCCTTAAGACTACGATACGGACGAGTATCGGGTAGAAAAAAACGCTTGCGCATGTTCGATGATGATACGGACGAGTATCAACTGGTTAACAAAGAACACGGACGAGTGTCGAATATGAGGGGATTTGAGTGATATACAAGATACGGACGAGTATCTGTATGAGTCAAACAGGAGTAATAAGTATGAGTGAGACATAGACGAGTGTTTAACCTGCTGGGGAGATGTGCGACACGGACGGGTGTCAGAAAAAAGTGTATTATAAACAAGTATTTGGGTTTACCAAGTGTTCGGGTAATTATGCTGGGGAAAGTGACACGGAAGGATGTCAAGAAAGTGTATATATGTATCTGTGAGTGCAAAGGGGACGCTTTGGCTTTCTACTGGGGATATGACACGGAAGGGTGTCAGGAAGTATCTGTATTTGTAAGAGAAATGTTTGGGCTTTCTGCCGGGGAATTTTGGGGAGTTTTCTGTATATCGTTGACGGATTGTCAGTATTCACAAGTGTTTGATTCAGATCATGGCTTATGATTATGCAATATGTTCGGTTTTTGCCGTAATGCTCCGCATTAAGCGGAATGCTACGCTCTGTGGGGAGAATATGATGTGAATGCTATGATTGTGCAAAGGGGTAACCATCCGAGATTCGGATCCCGTTGCCGTGAAGATCTCTGGCTGATCTGCTTTGAAGAATATCCCAGCTGGGGATAAGATCAATGGTAGATTTATCATGTATGACTCTGCTTGGGGAAATAGGTCACTGATAAACCCATCTCGTTAATGAGGGACCCAGCTGGAGTTTATAGAAGCTTTCTTCACTCTGTCGTGATTCCTTCGCGCGTTGCTCTTCTGGGTAGAGGTCGACACTTTGTGGGGAGATGGTTCCCAGGCTTTTGTACTTGGCTGAGGAGGAATAATGGATGGCAACTCAGCTGGGGAGAAAACACCCCCGGTGCTAAGACTGAGTAGATAATGATTTTCTAGCTTGCTGGGGTGAAGCTTTCATGCCCCATGTTGTGTTTTGAATACCTGCAATCCTGAAAAGACAGAGAAACGCACAAGTAATCCCGAGGTATCCCTCATTGGATCCCATCATAAGAGTTCAGACACTCCCGGGAGTAAGCATATTTCCTGTAAGCATGTATTCTTAGTAGAAAGAGCATCTGTATTTATGCGATCAGTATCTTATCGGACATTTTTCGCAAATGAAAAATAAATGTACGAGACGAAACATAACTGGAAATCTGATTTTATTAATTCGTGTGCCCTGAATCGGCAAGATACAGTCAAAGAAACAAATCCCCTAAAATGAGGAGATTGTTACAAATTGAGAAACAAAAAGGACGCTGGCAATGTTGATGACGCTTCAAGGAGCTTCCCCTTTGCTATGACTCGTATGACATTTGACGTTCTTCTCGTCTTGCTTTCTGAAGAAAGTTGATTCTGAACGAAGCTTGAACCTTTTGAAGCCTACCAAGTTGTGAGTGATACAGACGAATTCAGAATGCAGTTGTTCGCTTATTCCCTTATTTTGCATGGATCGCCCTTTCGGGTTTTCAATCCATCGGGGTACCCCTTTTTGCCTGAGTTGTCCAATGCAGCTTTTCAACTCAGCGGGTGTACATTTTTTATTTACTTTCCCTTATTTTTGCCCGAGTCATTTTTTCTGTTTTTGACTCGCCGGGATGCCCTATTTTTGCCTGGACTTACATTCTGTTTTTATGTCCAGCGGGTCATTTTTATGCGAATTATTTTTTAACTGCATCTGAATTCACATGGGACAGGAAGTCTTCACCATCCATAGTGCTGAGCATCAGTGCTCCACCAGAGAAAACTTTCTTTACTACGAATGGCCCTTCATAGTTTGGAGTCCACTTGCCCCTGTGGTCTGTATGAGGAGGGAGAAGTCTTTTCAGCACAAGATCCCCTACTTGGTACTCTCGGAGTCTGACTTTCTGATCGAAGGCTTTCTTCATTCTTTTCTGATATAACTGCCCATGACAGATTGCAGCCAATCTCTTCTCTTCAATCAGATTCAGTTGCTCGTATCGGGACCGGACCCATTCTGCCTCGTTCAGCTTAACATCCATCAGTACTCGCAGGGAGGGTAACTCAACTTCAACGGGTAGGACTGCCTCCATACCATACACAAGCTGATACGGTGTTGCCCCAGTGGATGTTCTGATTGACGTGCGGTACCCATGCAAGGCAAACAGTAGCATCTCATGTCAGTCTTTATAGGTGACTACCATCTTCTGCACAATCTTCTTAATGTTCTTATTAGCTGCCTCAACAGCGCCATTCATCTTTGGCCTGTAAGGAGAAGAATTGTGGTGTTGGATCTTGAAGTCCCGACATAGTTCTGCCATCATTTTATTGTTCAAGTTGGAACCATTATCAGTAATGATTCGCTCGGGCACTCCATACCGACAGATGATATCTCTCTTCAGAAATCGGGCCACCACTTGCCTTGTAACATTTGCATAGGAAGCCGCTTCAACCCACTTGGTAAAATAGTCAATGGCTACCAGGATGAATCTGTGGCCATTTGAAGCAGTCGGTTCAATCTTGCCAATCATATCAATACCCCACATGGCAAAGGGCCAGGGTGAAGACATCACATTCAGAGGATTCGGAGGCACATGCACTTTATCCGCGTTGATCTGGCATTTATGGCATTTTCTGGCATAGGCACAACAGTCAGCATCCATTGTAATCCAGTAATAACCTGACCTTAGCAACTTTTTAGCCATGGCATGCCCTCCTGCATGGGTGCCAAAGGATCCTTCATGCACTTCGTGCATTAACAAGTCTGCCTCCGTCCTATCAACGCACCGGAGAAGTACCATATCAAAGTTTCTCTTGTACAGGGAACCATCAGTGTTCAGAAAGAAACTACCAACAAGCCTTCTTAGAGTCTTCTTATCATTAGAAGATGCCCTAGGTGGGTATGTTTGATCCTCCAAGAAGCATTTGATATCATGGAACCAAGGCTTATCATCTTTGACAACATCTGCTGCAAATACATATGCTGGTCTGTCAAGTCTGGACACTGAAATCCGAAGTACAAAGTTGGCAGCTTGAACTTTGATCATGGATGAAATGGTAGCCAGAGCATCTGCAAACTGATTCTCGTCTCGAGGGATATACTCAAGCTTGACTGTTGTAAAGAAAGTCAATAACCTCCTTGTATAATCCCTGTAAGGTATCAGATGATCCTGGTGTGTGTACCATTTGACGTTGGTTTGATTAATTACCAGAGCTGAATCTCCGAACACAGTCAAAGCCTTGATCCTGAGGTCAATGGCTTCCTCAAGACCCATAATGCAAGCTTCGTATTCAGCTTCGTTGTTAGTGCAGTTAAAGGTGAGCTTTGCCAAGAAAGGCATGTGAACCCCCTTAGGTGTAATGAGTATTGCACCAACACCACGACCATTCATATTAACAGCCCCATCAAACATCATAGTCCATTCTTCTTCTGGGTCAGGCCCTTCGGTGTGAACAGGCTCTTCATGATCTTTTGCCTTAATGAACATGATGTCTTCATCAGGGAAGTCAAATCTCATAGGCTGGTAATCATCAATAGGTTGCTCAGCAAGATAATCAGATAATACACTGCCCTTGATGGCTTTCTGAGATGTGTACTGGATGTCATATTCTGTGAGGATCATTTGCCATCTTGCAACCCGTCCGGTAAGTGCTGGCTTTTCAAAAATGTACTTAACTGGGTCCATCTTCGAGATCAATAAAGTGGTGTGGGTCAACATATACTGTCTCATTCGGCGAGAAGCCCACGCTAAAGCACAACCAGTTTTCTCGAGCAGTGAATAACGTTGTTCACAGTCGGTAAACTTTTTGCTTAGGTAGTAAATTGCATACTCTTTTCGACCAGACTCGTCATGCTGGCCCAACACACACCCCATTGACTCTTCTAATACTGTCAAGTACATTATCAGAGGTCTTCCTTCAACTGGAGGCATAAGGATTGTAGGTTCTTGCAAGTATTCCTTGATCTTGTCAAAAGCCCTCTGGCAGTCTTCGTTCCACCTGACCGTTTGTTCCTTTCTCAATAGCTTGAACAAAGGTTCACATGTTGCAGTAAGGTGAGATATGAACCTTGAAATGTAGTTCAATCTACCTAGAAACCCTCGAACTTCTTTCTCAGTTTTCGGTGCAGGCATTTCTTGAATGGCTTTAACTTTATCAGGGTCAACTTCAATCCCTTTCTCACTTACAATAAATCCCAGCAACTTACCAGACCGTACCCCGAATGTACATTTATTGGGGTTTAACTTCAGTTGGTACTTCCTCAGACGCTTGAATAACTTCAACAGATTTACCAGGTGGTCTTCTTCTGTGAGGGACTTGGCAATCATGTCATCCACATAACATTCGATTTCTTTATGGATCATGTCGTGGAATAATGTTACCATAGCCCGTTGATAAGTGGCACCAGCATTCTTCAGTCCGAATGGCATCACCTTATAACAGAACGTGCCCCAGGGTGTGATGAAAGTTGTCTTCTCCATGTCTTCAGGTGACATCTTGATCTGATTGTATCCTGAAAATCCGTCCATGAAGGAGAACACCGAGAACTGAGCCGTATTATCAACCAATACATCAATGTGAGGTAATGGGAAATCATCTTTCGGGCTGGCTCTGTTCAGATCCCGGTAGTCTACACACATTCTCACTTTGCCGTCTTTCTTAGGCACTGGTACAATGTTAGCAACCCACGGCAGATAGCTAGTTACAGCAAGGAAACTGGCGTCCCACTGCTTTTGTACCTCTTCTTTTATCTTCATTGCCATATCTGGGCAAGTACGGCGCAACTTCTGTTTTACTGGTGCCAACCCTCTTTTAGTGGTAGCTTGTGCATGACAATGTCGGTGTCCAACCCTGGCATATCCTGATAAGACCAAGCAAAGACATCCACATACTCCCGAAGCATATCAATCAGTTGTTCTTTCACTGAGTCTTGTAAGCAGGCCCCGATCTTAACCTCTTTCACGTCTTCTTCCGTACCAAGATTAACCGTTTCAATCTCCTCCTGGTGAGGAGTAATAACCTTCTCCTCTTGCCTTAACAACCTGGCTAGCTCTTTAGGAAGCTCATAATCTTCTTCAACCCCTTCATCAGCTTGATTAATCGGATTGTCAAAGTCATACGAAGTCATAGCAGTGTTGTTGTCGGTGCAGTCTGGAGGGTATTCTCTGCAAGTGTTTAGATTGTTCATTTTAGTGATCATTTTTAATCTTGTTTAGAAAAAAGTGAAATGAAGTTTTCATTTTGGAAAACATTGCCATTTTATTTTTGTACAAAAAGAAAAAATGAAAAACAGTGAGCGGAAAAGAAAAAGACTTATTTGCAAAAGATGTCTGATATTCATTGATTGATCTGTTTGCACAAAATTACAAGATGGCCCGATTACAAAATGAGTCTTGTCATCTTGGGCAAGATGCAAGACTTGATGCATGCTTAAAAAATACAGGAAATAATAATTACTCTGCAGGAGTAACCCTTATAATTTCCTGGGAAGACCAGTTTGAGACATGGCTCCCCGGGGTCCTTGGACGTATCCAGCTCTCCAGGTTGCGCTCATCTTCCGACTCATCTTCCAAGTTGTTCACTGCATCCGGGGTGAGCATTCCCCCGCTGACAAAACTGGGCTTCTTAGCAGCCTCTGATTGATCTTGTTGAGTTGGTTTGTAACACAACCCAAATCTATCCTCCTTTTTTTCCACGGGCAGCAGCTTGCCCCAGCCTTGGGCAGTCCCCTCTTCAACAACCTTCCTGGCTTGCTGATAAGATGTCATGGAGGTTCCCAGCACAGCAGATGCTTCATTAATGTTTAGGGCCTCAAACCCCTGGCTCATGGTTTCATGGATCTCTCCATCCATCTCAATATACTTGTACGTAGCCAGATGGCTAACAAAGATATCTTCTTCACCACAGATGGTGATGATCTGGCCTTCCCACTCGAATTTCAGCTTCTGGTGAAGAGTAGACGTAACAGCGCCAGCGGCATGGATCCAAGGTCTACCCAACAAACAGCTGTAGGCCGGCTGAATGTCCATCACATAGAAGGTAATTTTAAAAGTCTGCGGGCCAATCATCACAGGCAGATCAATCTCCCCAAGCACTGATCTTTTAGAGCCATCAAATGCTCTCACCACCAAATTACTTGGATGCAATGCCAAGCCATCGTACTCCAGCTTCACCAAGGCTTTCTTTGGTAGAACATTGAGTGAAGACCCAGTGTCTACCAGTACATGGGATAGAACAGCACCCTTGCATTCTAGAGTGATGTGTAAAGCCTTGTTGTGGTTACGCCCCTCAGTTGTTAAGTCAGCATTGGTAAAGCCCAGTCCATGACTGGTGTTGACATTTGCCACCACAGTTTCTAGCTGGTTAACAGTGATCTCCTCTGGCACGTATGCTGCGTGCAAGACTTTCAATAACGCATTCTTGTGAGCTTCAGAACACATCAACAGGGATAATATGGAGATCTTTGAGGGAGTTTGGTGAAGCTGATCCACCACTTTGTAATCACTTCTCTTTATAATCCTCATAAACTCGTCTACATCCTGTTCAAAAGATGTCTTCTGAGTTTCTTTGATGGCCGGCTCTTCAAATACCACACTCTTTCCTTTTTCTTTGGCAGCAGCTTCCGCTTCGGCATTAGGTCTTTGCAATTGTGAGGCAAAAAGGCGTCCGCTTCTGGTGAAGCCTCCGCCTCCCCCAACATTATCAATCTGTGATTTTCTCCAAAGTGATTTTCTCCCCGTTGCAGTAAAGATCAGAGCCATAATGCCAAGGTATGGCATTAATGCTTTCATATGGAACTAGTCCAGGCACCGTGATGGTAACTAGACTGACTGCTGCAGAGGAGGGTACTGAAATGGTGTGCGGATCGTAGTAGATGGTGACTGGTGATCTGACAGGAGGTGCCACTGTTTGTTGTTGAAAGTTGTTGTCTGGAGGAACACTTGACGGATCATAATAAATAGTGACTGCTGAGATATCTTCATTAATTGTTGTTGGTGTTGTAGAAGGTCCTGCTGGTGAAAAGGATGCTGATGTTGTAGAAGAAATGGTTGTTGACATTTGATTTGTTGAAGTGATGGATGAAGCCATTGTTGATGATATTGATGAATTGGTCGGAATGATTGTTGTTGCAGTTGTAGAAGAGTCAGGAATCGTTGTCAAAGGAATTGCTGGATTTGTAGGCGTCGTTGTTGTGATCTGAAGTATACCACTCTTGATGAGACCATCTATGCCGCTTCTCAAGTTATCACACCCATTAACCGAAATGTTGCAGTACCCACAACCGAGCTCACACCCGGGGAACATCTGGCACTCTAGAAGCTGAGCTTTGATTTCTACCAGAGGTGTCTGAATCTGCCCAACACTGGTGATTAAGAAAGATGGCTTGTCTTGCTCAATGGCATTAATTCTTGGTCCTCCGTGATTGGGCATGGGATTCTTATTGACATTTGGCGGGGGTGCAAAGTTGAGGGCTTTAGAATCCACCAGGTCTTGTACCTTCATTTGCAAAGCCCTGCATTTTTCCGTATTGTGGCCAGATGCATTGGAATGGAAAGCACATCTGGCGTTGACATCATAATTTCTTGGGAGATTGGAGGGATCTGGTGGTGCCAATGTCCTTAATTCAACCAAGTTGAGTTTCAGGAGTTGTGGCAATAAAGCGGCATAAGGCATAGGGATTGGATCAATCACCCTATTGGCCTGTGATGGTCTTTGCTGAAAAGGTCTTTGCTGCTGATTACTGTTATTGTTATTGTATGTCCTTTGCGGTGGATACTGAACTTGCTGCTGATAGTGGGGTTGTTGTGGTTGTTGATATGTTGGTTGCTGAGGAATCGGAGCTGGAATGGTGACAGCTGCTACTGATCTATGAACATACTGAGGTCTGCCCCTGTTGGCATGAATGGCATTTGTCTCACCAGTTCTTCTAGATCCTACAAAAGGCTTCCTGGGGTTGCTAGACGAACTTGCACCATTATCAGAAATCTTACCCATTTTCAGAAGGCTTTCAATTCTTTCTCCAGCTATAACTACGTCAGCGAAACTGGTGGAAGAAAAGGCAGCTAGCCTGTTGTAAACATCCCAAATTTTCCCTCACCCATTCACACCATGGCTTGTGATCTTTTCATATGCATAAGTTCAATCATAGCATCTCATATTGCATTTTTGATTCACTGCATTGGTTCAAAGTCATCTGCATCTAGGGTTTGTGTACTAAGCAATCCAAGAGCTTCTTGAGCCACTCCAAAGGTCATAAATCACTTCAAAGGGGTCCATGTATGTTCAAGCATCATATTATATCCCCACAAAGTCAAGAAAGTCAAAGAATCACAAGAACTGAGAAAGGCATGGAAGCAGAGCCAGGTTTGACTACACAGATGACCTAGAATTAGGGTTTTGGTTTCAAAGGCCATAACTCCAAATTTTTTGGTCATTCTTGTTTCTATTGGTCTCTATATGGTATAGGGATCATACATATCAATTTTCATGAAGAAATTCAATGGGGAAGGCATCTGATCAAGAGTTGACTTTTTGAGCAAGTCAGTGCAAAATCAGGGTATCTGAGGCCCCCAATGACCCAACCAAAGGGTGTTCATCATCATTTTGATTATGTATGATCTTTATTTGATCATGGAAGATGTTAGAAGTTCACAAAATTGAAGAATTTCAAGCCATTTGCAAAGTTGACTTTTTGGGAAAATGACTTGTAATGGAAAATTGCCATTTTGGGAAACTTTTTCAACCTTTGCTTTTTGATTCAAAAATGCTTCAAATGAAAAAACTTTGGTCATGAAAGTTGTAGAATGGATCATTCCCTTTTCAAAAAGTACAAGAACTCATTCTAATTCATTTTGGATCAAAAGTTATGGCTTGTCAAAGTTGGGAAAAATCACATAATTTCAAGTTATGCACCAAAGAGGCAAAGTTGCAAAACCACTTGCCAAGACAAATTGTGCTATCAAATGGACTTCTAAACTTCACACAAACATGAACCAATGTCTAAAAGTCAGATTGCATCAAGAGTTTGCTCATTTTTATGACTTGTGGATCAAGAAACTTCAAAAGGGCCAAAGATGAACAAAGTTGCAAAACTTCACTCAAACCCTAATCCATGTGCTGGCTGACTTCAAAATTGATCCTAGGGCTCTCCACACTTCTTGCTGCGCAGGACACCCCTCTTGTCCTTGGCTAGCTATGAGCCCATACCTCTCTTACACAAAGCTTGACTTTTTGGCAAAAGACCCATACCAATCACAATAGGGCACACCAACTCCATAGACCTATCCATGAGTGATAAGTGGACCAAAGGCAAGCCATAACACATAACAATTCATGCTGAAACACTCTCCAAGCCAGCATTCTCATTTTCCACCTCTTATGCAACTTCCTTCGAAACTCACCATACAAGCATCAAACATAGAAACAAACTCCATAGAATCACTCAGCACACTCCCCTGATCATTTCCATACCCTCATTCATCCCTGAAACCTCCTCAATCAGAAACACGATCCTCACCCCTCACTGAACAGAACTTCTGCAAACTCACAAACCAACCATTATAAACTCCAATTAAGCTTCATAAGTTCATCAGGAGGACCATTGGGATCATTTTGAGGCAAAGAGGCAAGCAGAAAGCTCTTGGGTTGAAAGCTTCGATTCAGGTAGCCATGGAAATTCATTTTTCCAGAACTCTTATTTCTTGTTTCTAAAATGATCTACATGCTTCCCTGAGTTCACTGAACCTTTTAATTTTTAAAATGATTGAGTTTTGAGGTTGTATGCTTGTTCTGAAACTTTGCCCGTGAAATGCTTTTTGTTTTGATTCTTGAGTTTGAGTGAAAATAAATGATTTTGATTGCTGGATTCTTGTTTAGAGTGGTCTAATGATTGATTCTGGAGAGATTTGTGAAGTTTCATGGCGTATTAAGAGAGATTGAGTGATGACCTTGCTGGAGAAGATGACCGGAACACTGTTCCGGTCATCTGAAAGTGATTAGGGTTCAGATTAGGGTTAATGACTTAATTAGCGTAGTTTGAATGTGAGCCGTCCGTTTACGCGCGCTGGTCAATTCCCTCCCTTTCTTGTTTGAATCCTGGCCCTCAGATTAGATTACTTTCATTAATTCGTATTTTTATTGCATTTTCTTTCCCATTTATTTTAAAATATCAAAACACTTTATAAAAATTTCATTTTTTGCATGCTGGCTTAAAATATTTTTCTCATTCTGAAAATATTTTTATTTTTATTTTTTGCATTAAAAATTATTTTTAAATCATTTAAAAGTTTATTTTTAATTAGCTAATTCATAACTCTCACTAGGTTAAGAGTTGGATCCCCTCCTTTGGGCAGTGAGTTTGTGTAGGTTTAGGGTTCCTTTGATTGCATTTTCAAATTTTTATCATGTCATTTGCTTCTGGTTTTGGATTTTTGCTTTGTATGTTGCATATAACCCTAATTTATGCCTTCCTCTGCATCCATCTCCCATTTGCTTGCATACCATGACTTGCCATGACATTTTGTGCATCCATTTGATTCATAATACATCTTAGGACATATTAGAATCATGTATGATCATTGCATCTTTCATTTGCCATGTTGTATGTCCATTACATTTCATAACATTTCATGAACATCCATGTTTCAAAGCATGCTTCTCTTGCATCCATATGTTTGTATGATCATTCTAATGCCTTGCCTCATGTTTGCATCATCTCTCAGCATCATTAGCATCATAATCATGCTCCTGGTTTTTGGTTTGCATCATGACATTTCATCTCATTTGCATTGCATTTCATTTCTTTGCTAACTTTTCAGGTGGTAAGTTTGTTTTGAGAAGTGGATTTGCCTTCACTTCTCACAATCTCTTTTCATCTCTCTTATGCATCATTGCTGCATTTTATCTTGTTCTTTGGATTGAGCTTGCTCATTCTTGTTCATCTCACCTTCTTTCCTCAAACAACTTGTCTTCTTAAGTGAAGCAAGTTGTTTTGCTTCTCTTTGCTCCTCTCATCTGCTTCTCTCCTTGGTGGTTCCTTGAAGATTTCTTTCTTAAACCTCACAAACCCTAGGAATGACCAAGCATGATAACAATTAGGGTTTGATTAGTCCCCCACTTAGCTTTTACCTTTGTGTCATCTTTGAGTCTTCTCTTCTCATCTCATAATCAAGGACTAAACCCTAAAGGTTTTAAGGCTCTGTGATTAAGCTTATGCCTGCATCCTCCTATTAGGATGGAGTGTATAACTTTAATCCTAAGTGTTAAACCCTTAATGTGTTTAACTCCTTTAATCAATCCACTTAATAATCATCAAGACATCAAGCTTGTAACTTGGGCCTTGCATTAGGGTTCTAATTCTTCCTTAATTGGTTTAGAAGGACTAACCCTAGTGTTAATGGACAAGTCCCCCTCAAGTTGTCTTACAAACCCTAAAAAATCACTTCTTCATCTTACCATTAACTAAAATCCACTTAATAAAGGCTTTGTTTTGTCATGAGTTTAATCCCTAATCATGGATCAAGTTGAGAAGTCTTTCTCAGCTTAAATGTTCTCATCTATTATCCTTCTATTAGGATGGTGTAATGAGTCCATTAGATCGTTGATTATGGCTTAACCTCATTACTCAACACTAAATAAAAACAAAAAAAAACATCTAAATAATCACAAGTAGGTTAATGATCTTAATCCTACACCATGGTGATTAAGTGTGAGACACTGACTTCACACTTAAGATATTCTCATTACCCCTAATCAGAGGGAGGATGTGATGAGTTTACTAACCCATTGGTTTAGGCTTAAGCTCATTAATCTATGACAAACCTCAAAAGCAATAAAAGACTGAAAACTCAAAAACAAACAATAATCGTCTCCTCCGGGATTCTTTTCTCATCTCATTCACTCACAACCGAGAACTTGCTTCTTCCGTCTAATGCAAGACAGTTTGCACCTGAGCCAGACAGGTCATACACTTGAGCATAGACAAGTAAGCAGTTCACAAGTCAATTTATCTTTCAGTCTCTTTGGGTCGAACTACGGTGTTCTGACTTCCTCATTTCACGAGAGGATACGTAGGCATAACTTAATTGTTATCGAACAAAAGTCTCTGTACATTCCCCTCTTTCCAGCATCATCCTTTTAGCATCGTGATCTTGAGCATTTTATTCCTGTTCTTACACTGACACTTCATTTATACACTTCACTTACTTCTTTTACACTGACACTTGCATTCTTTCCAGCTTTGATGCACAGATAGCACTGACACTACCCCTCTAAAAACACAAACTTTCAAGCGTGGATCCCGTCGAGTACGACGGACAATCTGGGTGCTAATACCTTCCCAGGTTGTAACCAACCACCTTTCTCAGTCTCTCTGGTTCGCGACCGTCTTATCCATATATTTTCTAGGTTTATGCAGCATTACCTTTCCTTCGGGATAAAAATGCCTAGCTGGCGACTCTATTCATTAACTCTCCTTTCGCCGACCGTTCGCGTCTGTACCCCTTCTGACCAGGTGTCATTTGGTGGGAGCGACAGCTTGGCGACTCTGCTGGGGACCCTTATACTGCAACCAGGGCTTCTGGTTCTTTTTGTGGGTTCCTCCTAGCGCTTGTTTGATTTGTGTTTACTGGGGTGTTATGTGTTATTTGTGTTTGTATATTTGCTTTATTTACTGCTTTATGTACAGTTATTTATTGCTTCCTTTACAGCTTTATATATCATACTGTCATTTTGTCATCTGGCGGGATCTGGTTTATTGTTTTGATGGGTGGGGTTCTACTGAGAGTTTGAGGTCCTATACCTGGGGCCTGAGTGACACCTAGGCTAGAGTGGTTCATGTTCTTTCCCATTCCATTTCGGTCTGGTGCGGGAACATGAAACACAGTTCAGATATGGGTTTCTTCTTGAGAACTCTGTGCTACAGATCTCCTGTAGTGCTAGGGCTATCTGGGAAGCCTGCTAAGTCTGGATGACCTTTATTATGACCTTCAGAAACTGAGGTGAATTAGAGGAGGATCTTTTATGGTTATTGTAAACACTGTACCTCCGGGTTAGAAGTGTTTACACTTCTCATAACTGATCCAAGTCTGAGATCCTTGTTTTAGAGCACCACCTGTGAGGGGGGTTGGGCTGTTTGCAGGTTTGCAGGTACCTTTGGCCACATCATACCTTGATACTTGTTTTGTTTAAGAATGCTTCACTTTGGACAGTTCTTGTGATTTTAACCCTGGATATGTGACTCTTTATTTGAGTCCCCCACCTTGGTTACTGGACTTCTGAACCTCCATCTGGACTTCTTGAACATACATGGACTTTATACCAAAGCAGTAATCAGATCCAGCTTGATCACAAACCCTTTGCATATCATTTGCATACCCATCATTTGCATCATTTAACATTTGTTTATTTGCTTTTCAGGGTATCCATTTTGTATTTGGCTTGGTTTTGACCCCTTCATCTGCATAGACCTTTGTTCATCAGTGATCTGCTTCGGCTATCTTCATCAGCCACCTGCTTCAGTTACCTTCATCACTAGCTTCAGCCTATCAGTGGCTCATCTCCAGTATCAGTCTTCAGCATCAGTACTTGTTTTCAGCTCTTCATCAGCAGTCATGGCACCCAAGAAGAGCAACATCTCATACCATTTCTTTGAGCCTGTGCTGACTGGCATCAGGCAGATCCAGGCACTTATCACTCCAGACCACATCTCATTATTCAGAGAACATTATGGAGACATCCTTGATATGGTTATGGACTTAGACCCTTCTCAGAGGAGTTTGATTCGCACTTGCCTACAGTTCTATGATCCTCCTTTGAGATGCTTCACTTTCCAGAACTTTCAGCTAGGACCTTTGCTGGAGGAGTTCTCATCATTGATTGGAGTACCTGTCAGGGGTGGTGTCCCCTTCAACCCAGAAATGGCTTTTCCCAGCAATGAAGAAGTGGCAAAAGCATTGTACCTAGAGCCTAGTTTGATTGAGCAGAACATGACAACAAAGGCTGGGATCCCTGGCCTGCACTTGGACTTTCTGACTTCTCAGGCTATCCTGAAGGCCTCTTTGGGAGAATGGAAGACAGTTTGTGCATTGTTAGCCCTCAGTATATATGGGGTTATACTTTTTGCAGATGAGCCCAAGTTTATCAGCAAGAATGCTATTCATCTCTTCCTTTTGAGGAACCCAGTACCCACCTTGCTGGGAGACTTCTATTATTCTGTTCACCAAAGGAATGAGAAGCAAAGAGGGAGGTTGGTGAGATGTTGTGCTCCTTTGTTTCATACCTGGCTGCTTAAACACTTACCCAAGACTGATGCCTTTCTGAATCCTCACCAACAGAAGAATTGGGCTAAGAGACTTATTGCTTTGACTTCAGATGACATCAGGTGGTGTACCCAGAGCACCAAAGGCAGGGACATAATTACTAGCTGTGGACAGTTCCCCAATGTACCTCTGATAGGAGTGAAGGGTTGCATCAACTACAACCCTTTGCTGTTTAAGAGACAATTGGGCTATGCTTTGGTTCACCCTCCTAAAGTTCAAGACTTGGCTGAAACCCTTTATTGTGAGATAAAGCCTAATCTAGCTGTTGTCAGACAAGCATCCTGGGCTTGGGACAACATCCAGACCAAAGGGATGGCCATTCTTGGGAGATGCAACAATGTGGCTTCAACTCAGTATTATGAATGGTCTCATGCCAGAGCTCAGATTTATGGGATGCCTTTCACCATTGAGGATGCACCTGGATTATCCACAGTACCACCTCCAGCCACTGTTAGCCTGGAAGAATTTGAGAAGCTGAAGGAAAGAAATGAGAATCTGTCTCAAGCTCTGAAGAGGACCCTCTGGGAGAGGAGTGATGGTCGTCTAGACATTGAGAGGTTGGAAAAGCTTAAGGTGGAGCATCTAGCCAGGATTGAGAAAGCAGAGGACTACATCAAGAAATCAAGAGCTGGAGAGCAAATTTTGAAGAATGCCTGTAAAGAGGCCCAGTTTCAGAAGGCTAGGACTGACCTCTATCTGAAAGAAAGTCAAGCTAGGTGGGTCAGGATCACTGAAGCTCGTACTCAAGAAGATAAGAGAACTCAAGACAGGATTGAGCAGTTGGAGGCCAATGAAAATAAACAACAGGAGGCTCTGCTAGCAGCCCAAAAGGAGATTTCAGAATTGAAGATTAGGGCTGGTGTGAAGAGGTCAAAGGACCAAGACAGGCACAAGAAGCTAACCACTGCTATTGCCACCAGGAACCTTCTCATCAGAAACATTACAGAGCATCCGGCTGACCCTGTAACTGAAGCACTTCTGAAGGAGGTTAAGGAGGATGAGTTTGGCTTAGATGTTTGACTTCTTTGCTTGTTGTTATTTCCATTTCATGTACTTTTCTCTTTTCTTTTTATTTTGACCCTTCAGGGGCATATGTTGTAAAAACAAACTATGTATGATCCACCATTTGTAATATATTTGTCAGTTGTTTCATTTGGGTTCCTTTTCTCAAGCAACATCAAAGCATCGTCCTCAGGGTCTGGAAAGGTCAAAACCAAGAGCCAAGCCAGATACCTTGGAAAATAAATAAGCATACTGCATTGCATGCTAACTTTTGTTTTGTTTTGTAGGGTTTTGTTTATTACTAACTCTGTTGTGGTTCAGGAACTATTGCTCGCCGTTGGGTGTTCCCTCTCAACCGTCTACACAGATATCCTACTCGCAACAATCTTCCTGGTATCCAGATGGACCAAGTACAGCAAGATCTGACAGAGGTCAGAACCCAGATGGCTAACGAAAGGCTGGAAATGAGAAACCAAATGACCCAGTTCATGGAAGTAATGAATGGCTTGGCTCAAAGCCAAGAAAGATTGAGGGCATTGGTAGAAAGGCAGACCCCAGAAGAACCCCATCTGGGAACTGGAGGAACAAGTAACAAAGAGAGGGGTCAGCCTCATGCTAATCCACCAGTATATGGGCCTCATCTACATCCGGAAGTCAACATCCTGGGTAACATGCAAGGAAATACTACTGCAGGAAGGATCTTACAGGAAGACCCCCAGAAGGAGCAGTTCACTGTAATGGGAGCTGGGGATGAAGTTTATGACAGGAGATTTGATGAAATTGCTGAGAAGTTGAGATCTCTGGAGTCTCAAAATTCCTTGGGGTTTGATGTCATGGATATGGGGTTAGTGGATGGGGTAAGAATTCCCCACAAGTTTAAACCCCCGTGCTTCGAGAAGTACAACGAAACTTCCTGTCCACGAACTCACTTACAGTCTTTTCTGGGAAGACTTAAGGCATACACAATGGATGAAAAACTGTGGATGTTTTACTTTGAAGACAGTTTGACTGGGGCTTCAAGGGAGTGGTACTCTCACTTGACCAGAGCTACTATCAGATGCTGGAAGGACCTAGCTGAGGCCTTCATCAGGCAGTACCAATACAATTTGGACATGGCTCCTAACAGGACCCTTTTGATGGGAATGTCTCAATCCTCCAGAGAAAGCTTCAGGGAATATGCCCAGAGGTGGAGATAGCTTGCTGCTACTGTCCAGCCACCCATCTCGGAAAGAGAAATGGTCGACATGTTTATGAATACGCTGCAAGGAACATATATTGATAGGCTAGCTGCCTTTTCTTCCACCAGCTTCGCTGACGTAGTTATAGCTGGAGAAAGAATTGAGAGCCTTCTGAAGATGGGTAAAATTTCTGATAATGGTGCAAGTTCGTCAAGTAATCCCAGGAAGCCTTTTGTGGGACCTAGAAGAACCGGTGAGACTAATGATATTCATGCCAACAGGGGCAGACCTCAGTATGTTCATAGGTCAGTGGCAGCTGTCACTATTCCAGCTCCAATTCCTCAGCAACCAGCATATCAACCACAACAACAACCACATTATCAACAGCAAGTTCAGTATCCACCACATAGGAACTACAACAACAACAACAACAGCAATCAACAGGAAAGACCTTTCCAGCAAAGACCATCACAGGCAAATAGGGTGATTGACCCCATCCCTATGCCTTATGCCGCTTTGTTGCCACAACTCCTGAAACTCAACTTGGTTGAGCTAAGGACATTGGCACCTCCAGATCCTTCCAATCTTCCAAGAAATTACGATGTCAACGCCAGATGTGCTTTCCATTCCAATGCACCTGGCCACAATACGGAGAAGTGCAGGGCTTTGCAAATGAAAGTCCAAGATCTGGTGGATTCTAAAGCCCTCAACTTCGCACCCCCTCCAAATGTCAACAAGAATCCCATGCCCAATCATGGAGGACCAAGAATTAATGCCATTGAGGAAGACAAGCCATCTTTCTTAATCACCAGTGTTGGGCAGATTCGGACACCTCTGGTAGAAATCAAAGCTCAGCTTCTAGAGTTCCAGATGTTCCCCGGGTGTGAGCTCGGTTGTGGGTACTGCAACATTTCGGTTAACGGGTGTGATAACTTGAGAAGCGGCATAGATAGTCTTATCAGAAGTGGTATACTTCAGATCACAACATCAGTACCTACAAATCCAGCAATCCCTTTGACAACAATTCCTGACTCTTCTACAACTGCAACAACAATCATTCCGACCAATTCATCAATATCATCAACAATGGCTTCATCCATCACTTCAACAAATCAAATGTCAACAACCATTTCTTCTACAACATCAGCATCCTTTTCACCAGCAGGACCTTCTACAACACCAACAGCAAATAATGAAGATATCTCAGCAGTCACTATCTACTATGATCCATCAAGTGTTCCTCCAAACAACAACTTTCAACAACAAACAGTGGCATCTCCTGCCAGATCACCAGTCACCATTTACTACGATCCGCACACTATTTCAGTACCCTCCTCTGCTGCAGTCAGTCCAGTTACCATCACGGTGCCTGGACCCGTTCCATATGAAAGCAGTAATGCCATCCCTTGGCATTATGGCTCTGATCTTTACTGCAATGGAGAGAAAATCACTTTGGACTCTTCAACTTCTTCTCCGCAGGTTGATAATGTTGGGGGAGGCGGAGGCTTCACCAGAAGCGGACGCCTTTTCGCCTCACAATTGCAAAAACCTAATGCCGAAGCAGAAGCTGCTGCGAAAGCAAAGGGGAAGAGTGTGGTACCTGAAGAACCAATCATCAAAGAAACTCAGAAAAAATCTTTTGAGCAAGATGTAGACGAGTTTATGAGGATTATAAAGAGAAGTGATTACAAGGTGGTGGATCAGCTTCACCAAACTCCCTCAAAGATCTCCATATTATCCCTGCTGATGTGTTCTGAAGCTCACAGGAATGCATTATTGAAAGTCCTGCACGCAGCATACGTGCCAGAAGAGATCACCGCTAATCAGCTAGAAACTGTGGTGGCAAATGTCAACACCAGTCATGGATTGGGCTTTACCAATGCTGACTTAACAACTGAGGGGCGTAACCACAACAAGGCTTTACATATCACTCTAGAATGCAAAGGTGCTGTTCTATCCCATGTACTGGTGGACACTGGGTCTTCACTCAATGTTCTACCAAAGAAAGCCTTGGTGAAGCTGGAGTATGATGGCTTGGCGCTGCGTCCAAGTAATTTAGTGGTGAGAGCATTTGATGGCTCTAAGAGATCAGTGCTAGGGGAGATTGATCTGCCTGTGATGATTGGCCCGCAGACTTTTAAAATTAACTTCTATGTGATGGACATTCAGCCGGCCTACATCTGTTTGTTGGGTAGACCTTGGATCCATGCCGCTGGCGCTGTTACGTCTACCCTTCACCAGAAGCTGAAATTCGAGTGGGAAGGCCAGATCATCACCATCTGTGGTGAAGAAGACATCTTTGTTAGCCATCTGGCTACGTACAAGTACATTGAGATGGATGGAGAAATCCATGAAACCATGAGCCAGGGGTTTGAGGCCCTGAACATAAATGAAGCATCTGCTGTACTGGGAACTTCCATAACGTCATATCAGCAAGCCCGAAAGGTTGTTGAAGAGGGTACTGCCCAAGGCTGGGGCAAGTTGCTGCCCGTGGAGAAGAAAGAAGACAGGTTTGGGTTAGGTTACAGACCAGCTCAACAAGACCATTCGGAGGCTGCAAAGGAGCCCAATTTTGTCAGCAGGGGGATGCTCACCTCGGATGCTGTAAACAATTTGGAAGACGAGGAAGAAAGCGACCGCAACCTGGAGAGCTAGATACGTCCAAGGATCCCGGGGAGCCAAGTCCTTAACTGGTCTTCCCAGGAAATTATAAGGGTTACTCCTGCAGAGTAATTATTATTTCCTGTATTTTTAAGCATGCATCAAGTCTTGCATCTTGCCCAAGATGACAAGACTCATTTTGTAATCGGGCCATCTTGTAATTTTGTGCAAACAGATCAATCAATGAATATCAGACATATTTTGCAAATGAGTCTTTTTTCTTTTTCCGCTCACTGTTTTTCATTTTCTTTTTGTACAAAAAATAAAATGGCAATGTTTTCAAAATGATAACTTCATTTCACTTTTTCTAAAACAAGATTAAAATCAATCACTAAAATGAACAATCTAAACCCTTGCAGAGAGTGCCTTCCAGACTGCACCGACAACAACACTGCTATGACTCTGTATGACTTTGACAATCCAATCAATCAAGCTGATGAAGGGGTTGAAGAAGATTATGAGCTTCCTGAAGAGCTAGCCAGGTTGTTAAGGCAAGAGGAAAAGGTTATCACTCCTCATCAGGAGGAGGTCGAAACGGTTAATCTTGGTACGGAAGAAGATGTGAAAGAAGTTAAGATCGGGGCCTGCCTACAAGATTCAGTGAAAGAACAACTGATTGATATGCTTCAAGAGTATGTGGATGTGTTTGCTTGGTCTTATCAGGATATGCCAGGGTTGGACACCGATATTGTCATGCACAAGCTGCCTTTAAAAGAAGACTGCCCACTAGTAAAGCAGAAGCTACGCCGTACTCGCCCAGATATGGCAATGAAGATTAAAGAAGAGGTACAAAAGCAGTGGGACACCGGTTTCCTTGCTGTGACTAGCTATCCACCGTGGGTTGCTAATATTGTACCTGTGCCTAAGAAAGATGGCATGGTGAGGATGTGTGTGGACTACCGGGATCTGAACAGAGCCATCCCGAAAGATGATTTCCCATTACCTCACATTGATGTTTTGGTTGATAATACGGCTCAGTTCTCGGTGTTCTCCTTCATGGACGGATTTTCAGGATACAATCAGATCAAGATGTCACCTGAAGACATGGAGAAGACAACTTTCATCACACCCTGGGGCACGTTCTGTTATAAGGTGATGCCATTCGGACTGAAGAATGCTGGTGCAACCTATCAACGGGCTATGGTAACATTATTCCACGACATGATCCATAAAGAAATTGAATGTTATGTGGATGACATGATTGCCAAGTCCCTCACAGAAGAAGACCACCTGGTGAATCTGTTGAAGCTATTCAAGCGTCTGAGGAAGTACCAATTGAAGTTGAACCCCAACAAATGCACATTCGGGGTGCGATCTGGTAAGTTGCTGGGATTTATTGTAAGTGAAAAAGGGATTGAAGTTGACCCTGATAAAGTTAAAGCCATTCAAGGAATGCCTGCACCGAAAACCGAGAAAGAGGTTCGAGGGTTTCTAGGTAGATTGAACTACATTTCAAGGTTCATATCTCACCTTACAGCAACCTGTGAGCCTTTGTTCAAGCTGTTGAGAAAAGAACAAACTGTCAGGTGGAACGAAGATTGCCAGAAGGCTTTTGACATGATCAAGGAATACTTACAAGAGCCTTCAATCCTTATGCCTCCAGTTGAAGGAAGACCTCTAATAATGTACTTGACAGTATTAGAAGAGTCAATGGGGTGTGTGCTGGGCCAGCATGACGAGTCTGGTCGAAAAGAGTATGCAATTTACTACCTAAGCAAAAAGTTTACCGACTGTGAGCAACGTTATTCACTGCTCGAGAAAACTTGTTGTGCTTTAGCGTGGGCTGCTCGCCGACTAAGGCAGTATATGTTGACCCACACCACTTTATTGATCTCGAAGATGGACCCAGTTAAGTACATTTTTGAGAAGCCAGCACTTACCGGACGGGTTGCAAGATGGCAAATGATCCTCACAGAATATGACATTCAGTACACATCTCAGAAAGCCATCAAGGGCAGTGTATTGTATGATTATCTTGCTGAGCAACCTATTGATGATTACCAGCCTATGAGATTTGACTTCCCTGATGAAGACATCATGTTCATAAAAGCAAAAGATCATGAAGAGCCTATTCACACTGAAGGGCCTGACCCGGAAGAAGAATGGACTATGATGTTTGATGGGGCTGTTAACATGAATGGTCGTGGTGTTGGTGCAGTACTCATTACACCTAAGGGAGTTCACATGCCTTTCTCGGCAAAGCTCACCTTCAACTGCACTAACAACGAAGCTGAATACGAAGCTTGTATTATGGGTCTTGAGGAAGCCATTGACCTCAGGATCAAGACTTTGACTGTATTCGGAGATTCAGCTCTGGTAGTTAATCAAACCAACGGCAAATGGTACACACACCAGGATCATCTGATACCTTACAGGGATTATACAAGGAGATTATTGACTTTCTTCACAACGGTCAAGCTTGAGTATATCCCTCGGGACGAGAATCAGTTTGCAGATGCTCTGGCTACCATTTCATCCATGATCAAAGTTCAAGCTGCCAACTTTGTGCCTCGGATCTCAGTATCCAGACTTGACAGACCAGCATATGTATTCGCAACAGATGTTGAAAAAGGTGATAAGCCTTGGTTCCATGACATTAAGTGCTTCTTGGAGGATCAAACATACCCACCTGGTGCATCTTCCAATGATAAGAAGACTTTAAGGAGGCTAGCTGGTAGTTTCTTCCTAAATACTGATGGTTCCCTGTACAAGAGAAACTTTGATATGGTACTCCTCAGGTGCGTTGATAGAACGGAAGCAAACTTGTTGATGCACGAGGTGCACGAAGGATCCTTTGGTACCCATGCTGGAGGACATGCAATGGCTAAAAAGTTGCTAAGATCAGGTTATTACTGGATCACAATGGATGTAGACTGTTGTGCCTATGCCAGAAAGTGCCATAAATGCCAGATCTATGCGGATAAAGTGCATGTGCCTCCGAATCCTCTGAATGTGATGTCTTCACCCTGGCCCTTTGCCATGTGGGGCATTGATATGATTGGCAAGATTGAACCAACTGCTTCAAATGGCCACAGATTCATCTTGGTAGCCATTGACTATTTTACCAAGTGGGTTGAAGCAGCTTCCTATGCAAATGTTACAAGGCAAGTGGTAGCCCGATTTCTGAAGAGAGATATCATCTGTCGGTATGGAGTGCCCGAGCGAATCATTACTGATAATGGTTCTAACTTAAACAACAAAATGATGGCAGAACTATGTCGGGACTTCAAGATCCAACACCACAATTCTTCTCCTTACAGGCCAAAGATGAATGGCGCTGTTGAGGCAGCTAATAAGAATATCAAGAAGATTGTGCAAAAGATGGTAATCACATACAAAGACTGGCATGAGATGCTACCATTTGCCTTGCATGGGTACCTTACGTCAATCAGAACATCTACTGGGGCAACACCGTATCAGCTTGTGTATGGTATGGAGGCAGTCCTACCTGTTGAAGTTGAATTACCCTCTCTACGGGTACTGATGGATGTTAAGCTGAATGAAGCAGAGTGGGTCCGATCCCGATACGAGCAACTGAATCTGATTGAAGAGAAGAGATTGGCTGCAATTTGTCATGGGTAGTTGTATCAGAAAAGAATGAAGAAAGCCTTCGATCAGAAAGTCAGGCTCCGAGAGTACCAAGTAGGAGATCTTGTGCTGAAAAGACTCCTCCCTCCTCATACAGACCACAGGGGCAAGTGGACTCTGAACTATGAAGGACCATTCGTAGTAAAAAAGGTTTTCTCCGGTGGAGCATTGATGCTCAGCACTATGGATGGTGAAGACTTCCCGTCCCCTGTGAATTCAGATGCAGTTAAAAAATACTTCGCATGAAAATGACCCGCTGGACATAAAAACAGAATGTAAGTCCAGGCAAAAATGGGCATCCCGGCGAGTCAAAAACAGAATAAAAGACTCGGGAAAAAATAAGGGAAAAATAAACAAAAAAATGTACACCCGCTGAGTTGAAAAGCCGCATTGGACAACTCAGGCAAAAATGGGTATCCCGATGGATTGAAAACCCGAAAGGGCGGTCCATGCAAAAATAAGGGGATAAGCGAACAACTGTACTCTGAATTCATCTGTATTACTTACAACTTGGTAAGCTTCAAAAAGATCAAGCTTCGTTCAGAATCAACTTTATTCAGAAAGCAAGACGAAAAGAACGTCAAATGTCATACGAGTCATAGCAAAAGGGAAGCTCCTTGAGGCGTCATCAATATTGCCAACATCTTTTGTTTCTCAATTTGTAACAATCTCCTCATTTCAGGGGATTTGTTTCTTTGACTGTACCTTGCCAATTCAGGGCGCACAAAATTAATAAAATCAGATTTTCAGTCATGCCTCGTCTTATACATTTTTATTTTCGTTTGCGAAAATGTCCGATGTTTTTAAGATATTAATTGCATAAATACAGATGCTTCTCTTCTAAAAAATACGTGCTTGCGGGAAATATACTTACTCCCAGGTATGTCTAAAACTCCTATGATGGAATCCGGTAAGGGATACCTCGGGACTACTTGTGCGTTTCTATGTCTTTTCAGGATTGCAGGTATCCAAAGCACAACATGGGGCATAAAAGCTTCACCCCATCAAGCTGGCAAATCATTATCTACTCAGACTACCTCACAGATAGCATCGAGGGTGCTTTCTCCCCAGCTGAGTTTCCATCCATTATTCCTCCTCAACCAAGTACAGAAGCCAGGGAACCATCTCCCCACAGAGCCTTAACCTCTATCCAACAAAGCAATACCTGAAGATATCACAACAGAGTGAAGAAAAGCTTCAACAAACCCCAGCTGGGTCCCTCATTGATGAGACAGGTCTATCAGTGACCTATTTCCCCACGCCGAGTCATACATCCTATAAGATCTACCAATGATCTCATCCCCAGCTGGGATATCCACTTCAAGTAGATCGACCAGAGATCTTCGCAGCAACGGGATCCGAACCCCGGATCGGTATCTTTGCATAATCATAGCATTCGCATCATTATTTTTCCCCACAGAGCGTAGCATTCCGTCTAATACGGAGCATTACGGCAAAAATCAAACATATTGCATAATCATAAGCCATGTTCTGAATCAAACACTTGTAAATACTGACAATCCATCAACGATATACAGAAAGCTCCCCAGATTCCCCTGCAGAAAGCCAAGACACTCATAAATATAAATGAACACTCCTTTTGACACTCGTCCGTGTCATATTTCCCCAGTAAAGTCGCCCGAGCATTCTTTACAAACAGGCGCTCATGCATTACAGATACTTCTTGACACCCGTCCGTGTCATATCCCTAGTGGAAAGCCAAAGCGTCCTCTTGGCACTCACAGATACATATATCCATACAGGTTCCTTGACACCCGTCTGTGTCACCTTCCCCGACTTAACTACCAGAATACTTTGTAAAGCATATACTTGTCTATAATATACCTTTTGACACTCGTCTGTGTCACTCTCCCCAGCAGGTTAAACACTCTCCTGTACACCACTCATACTTATTTCACTCATACAGATACTCGTCTGTATCTTGTATACACCACTTATGTCCCCTCAGATTCGACACTCGTCTGTGTTCTCTGTTAACCAGTTGATACTCGTCTGTATCATCATCTTTGAACATACGTCAAGCGTTTGTTTCTACCCGATACTCGTCCGTATCGTAGTCTTAAGGATGCTCGTCCGCATCTTTAATCTATACACCGTGTCAAACACTTATGTCTTCTTGAATATAGACACTCGTCTGTGTCTATTATTCCCCAGAAGAGTCCCCTCAGAATCGATGCTCGTATGTGTTCTTTGATAACCAGTTGATACTCGTCCGTATCATCATCTCTGAACATGTGTCAGTGTTTGTTTCTACCCGATACTCGTCCGTATCGTAGTCTTAAGGATGCCCGTCCGCATTTTCAATCTATACACAATGCCCAAACACTTATATCTTTCATTTATTGGATGTAAACACTCGTCCGTGTTTACTTTTCCCCAGCAAGGTCCCCAACAAAACTTGTCAAACTATTTCCTTTCTATCTGACATTCGTCCTATGTCATGATACCTTTTCGGCAGCCGTACCCTGCTAGGTGATCGTCCTTCACCTTCCTTCGGATGACCGTCCCTCATCCTTTCCCCAGTGGAGTCTCTATTTCATTAGAACCCCTTTTCTATCCGGCATTCATCATATGTCGTGGTATTTTTGGCAGCCGTACCCTGCCAGGTGATCGTCCTTCACCTTTTGATGATCGTCCTTCATCATTTTATCCGATGGTCGTCCCCATCGTTGATCTTGTTATCTGACATTCGTCCTATGTCATGATAAACCCTGAGAGCAGCCGTACCCTGCTAGGTGATCGTCCTTCACCTCTTGATGATCGTCCTTCATCATGCTTATCCGATGGCTGTCCCAATCGTCGACCTTTTATCCGACATTCGTCCTATGTCGTGATACTTTTGGCAACCGTACCTTGCCAGGTGATCGTCCTTCACCTTAGATGATCGTCCCTCATCTTGTCCCCAATAGAGCAGCCGTCCCCTGCTAGGTGATCGTCCTTCACCTTTGATGACCGTGCCTCATCATTTATTTCATTTACCTATAATCCCCAGAGAGTCTTATAGCTTTACTTGATGACCATCCCCATCATAATATCTCATATCCCCAGCTTGTCGGCCGTCCCCGTCATTGCTTTATTTCCCGCATTATCCCCAGCATGTCGGCCGTCCCCGTCATCACTTTATCCCCAGCAGTCGTCCTCTGCTCGACGGTCGTCCTCCGTCGCCCGCACTTCATAATATACTTTATTTTCCTTTTACAATATATATCCCTTTTCTTCTTCATTCTGTGAGTGCAAATTTTGGACTGTCTTTGGTATTCAACCACAAGTTGTCTTGTTTGCTTGTTAAGCTGTTGCTTACATCCTGCACAGCTAACTCATGCTTGAATAGGGGCAGCTGTAAACATCCCAAATTTTCCCTCACCCATTCACACCATGGCTTGTGATCTTTTCATATGCATAAGTTCAATCATAGCATCTCATATTGCATTTTTGATTCACTGCATTGGTTCAAAGTCATTTGCATCTAGGGTTTGTGATCTAAGCAATCCAAGAGCTTCTTGAGCCACTCCAAAGGTCATCAATCACTTCAAAGGGGTACATGTATGTTCAATCATCATATTATATCCCCACAAAGTCAAGAAAGTCAAAGAATCACAAGAACTGAGAAAGGCATGGAAGCAGAGCCAGGTTTGACTGCACAGATGACCTAGAATTAGGGTTTTGGTTTCAAAGGCCATAACTCCAAATTTTTTGGTCATTCTTGTTTCTATTGGTCTCTATATGGTATAGGGATCATACATATCAATTTTCATGAAGAAATTCAATGGGGAAGGCATCTGATCAAGAGTTGACTTTTTGAGCAAGTCAGTGCAAAATCAGGGTATCTGAGGCCCCCAATGACCCAACCAAAGGGTGTTCATCATCATTTTGATTATGTATGATCTTTATTTGATCATGGAAGATGTTAGAAGTTCACAAAATTGAATAATTTCAAGCCATTTGCAAAGTTGACTTTTTGGGAAAATGACTTGTAATGGAAAATTGTCATTTTGGGAAACTTTTTCAACCTTTGCTTTTTGATTCAAAAATGCTTCAAATGAAAAAAATTTGGTCATGAAAGTTGTAAAATGGATCATTCCCTTTTCAAAAAGTACAAGAACTCATTCTAATTCATTTTGGATCAAAAGTTATGGCTTGTCAAAGTTGGGAAAAATCACATAATTTCAAGTTATGCACCAAAGAGAAAAAGTTGCAAAACCACTTGCCAAGACAAATTGTGCTATCAAATGGACTTCTAAACTTAACACAAACATGAACCAATGTCTAAAAGTCAGATTTCATCAAGAGTTTTCTCATTTTTATGACTTGTGGATCAAGAAACTTCAAAAGGGCCAAAGATGAACAAAGTTGCAAAACTTCACTCAAACCCTAATCCATGTGCTGGCTGACTTCAAAATTGATCCTAGGGCTCTCCACACTTCTTGCTGCGCAGGACACCCCTCTTGTCCTTGGCTAGCTATGAGCCCATACCTCTCTTACACAAAGCTTGACTTTTTGGCAAAAGACTCATACCAATCACAATAGGGCACACCAACTCCACAGACCTATCCATGAGTGATAAGTGGACCAAAGGCAAGCCATAACACATAACAATTCATGCTGAAACACTCTCCAAGCCAGCATTCTCATTTTCCACCTCTTATGCAACTTCCTTCGAAACTGACCATACAAGCATCAAACATAGAAACAAACTCCATAGAATCACTCAGCACACTCCCCTGATCATTTCCATACCCTCATTCATCCCTGAAACCTCCTCAATCAGAAACACGATCCTCACCCCTCACTGAACAGAACTTCTGCAAACTCACAAACCAACCATTATAAACTCCAACCAAGCTTCATAACTTCATCAGGAGGACCATTGGGATCATTTTGAGGCAAAGAGGCAAGCAGAAAGCTCTTGGGTTGAAAGCTTCGATTCAGGTAGCCATGGAAATTCATTTTTCCAGAACTCTTATTTCTTGTTTCTAAAATGATCTACATGCTTCCCTGAGTTCACTGAACCTTTTATTTTTGAAAATGATTGAGTTTTGAGGTTGTATGCTTGTTCTGAAACTTTGCCCGTGAAATGCTTTTTGTTTTGATTCTTGAGTTTGAGTGAAAATAAATGATTTTGATTGTTGGATTCTTGTTTAGAGTGGTCTAATGATTGATTCTGGAGAGATTTGTGAAGTTTCATGGCGTATTAAGAGAGATTGAGTGATGACCTTGTCGGAGAAGATGACCGGAACACTGTTCCGGTCATCTGAAAGTGATTAGGGTTCAGATTAGGGTTAATGACTTAATTAGCGTAGTTTGAATGTGAGTCGTCCGTTTACGCGCGCTGGTCAATTCCCTCCCTTTCTTGTTTGAATTCTGACCCTCAGATTAGATTACTTTCATTAATTCGTATTTTTAATTCATTTTTATTGCATTTTTTTTCCCATTTATTTTAAAATATCAAAACACTTTATAAAAATTTCATTTTTTGCATGCTGGCTTAAAATATTTTTCCCATTCTGAAAATATTTTTATTTTTATTTTTTGCATTAAAAATTATTTTTAAATCATTTAAAAGTTTATTTTTAATTAGTTAATGAAAATTAATTAATTAAAAATACTTTTAGGTATTTAAAAATCACAAAAAAATTCATGATGCATTTAAAAACATTTAGAAACATTGTCCAACCCTCAAACCAAATTTCTTTTTTGTTCTTGATGCCTTTTGATCATTTTCATTGGAATTAATTTCATTTCAAGGCAATATTTTGTTTCAAACTTCAAAAATTCATTTATGTCCAACCATTGGGAGTTGGACAATGATTCTTTTTGCATTGCATCTTGCATAACATGTAGTTTATAGGATAAAATTGGCATGAATTGATCTTGCATTTTCAATTTGTTTTGCATTTTTCTTGTCAAGGTACCTTAAAACCCTAGCAATCTTAGAAAATTCATAACTCTCACTAGGTTAAGAGTTGGATCCCCTCCTTTGGGCAGTGAGTTTGTGTAGGTTTAGGGTTCCTTTGATTTCATTTTCAAATTTTTATCATGTCATTTGCTTCTGATTTTGGATTTTTGCTTTGTATGTTGCATATAACCCTAATTTATGCCTTCCTCTGCATCCATCTCCCATTTGCTTGCATACCATGACTTGCCATGACATTTTGTGCATCCATTTGATTCATAATACATCTTAGGACATATTAGAATCATGTATGATCATTTCATCTTTCATTTGCCATGTTGTATGTCCATTACATTTCATAACATTTCATGAACATCCATGTTTCAAAGCATGCTTCTCTTGCATCCATATGTTTGTATGATCATTCTAATGCCTTGCCTCATGTTTGCATCATCTCTCAGCATCATTAGCATCATACTCATGCTCCTGGTTTTTGGTTTGCATCATGACATTTCATCTCATTTGCATTGCATTTCATTTCTTTGCTAACTTTTCAGGTGGTAAGTTTGTTTTGAGAAGTGGATTTGCCTTCACTTCTCACAATCTCTTTTCATCTCTCTTATGCATAATTGCTGCATTTTATCTAGTGCTTTGGGATGAGCTTGCTCATTCTTGTTCATCTCACCTTCTTTCCTCAAACAACTTGTCTTCTTAAGTGAAGCAAGTTGTTTTACTTCTTTTTGCTCCTCTCATCTGCTTCTCTCCTTGGTGGTTCCTTGAAGATTTCTTTCTTAAACCTCACAAACCCTAGGAATGACCAAGCATGATAACAATTAGGGTTTGATTAGTCCCCCACTTAGCTTTTACCTTTGTGTCATCTTTGAGTCTTCTCTTCTCATCTCATAATCAAGGACTAAACCCTAAAGGTTTTAAGGCTCTGTGATTAAGCTTATGCCTGCATCCTCCTATTAGGATGGAGTGTATAACTTTAATACTAAGTGTTAAACCCTTAATGTGTTTAACTCCTTTAATCAATCCACTTAATAATCATCAAGACATCAAGCTTGTAACTTGGGCCTTGCATTAGGGTTCTAATTCTTCCTTAATTGGTTAAGAAGGACTAACCCTAGTGTTAATGGACAAGTCCCCCTCAAGTTGTCTTACAAACCCTAAAAAATCACTTCTTCATCTTACCATTAACTAAAATCCACTTAATAAAGGCTTTGTTTTGTCATGAGTTTAATCCCTAATCATGGATCAAGTTGAGAAGTCTTTCTCAGCTTAAATGTTCTCATCTATTATCCTTCTATTAGGATGGTGTAATGAGTCCATTAGATCCTTGATTATGGCTTAACCTCATTACTCAACACTAAACAAAAACAACAAAAACATCTAAATAATCACAAGTAGGTTAATGATCTTAATCCTACACCATGGTGATTAAGTGTGAGACACTGACTTCACACTTAAGGTATTCTCATTACCCCTAATCAGAGGGAGGATGTGATGAGTTTACTAACCCATTGGTTTAGGCTTAAGCTCATTAATCTATGACAAACCTCAAAAGCAATAAAAGACTGAAAACTCAAAAACAAACAATAATCGTCTCCTCCGGGATTCTTTTCTCATCTCATTCACTCACAACCGAGAACTTGCTTCTTCCGTCTAATGCAAGACAGTTTGCACCTAAGCCAGACAGGTCATACACTTGAGCATAGACAAGTAAGCAGTTCACAAGTCAATTTATCTTTCAGTCTCTTTGGGTCAAACTACGGTGTTCTGACTTCCTCATTGCACGAGAGGATACGTAGGCATAACTTAATTGTTATCGAACAAAAGTCTCTGTACATTCCCCTCTTTCCAGCATCATCCTTTTAGCCTCATGATCTTGAGCATTTTATTCCTGTTCTTACACTGACACTTCATTTATACACTTCACTTACTTCTTTTACACTGACACTTGCATTCTTTCCAGCTTTGATGCACAGATAGCACTGACACTACCCCTTTAAAAACAGAAACTTTCAAGCGTGGATCCCGTCGAGTACGACGGACAACCTGGGTGCTAATACCTTCCCAGGTTGTAACCAACCCCCTTTCTCAGTCTCTCTGGTTCGGGACCGTCTTATCCATATCTTTTCAAGGTTTATGCAACATTACCTTTCCTTCGGGATAAAAATGCCTAGTTGGCGACTATATTCATTCCCTCTCCTTTCGCCGACCGTTCGCGTCTGTACCCCTTCTGACCAGGTGTCATTTGGTGGGAGTGACACCTGTCAATATATGTTCCTTGCAGAGTGTTCATAAACATGTCAGCCATTTCTCTTTCCGACATGGGTGGATGGACAGCAGCAGCAAGCTGTCTCCACCTCTGGGCATATTCTCTGAAGCTTTCTCTGGAGGATTGAGACATTCCCATCAAGAGGGTCCTGTTAGGAGCCATGTCCAGATTGTATTGGTACTGCCTGATGAAAGCTTCAGCTAGGTCCTACCAGCACCTGATAGTAGCTCTGGTCAAGTGTGAGTACCACTCCCTGGAAGCCCCAGTCAAACTATCTTCAAAATAGAACATCCACAGTTTTTCATCCATGGTGTATGCCTTAAGTCTCCCCAAAAAGGACTGCAAGTGAGTTCGTGGACAGGAAGTCCCATTGTACTTCTCGAAGCAAGGGGGTTTAAACTTGTGGGGAATTCTTACCCCGTCCACTAACCCCATATCCATGACATCAAAACCCAGGGAATTTTGAGACTCCGGAGATCTCAACTTCTCAGCAATTTCATCAAACCTTCTGTCATAAACTTCATCCCCAGCTCCCATTACAGTAAATTGCTCCTCCTGGGGGTCTTCTTGTAAGATTCTGCCTGCAGTAGTATTTCCTTGTACGTTACCCGGGATGTTGACTTCAGGATGTAGATGAGGCCCATGTACTGGTGGGTTAACATGAGGCTGCCCCCTTTCATTGTTACTTGTTCCTCCAGTTCCCAGATGGGGTTCTTCCGGGGTTTGTCTTTCTACCAATGCCCTCAATCTCTCTTGACTTTGGGCCAAGCCATTCATTACTTCCATGAACTGGGTCATTTGGTTTCTCATCTCCAGCCTTTCATTAGCCATCTGAGTCCTGACTTCTGTCAAATCTTGCTGTACTTGGTCCATCTGGATACCAGGAAGGTTGTTGCGAGTAGGATACCTGTGCGGACGGTTGAGAGGGAACACCCGGCGGCGAGCAATAACTCCTGAATCACAACAGAGTTAGTAACAAACAAAACAAAAACCTACAAAATAAAACAAAAGTTAGCATGCAATGCAGTATGCTTATTTGTTTTCCAAGGTATCCGGCTTGGCTCTTGGTTTTGACCTTTCCAGACCCTGAGGAAGATGCCTTGATGTTGCTTGAGAAAAGAAGCTCAAATGAAACAAACTGACAAATACATTACAAATGGTGGATCATACATAGTTTGTTTTTTACAACACATGCCCCTGAGGGGTCAAAATACAGCATAAAAAGAAAAGTACATGAAATGGAAATAACAACAAGCAAAGAAGTCAAACATCTAAACCAAACTCATCCTCCTTAACCTCCTTCAGAAGTGCTTTAGTTACAGGACCAGCCGGATGCTCTGTAATGTTTCTGATAAGAAGGTTTCTGGTGGCAATAGCAGTGGTCAGCTTCTTGTGCCTGTCTTGGTCCTTTGACCTCTTCACACCAGCCCTAATCTTCAATTCTGAAATCTCCTTCTGGGCTGCTAGCAGAGCCTCCTGTTGCTTCCTTTCAATGGCCTCCAACTGCTCAATCCTGTCTCGAGTTCTCTTATCTTCTTGAGTACGAGCTTCAGTGATCCTGACCCACCTAGTTTGACTTTCTTTCAGATAGAGATCAGTCCTAGCCTTCTGAAACTGGGCCTCTTTACAGGCATTCTTCAAAATTTGCTCCCCAGCTCTTGACTTTTTGATGTAGTCCTCTGCTTTCTCAATCCTGGCTAGATGCTCCACCTTAAGCTTCTCCAACCTCTCAATGTCTAGACGACCATCACTCCTCTCCCAGAGGGTCTTCTTCAGAGCTTGAGACAGATTCTCATTCCTCTCCTTCAGTTTCTCAAATTCTTCCAGGCTAACAGTGGCTGGAGATGGTGTTGTGGATGGTCCAGGTGCATCCTCAATGGTGAAAGGCATCCCAGAAATCTGAGCTCTGGCATGAGACCATTCATAATACTGAGCTGAAGCCACATTATTGCATCTCCCCAGAATGGCCATCCCTTTGGTCTGGATGTTGTCCCAAGCCCAGGATGCTTGCCTGACAACAGCTAGATTAGGTTTAATCTCACAATACAGGGTTTCATCCAAGTCTTGCACTCTAGGAGGGTGAACCAAAGCATAGCCCAATTGTCTCTTAAAAAGCAAAGGGTTGTAGTTGATGCAACCCTTCACTCCTATTAGAGGTACATTGGGGAACTGTCCACATCTAGTAATTATGTCCCTGCCTTTGGTGCTCTGGGTGCACCACCTGATGTCATCTGAGGTCAAAGCAATAAGTCTCTTAGCCCAATTCTTCTGTTGGTGAGGATTCATGAAGGCATCAGTCTTGGACAAGTGTTTGAGCAGCCAGGTATTGAACAGGGGAGCACAACATCTCACCAACCTCCCTCTTTGCTTCTCATTTCTTTGGTGAATAGAATAATAGAAATCTCCCAGCAAGGTGGGTACTGGGTTCCTCAGAAGGAAGAGATGCATGGCA
The DNA here is from genome assembly GCA_963966055.1 of Lathyrus aphaca. Taxonomy (NCBI): domain Eukaryota; kingdom Viridiplantae; phylum Streptophyta; class Magnoliopsida; order Fabales; family Fabaceae; genus Lathyrus; species Lathyrus aphaca. Next base: position 80,977,979 of record OZ014523.1, read on the forward strand.
TTCTTGCTGATAAACTTGGGCTCATCTGCAAATAGTATAACCCCATATATACTGAGGGCTAACAATGCACAAATTGCCCTCCATTCTCCCAAAGAGGCCTTCAGGATGGCCTGAGAAGTCAGAAAGTCCAAGTGTAAACCAAGGATTCCAGCCTTTGTTGACATGTTCTGCTCAATCAAAATAGGTTCCAGGTGTAGTGCTTTTGCCACTTCTTCATTGCTGGGAGAAGTCATTTCAGGGTTAAAAGGGACACCACCCCTGACAGGTACTCCAATCAATGATGAGAACTCCTCCAACAAAGGTCTTAGCTGAAAGTTCTGGAAAGTGAAGCACCTCAAAGGAGGGTCATAGAACTGTAGGCAAGTGTGAATCAAACTCCTCTGAGAAGGGTCTAAGTCCATAACCATATCAAGGATGCCTCCATAATGCTCTCTAAATAATGAGATGTGGTCTGAAGTGATAAGTGCCTGGACCTGCCTGATGCCAGCCAGCACAGGCTCAAAGAAGTGGTATGAAATGTTGCTCTTCTTGGGTGCCATGACTGCTGATGAAGAGCTGAAAACAAGTACTGATGATGAGGACTGATACTGGAGATGAGCCACTGATAGGCTGATGCTGGTGATAAAAGTAACTGAAGTAGGCAGCTGATGAAGATAGCTGAAGCAGATAACTGATGAACAGAGGTCTATACAGATGAAGGGGTCAAAACCAAGCCAGATGTAATGTGGATACCCTGAAAAACAAATAAGAAAATGTTAAATGATGCAAATGATGAGTATGCAAATGATATGCAAGGTTTTGTGATCAAGTTGGATCTGATTACTGCCTTGATATAAAGTCCATGTATGTTCAAGAAGTCTAGATGGAGGTTCAGAAGTCCAGTAACCAAGGTGGGGGACTCAAATAAAGAGTCACATGTCCAGGGTTCAAATCACAAGAACTGTCCCAAAATGGAGTACTCTTAATCAAAACAAAGTATCAGGGTATGATGTGGCCAAGGGTACCTGCAAACCTGCAAACAACCCAACCCCCTCACAGGTGGTGTTCTAAAACAAGGATCCTCAGACTTGGATCAGTTATGAGAAGTGTAAACACTTCTAACCCAGAGGTACAGTGTTTACAATAACCATAAAATATCCTCCTCTAATTCACCTCAGTTTCTGAAGGTCATAGTAAAGGTCATCCAGACTTAGCAGGCTTCCCAGATAGCCCTAGCACTACAGGAGATCTGTAGCACAGAATTCTCAAGAAGAAACCCACATCTGAACCGTGTTTCATATTCCCGCACCAGACCGAAATGGAATGGGAAAGAACATGAACCACTCTAGCCTAGGTGTCACTCAGGTCCCAGGTATAGGACCTCAAACTCTCAATAGAACCCCACCCACCAAAGCAACAAAACTAGATCCAGGTAGATAACAGTATGACAGTATGATGTATATAAAGCTGTAAAGAAAGCAATAAATAATTGTACATAAAGCAGTAAATGAAGCAAATATACAAACACAAATAGCACATAACACCCCAGTAAACACTAATCAAACAAGCGCTAGGAGGAACCCACAAAAAGAACCAGAAGCCCTGGTTATAGTATAAGGGTCCCCAGCAGAGTCTCCAAGCTGTCGCTCCCACCAAATGACACCTCAGGTTAGAAGGGGTACAGACGCGAACGGTCGGCAAAAAGGATGAGAACACACATGAGTGAACTCAAGAGAAAAGAAAAGAGTCGCCAGCTAGGCATTTTTATCCCGGAGGAAAGGTAATGCTGCATAGACCTAGGAAAAGATGTGGATAAGACGGTTGCGAACCAGAGAGACTGAGAAAGGGGGTTGGTTACAACCTGGGGGGGTATTAGCACCCAGATTGTCTGCCGTACTCGACGGGATCCACGCTTAAAAGATTTGTGTTTTAAAGGGGCAGTGTCAGTGCTATCTGTGTATCAAATCTGGAAAGAATGCAAGTGTCAGTGTAAAAGAAGAATGGTGGGGTGAAATATGTGAAGTGTCAGTGTAAGAACAAGAATGAAATGCTCATGATAATGAGGCTTAAAGAATAATGCTGGAAGGAGGGGGGATATACAGAGACTTTTGTTCGATAACTGTTAAGTTATGCCTACGTATCCTCTCGTGCAATGAGGAAGTCAGAACACCGTAGTTCGACCCAAAGAGACTGAAAGATAAATTGACTTATGAACTGCTTGCTTGCCTATGCTCAAGTGTATGACCTGTCTGGCTCAGGTGCAAACTGTCTTGCATTAGACGGAAGAAGCGAGTTCTCGTTTGTGAGTGAATGAGGTGAGAAAAAGAATCCCGGAGGAGACGATTATTGTTTGTTTTTGAGTTTTCAGTCTTTTATTGCTTTTGGAAATGTGTCATAAGTTAATGAGCTTAAGCCTAAACCAACGGGTTAGTAAACTCATCACATCTTCCCTCTGATTAGGGGTAATGAGAATACCTTAAGTGTGAAGTCAGCATCTCACACTTAATCACCCTGGAGTAGGATTAAGATCATTAACCTACTTGTGATTATTTAGATGTTTTTGTTATTTTTGTTTAGTTTTAAGTAATGAGGTTAAGCCATAATCAAGGATCTAATGGACTCATTACACCATCCTAATAGAAGGATAATAGATGAGAACATTTAAGCTGAGAAAGACTCCTCAACTTGATCCATGATTAGGGATTAAACTCATGACAAAACAAAACCTTTATTAAGTGGATTTTAGTTAATGATAAGATGAAGAAGTGATTTTTATGATTTGTAAGACAACTTGAGAAGGACTTGTCCATTAACACTAGGGTTAGTCCTTCTTAACCAATTAAGGAAGAATTAGAACCCTAATGCAAGGCCCAAGTTACAAGCTTGATGTCTTGATGATTATTAAATGAATTGATTAAAAGATTTAAACAAATTAAGGGTTTGACACTTAGGATTAAAGTTATACGCTCCATCCTAATAGAAGGATGCAGGCATAAGCTTAATCACAAAGCCTTAAAGCCTTTAGGGTTTAGTCCCTGATTATGAGATGAGAAGAGAAGACTCAATGATGACACAAAGGTAAAAGCTAAATGGGGGGACTAATCAAACCCTAATTATTATCATGCTTGGTCATTCCTAGGGTTAATGAGGTTTGCAAGAAGATCTTCAGAGAAACCACCAGGAAGGAAGCAGATGAAAGGAGCAAAGAGAAGCAAAACAACTTGCTTCACTTTAGAAGACAAGTTGCTTGGAGGAAGAAAGTAAGAGATGAACATGAATGAGCAAGCTCACTCCAAAACACATACAAAAATGCAGCAGAGGAAGCATGAAAGAGATGAAAAGAGAATGTGAGAAGTGAAGGCAAATTCACTTCTCAAACAACTTACCACCTGAAAGGTTAGCAAAAGAAATGAAATGCAATGCAAATGAGATGAGATGTGATGATGCAAACCAAAGTCAGAAGCAAATACATGATGATAATGATGCTAAGAGATGATGCAAACATGAGGCAAGACATGAGAATGATCAAACAAGCATATGGATGCAAATGAATCATGCATTGATCCATGAATGTACATGAAAAGTTATGGAATGTAATGAACATACAACATGGCAAATGAAAGATGCAATGATCAAACATGATTCTAATATGTCCTAAGATGCATTATGAATCATGTTGATGCACAAAATGTCATGGCAATTCATGGTATGCAAGCAAATGGAAGATGGATGCAAATGAAGACATAAATTAGGGTTCATGATCAACACACAAAGAAAAATCCAAAACCAGAAGCAAGAGACATGATAAAAATTTGAAAATGCTATCAAAGATACCCTAAACCTATACAAACTCACTACCCAAAGGAGAGGGTCCAACTCTTAACCTATTGAAAGTTATGAATTTCCTAAGATTGCTAGGGTTTTAAGGTGCCTCATCAAGAAAAATGCCAAACAAATTGAAAATGCAAGATCAAATCAAGCCAATTTTATCCTATAAACTACATGATATACAAGATGCAATGCAAAAAGAATCATCCTCCAACCCTCAATGGTTAGGCAGAAATGAATTTTTGAAGTTTGAAACAAAATAATGCCTAAAAATGAAATTAAATCCAATGAAAATGATCAAAAGGCATCAAGAACAAAAAAGAAATTTGGTTTGAGGGTTGGACAATGTTTCTAAATGCAATGTGAATTTTTTTTGTGATTTTTAAATACCTAAAAGTATTTTTAATTAATTAATTTTCATTAACTAATTAAAAATAATCTTTTAAATGATCTAAAAATAATTTTTAATGCTAAAAATAAATTAAAAATCAATTTCTGATTGAGAAAAATATTTGAAACAAAAATGCAAAAGGAAATATTTTTGGGAATTTCCTAACTATTTTAAAATAAATATGAAAGATAAATGGATAAAAATGAAATAAAAAGAAAATAAATGGAAAGTATGCAAGAAGAATGGCCAGGATTTGATTTGGGCTTGGACTGGTTGACTGCGCGCCAGATCCAAGGGCCCAGATTCAAATCTGGCTAATTCAATTATGAATTAATTAAACAGGTTTTTGAATTAATTAAACAAGCTTAGGGTTTTAATGATGCATCCTGGCCACACATTCACGCGCGAGTCAACCCCAGTCAACCCAATCTACGCTCCACATTCAAACTCCCATTAATGACGTAATAAGGGTTTAATGACCCTCAGGTGGCCGGAGAAGACTTCCGGTCGTCTTCTCTGGCGAGACCTTCAACCTATCTCTCTCAAAACCTCACTAAAACATGCCAAAATCTCCAGATCAACTCAACTAAACATCCTAAACAAGAATCCAACAACAAAACTGATTTATTTTTGATGAATCATGAAGAACAAGCAAAAATCAAATTTACGGGCAAAGTTTCAGACAAACCATACATCCTCATTTCTGCATCATTTTCAAAAATTCAAAGCTCATTGCATTCAGGGAAACATGTAGATCATTTTAGTAACTTAAAACAAGGTTCCTGGAAAAAATAAATTTCGAAGCTACCTGAAGTGAAGCTCTCAGTTTGGGGCTTTCAGGCTGCCTCCTTGCTTCAAAGCTTCTCCAATGGACCTCCTGAAGATGCTTTGAGGTTTAGTTTGAGTTTAAAATGGCTGGTTTGTGAGATTGAGCAAGTTCTTCTCAGTGAAGTGAGGAAATCGTGTTTTGATTTCAGGGAGTTTCAGGGCAAGGTGGAGGGCCAGGGATGATCAGTGAGACATGCCGAGATGTTTTGTGAAGTTTGTTTTGATGTTTGATGCTTGTGGAGTGTGTTTCGAATGAAAATGCATATGAGGCATAAACTTGGAACTATGGCTTATGATTTCTTTCAGGGTTGTGTGTGTTGTGTGTTATGCTGCATTTGGTCCACTTATCACAACTAGAGAGGTCAGAGGAGTTGGTGTGGCACTGTGGGATTGGTATGGGGGTTTTTGCAAAAAGTCAAGTCTAGGTGTACTTGAGGTATGGGCAAGTGTGAGGTTGTGATAGGGGCATGGTTGAGTTCAGCAGAGATCATGGAGTTCATATGGATCAGATTCCATGAGCTGTAACAAGTAGAGGCATGGCTTCATGAGTTTTTGCAAGTTGGTACATGTTTGCCCCCTTTGGAAATTCATGAAGTTCAAGGCACCAAAATGCAATATTCTTGGGCCAATTCTGATCTTTAGAGGTCATGTGAGTATGTTGTAATAAGTTTGTGCACATTTGAAGTCTTTGGAATGCTTGATCATATCATTTTTGCAAAATGCCTCTTTGGTACATAACTTGAAATTATGTGATTTTTCCCAACTTTGACAAGCCATAACTTTTGATCCAAAATGAATTAGAATGAGTTCTTGTACTTTTTGAAAAGGGAATGATCCATTCTACAACTTTCATGACCAAAGTTTTCTCATTTGAAGCATTTTTTAATCAAAAAGCAAGGGTTGAAAAAGTTTCCCAAAATGGCAAGTTTCCATTACAAGTCATTTTCCCAAAAAGTCAACTTTGCAAATGGCTTGAAATTCTTCAATTTTGTGAACTTCTAACATCTTCTATGATCAAATAAAGATCATACACATTCAAAATGATGGAGCAACCCCTTTGGTTGGGTCATTGGGGGCCTCAGATGCCCTGATTTTGCACTGACTTGCTCAAGAAGTCACCTCTTGATCAGATGCCTTCCCCATTGAATTTCTTCATGAAAATTGATATGCATGATCCTCATAACATATTGATACCAATAGAAACAAGAATGACCAAAAAATTTGGAGTTATGGCTTCTGAAACCAAAACCCTAATTTTAGGTCATCTGTGCAGTTAAGCCTGGCTCTACTTCCATGCCTTTCTTAGTTCTTGTGATTCTTTGACTTCCTTGACCTTGTGAGGATATAATATGATGCTTGAACATACATGGACCCCTTTGAAGTGATTGATGACCTTTGGAGTGGCTCAAAAAGCTCTTGGATTGCTCAGATCACAAACCCTAGATGCAGATGACTTAGAATCAATGCAGTGAATCAAAAATGCAATATGAGATGCTATGATTGAGTTTATGCATATGAAGAGATCACAAGCCATGGTGTGAATGAATGAGGGCAAATTTGGGGTGTTTACAATACCTGCGGTCATTGATCTCATTCATATTACCCATATCAGCATCCAGTAGAGTGAACTGGTTCTCTTGCGTGTATTCATTACGGGCCGTAGTCCTATTTAGATTTGGCCATCCGTTACGGGCAGCATTAGGATCCACATTCTCAGTTGGTGTTCCAGTATTAGCATTCACCCGGGGTTGCTCAACCATCAACATGAGACGCTCCTGGTTCTGGGCCATGCCAGTCATCATTTCCATGAATTGATCCATCCTCTGCCGGAGCTCATTGAGGTCAGTCTGCATTCTTTCAACCATTCTTACTCGATTTCTTTTAGTGGGATATCGATGAACGCGTTGACCAGCTATATTGCCTGCAGTTGAGTAAGTTAGAAAGCCTGGATAACCTGCAAAAACACAAGAATATGATATGCAGGAAATGAATGCTTATTTCATGTTTATTCATTCTTTAGGGCATTCCATCCCCTGATTCCAATTTTTGTGGGTTTGATGAAGACAAAAGCTCCTTTTGCTGAAAATAACAAGCAGTGTTGATAATATAAGATGTGTGTGTGTAGCAGATGTGCCAAACAATCCCAAGAATATGAAGACCAAGGTGTTTTGCAAATGTTCCAGATGTGTCGGTGATCACAAAGCGAGAGCACACAGAATGATAGTAAATAGATCTTTTAATGACAAGCACTTGTTGATATAGTCAAAACACACGAAACATGGACCTTAAACAGAAGTGCAATGATAAAAAATATTCCATCAACGGTCCTGATGGTAATCCCACAACATACAAGCAAACAGAAAGATGTCTCTGTCAATGTGATCCTCTATCTAAGTCTGAACCACCGATCGGTCCTGCCTCTGGAACTTCTACCAATTCCTTCGTCTGCACCTGGCTGTCCTTAACCCTCTTCAACTTCTTCTGATAGTAGATCATCATCCGCTTGTAATAAGAAGCTTCCTCTCGGGCCTTAGTAAGTTCTGCATCCTTTTTTTCAACTGGCCATCTCTTCATCTTTCTCCTTTAGCTTACTCGCGATCTCTTCAGCTTGAACCTTAACTTGTTCTTCTCTTTTGATCCTGTAAGCAGCATGCCTCTTCTTTATGTTCTCAAACATCAAGGTCTTTTGATCCAGTTGCCTTCTAGTGTTAATATGTTCCTTGGAAGAACTCCTAGTAGCAAACTCGAACCTCGCATACCGAGCTAACTCAAATTCACATTGCTTCCTTGCGATATCATGCTTCTCAACATCTTCTTGAGCTTTCCACTCAATCTCAAGTCTGGCGTGATTAGCCTTAGCAAGCTCTTGACTCAACTGTGCATTCTCCTTTAACAACCTGTCTCTTTCCGTCTTCACTTTGTTGAACTCTTCAATGCTAACTGTGGTAGGTTGTTTAATGACAGTGGGATATAGAAGAGGCGCAGGCCCAAATGGAAACAGTAACACTTCAACCTGTTCTCTTAGCCATTCTGCAAACGGTGGATACATACGACAATCCCCTACTCCCAAAGTCTTCTTCCCTCTTGTCTTTCGATTGTGCCAAGCATTGGACGTTTCTTGAGCAATCTCGAACCCATCTGTTCATTGGAAGTATAAGGACTATGTGATGTCCACAGCCACTGGTGGTTCCTTCAAGGCGTACCCGAACTGTCTAACCGTGAGGGAAGGATTATAATTAATTCCCCCTTTCCTCCCGATCAATGGAACATTAGGGAATCCACCGCAACTATGAAGAATGTCAATGCACCGCAGTCCCTGATTAACCCAGATAATGTCCTTTTCTTGCAAGCCCATCAGTCTTTCCGACCATTCAAGTGAGTTCTTCGTCCTCTCAAAAGCCCCTGATTGTGGAAGAAAGCGTGTGAACCACTTATAGAATACATTTGCGCAACAATTCAACATTCCACCCCTTCGCTTCTCATTCTTATCATGCACATAGTGGTAGAGATCTCGTAAGAGAGTAGGAACATGATTTTTTGTTATGAAAATGCGAATAGCATCGACATCCACAAAGTTCGGCATGTTCAGGAACAAAGTGATTCCATAGATACACAAATCTAGGATCGCATTGAAGGTACTCCAACTTTTTGTCTCAGCTGCTTTAGTAGCCTCATCTAACAAGAAACTTAAATGATATCCTCGGAAGCCTCCTTTTCTATCAATCCGGTCTTCCAATAATGACTTGCTCAAATAAAGAGCACTTGCTACATCTTTGAAGTCGAGGTCAATCTTGGACCAAAAGAATGGTACACAGTCCATCACGAAAACTCTCAGGATGCTCGAGTACTCCTCTAATGTAGGTGCCAATATGAAGTCAAAAAGTACGAAGCATCTAAGTTGTGGATCATAAAACTGTAGCAAGGTGTGCATCCCTCTAAAAGCATAATCACTGATGGGCTCTAAGAAGTACAAAATCCACCCGTAATCCTGCTTGAAGACATTGAGAACTTCTGGAGGAGCTAAGGCTTTCACTTTAAGGATTTCCTTCAAAACGGGCTGAGGAACCTTGTAGGAAATAATACACTTGGTCTTTTTCTTGGACTCCATGCTCATAGAATAATACCCACAACTGGAATCAAGGATGTGATATGCAACCCTGCAAATGAATAAACATGTGTTTGGAATGCAAGTATGCGGATGATGTGATGCAATGCAATGACATGTGATCACTGTGGCATATACTAAGCATTGTTGTACTTGTAAACACCACAAATTTTCCCTCACTCATTTCACACCATTGGCTTGTGATCTTTCATATTTGCATTAGTTTAGACATATCATATCATATGGCATTTTTGCTTCACTGCATTAGTTCAAGTTCATCTGCATCTAGGGTTTGTGACCTGAGCAATCCAAGGATCCATATGAGCCACTCCAAAGGTCTCCAATCATTCCAAGAGGGTCCATGTATGTTGTATAATCATATTATATCCCTCAAAGATCAAGGAAGTCAAGAAATCGCAAGAGCTTGGAAAGCATGGAAGTAGAGCTAGGGTTTAAATACACAGATGACCTGGAATTAGGGTTTTGGTTTCATAGGCCATAACTCCAATTTTTTGGTCATTATTGTTTCTAATAGTCTCAATATGTTGTAAGAATCATGTGTACCAAGTTTGATGAATAAATTCATTGTGGAAGTCATATGTTCACTGGGTAACTTCTTGAGCAAGTCAGAGCAAAATCTGGGCATCTGAGGCCCCCAACCATGGAACCAAAGTGGATTTTTCATCAAATTGAAGTTATATGATCTTTATTTGATCATTGAAGTGCTTGGAAGTTCACAAAATTGAAGAAAATTGAGCTAAACCAAAAGTTGCCAAAAATGGGAATGACTTGTAATGGAAACTTTCCATTTTGGGAAAGTTTTTCAACCTCCTCTTTCTCAACCAAAAATGCTTCAAATGAAAAATTGTTGGTCATGAAAGTTGTAGATTGGATCATTCCCTTTTCAAAAGGTACAAGAACAAGTCCTAATTCATTATGGAACTCAAGTTATGGCTTGGCAAAGATGGCAAAAATCACATAATTTTCACTTTCACACCAAAGAGGATTTTTTGCAATTTCACAAACCAAGTCATTTTGTGACCTCTAATCACTCTCTAAGCATCATACCAACATAATGCAATGATTTGTGACCAAAATTTCCCAAAGAATCATGCCATTTCATGCCTTGAATTTTAAGAAATTTAAAAGGGGCCAAACTTCTTAAAATTTGCAAAAGAGCATGAAACTTCTCACACACTTGCTAAATCACCACAAAACATTTTCCATGGTTCTCCTTGATCTTTGCTGAGCCAAGACATGCCATAAGCCAGCTGCAACATGAGCCCATACCTCAAGTACAAGTTATGTTGACATTTTGGCAACTTGCCCATACCAATCACCACAGGCCACCACCCACTTTCTGACCTATCAAACATTGTTATGTGGATCAAAAGCAACTCATAACATACATCACACAGTCCTGGAACCTCAGAATCACTAAGTTTCTCAAAATCACCCCAAAAGCAAAAGCTTTCGAAACACTCTGTCCAGCCACTAAAATCACAAACAAACTTCACCATTCAACTCACCATCATCATTAGAACATAAACCAACCATCAAACAAGCTTCAAAGCCCCTCTACACAAAACACGATTCTGGTGCAGCAAGAGTGCAAGCTTTCATCCCAACCATTCTAAGCTCCATCAAAGCATTCAAACATCATCAGGAGGTCAAGAGGAGTGGATTTACACAAGAGAAGAGGACCAAAAGCTCCAAACTGAGAAAGCTCAAGCTCATGTAACCTTAAGAATATTTTTTCTAGAAATGTGTTTTTAAGTTCCTAATTGATTCTTTATGATTCACTGATGATCCTGATGTGTTTAGTTTTGAAAATGATCAAGTATTAAGCATGTACAAGCTCTCTGAAATTTTTTGACCTAGAACTAATTTGCTTCGATTCAGCTTAAATGTGTGAAATAAATTTGTTTTGATGGATGATTCTTGTTGTGTGATGCGTGGGGTTTGATTCTAGGCAGAGAGATTAGGTTTTAGAGGCTTAGGGAGAGAGATAGCATTTTGGGCTGCCGGAGAAGATGACCGGGGCACTATTCCGGTCATCTGAAAATAATTAGGGCTAATCTCAGGTGATTAGCCAAGTTTGAATCTGGAGCGTTAGATGTGAGTTTCGCGCGTGTATGGAGGGTTGTGATCTGTTCACTTAACCCTAATTTTTAATTAATTGATTTAATCTGGATTAATTAGCCAGAATGCATCTCAGCCACTCATTTGCGCGCTGGTCATCCAGGATCTCCCCAATTCAAATCATGTCCATTGGATTGTCTTACTTTCTTTTATATTAATTTTATTTTCATTTAAATGCATTTTTCTTTACCAATTTATTTAAAATACTTAGAAAATTCCAAAAAATATTTTCCTTCTGCATTTTGACTTCAAATATTTTTCTTCACCCAAAAACATTTTTATTTTTATTTTTTGCATTAAAAAATCATTTTAAAAATATTTAAATGTTTATTTTAATTAATTAATGGAAATTAATTAATTAAAATACCATTTAGGTTTCTAAAAATTCCAAAAAAAATCAGATTACATCTTATGACATTTATAAACATTGTCAAACCATTCATACAAATTTCTTTTTGGTTTTGATCCAACTTTGACATTTTTTCTTGAATTTAGGGTTCATAAAAATCCCTTTTTGGAACCCTAACTTTGAAAATTCTTTTCTACCTAACCATGAAGGGTTTGACATTGGGTCTTTTTGCATTGTTCTTCACATAGCATTTAGTTTCTAGCATATTTTTGTCACAAATTTATCTTGCATTTTCCATTTTATTTGCATTTTTCCTCTTAAGGTACCCAAAAACCCTAGTTTACTTAGAAAAATCACAACTTTCTTTAGGTTAAGAGTTAAACCTTCTCCTTTGGGGTGTGATATAATATGGGTTTAGGGTTCCTTTGAGTTCATTTGAAATTTTTGTATCATGTAATGTGCTTCTGTTTTTGACATTTGCATCTCATCCTTTCATGTAACCCTAATATTGTCTCCATACTTACATCTTACATTGCATTGCATGAACATGTGACTTGCCATGACATTCTAAGCATTTGTATGCCATCTTAGACATCTTAAGACATTGCTTGAACATTTCTTGGTCATTTATTCATACATTTGCCATGCTTTGCATCCATTTCATTTCATAAGCATATATGTGTTTTCATGCTTCCTACATGCTTCATTTGCATTCTTTCTCTTTGTATGAACATTCATAACACTTGACATGCTTTTGCATTATCTCATAGCACCATTTGCATCATGTGTTTGCTTCTGGTTTTGGTTTTACCTTTGCATATGTCTCATTTTCATTTCATTTCTTTCCTTTATGTTAACCTTTTCAGGTGGTAAGTAACTTGAGAAGTGAATATGCCTTCACTTCCCATTTCTCTTCTCACTCTTCTTATGCATCATTGATGAATTTATCTTTGCTTTAGGGTGAGCTTGCTCATTCATGTTCATAATTCACATTCTTTCTCTAAGTTACTTATCTTCTTCAGTGAAGTAAGTAACTTGTTTCTTCTGCTTCTCCTCCTTTCATCTGCTTCTTCCAGTGGTGGCTTATTTGAAGATCTTTCTCAAGCCTTACAAACCATAGGAACATCCAAGCATGAAAATAATTAGGGTTTTGATTAGTCCCCCTTTAGCTTTTACCTTTGTGTCTTCTTTGTGTCTCTCTTCTCACCTCATCATCAGAGACTAAACCTTTAAGGTTTTAAGACTTTGGGATTAGGGTTATGACTGCATCCTTCTCTTAGGATGGAGTGTATAACTTTAATCCTAAGTGTTAAACCCTTAATTTGTTTAAACCTCTTAATCAATTCATCTTAATAATCACTAAGACATTAACTTGTAACTTGGGCCTTGCATTAGGGTTCTAATTCTTCCTTTATTGGTTAAGAAGGACTAACCCTAATGTTAATGGACAAGTCCCCCTCAAGTTGTCTTACAAACTTAAAACTCACTTCTTACTATCACCCTTAATTAAAATCCACTTTAATAAAGGCTTGTTTTGTCATGAGATTAATCCCTAATCATGGATTAAGTTGAGGTATCTTCCTCGGCTTAAGTGTGTTCATCTATTATCCTTCTATTAGGATGGTGTAATGAGTCCACTAATCCTTGATTATGGCTTAAACTCATTACTTAACACTAAACAAAAACTCAAAAAACAAACATCTAAATAATCACAAGTAGATTAATGATCTTAATCCTACATCATCATGGTAATTAAGTTGAGATGTTTATCTCATACTTAAAGTATTCTCATTATCCCTAATCTAAGGGAGGATATAATGAGTTTACTAACCCTTGGTTTAGGCTTAAGCTCATTAACTTATGAAAAACACAAAAAGCAATAAAAGATTGAAAACACAAAAAAAAACAATAATCGTCTCCTTCGGGATTCTTTTCTCATCATCCTCACTCATAAACGAGAACTTACTTCTTTCGTCTAATGCAAGACAGTTAGCACTTGAGCCATACAAGTCATACACTTGAGTATAGACAAACAAGCAGTTCATCAGTCAATTTATCTTTCAGTTTCTTTGAGTCGAACTATGGTGTTTTGACTTCCTCATTGCACGTGAGGATACGTAGGCATAACTTAACTGTTATCGAACAAAAGTCTCTGTGTCATCCCCCTCTTTCAGCATTCTCTTTTAAGCCTCATTCCTGAGCATTTCACTTCACTTTTTTACACTGACACCTGTATATTCTCTTTCCAGCTTTTGCACACAGATAGCACATACACTACCCCTTTAAACACAATCGTTTAAGCGTGGATCCCATCGAGTACGACGGACAATCTGGGTGCTAATACCTTCCCAGGTTGTAACCAACCCCCTTTCTCAGTTTCTTTGGTCTGCAACCGTCTTATCCATATTTTCTTAGGTTTATGCATCATTACCTTTCCTTCGGGATAAAAATGCCTAACTGGCGACTCTTTTCTCTTCATTTCATTCCTCCTTTCGCCGACCGTTCGTGTGTGTACCCTATCAAACCAGGTGTCTTTTCGGGGAGCGACAGCTTGGCGACTCTGCTGGGGACCCTTATACTGCAACCAGGGCTTCTGGTTCTTTTTATGGGTTCCTCCTAGCGCTTGTTTGATTTGTGTTTACGGGGGTGTTTTGTGCTACTTGTGCTTATTTATTTGCTTTATTTATTGCTTTATGTACAACTTTATTTACTGCTTTCATTTACAGTTTTTGTGCACTTTTCATACTGTCATTATCATGTGCTGGATCTGCTGTTTTCTTGGTGGGTGGGGATCATTGAGTGATTAAGGTCCTATACCGGGGACCTGAGTGACACATAGGCTAGAGTGGCTTCATATTCTTTCCCATTCCATTTCAGTCTGGTGCGGGAATATGAAACACGTTTCAGACATGGGTTTCTTCTTGAGAACTCTGTGCTACAGATTTCCTGTAGTACTAGGGCTATCTGGGAAGCCTGCTAAGTCTGGATGACCTTTTTATGACCTTCAGCATCTGAGGTGAATTAGAGGAGGATCTTTTATGGTTATTGTAAACACTGTACCTCCGGGTTAGAAGTGTTTACACTTCTCATAACTGATCCAAGTCTGAGGATCCTTGTTCTAGAACATTGCATGTGAGGGGGTTGGGATCCTTGGCCTCATCATACCCTTTGTTACTAGATTTGTTAAGGTTGTATTATTTGGAAAGTTCTTGTGATTTACCCTGGACTTGTGACTCTTTATTTGAGTCCCCCACCTAGTTACTGGATTTCTAAGCCTCCATCCGAACTTATGAACATACATGGACCTTTACCAAGGCAGATAAACAGATCCAGCACTTGATCACAAACCCTTTGCATATCATTTTGCATACATCATTTATGCATCATTTAACATTTGCTTATTAGTTTTACAGGGTATCCATATTTATCTTTGGTTTGGTTTTGACCCCTTCTGCTGCTCAGACTGCTTCAGTTATCTTCTCCAGCACCTTCATCAGTGTGTCAGTGATTCTTCTCCAGCTATCATCATCAGAAACTCATCTCCAGCATCTCATTCAGTGACCTTCATCAGTAGCCACCCTCAGTTCTCTTCACAAACACCCATCATCAACATGGATACTTCAAGAAAGAGAAACATCACTTACCACTTCTTTTAGCCCACCCTGATTGGCATCAGGCAGATCCAGTCCCTCATTACTCCTGATCATGTCCCACAATTCAGAGAACATTATGGAGGCATATTGGACATGGTCATGGATCTAGATGCATCTCAAAGGAGCATGATCCATACTTGCTTACAGTTTTATGATCCTCCACTCACATGTTTCACATTCCCTGATTTCTAGTTGGGACCTTTGCTAGAAGAGTTTTCCATGTTCTTAGGAGTTCCTATCAGGAGAGGGATTCCTTTCAACCCTTAGATAGTTGCTCCAAGAAATGAAGACATAGCCAGGGCATTGCATTTGGTGCCTGCCCTCATTGATCAGAACATGACAACCAAGGTTAGGGTTCCAGGCCTACACCTAGACTTCTTGATCTCCCAGGCTACCCTGCATGCTGCAGTAGGGGAATGGAAGGCTGTATGTGCACTTCTAGCCCTCAGTATATATGGGGTTATCTTGTTTGCAAATGAGCCAAAGTTTGTGAGAAATAATGCCATTCACCTGTTCGTACTAAGGAACCCAGTCCCTACCTTGCTTGGAGACATCTACTACTCAGTACATCAGAGGAATGAGAAGCAAAGAGGAAGACGGGTCAGATGTTGTGCTCCTCTCTACTACTCTTGGCTGCTAAGACACTTGCCAAAGTCAGACACCTTCCTGAACCCCCATCAGCACAAGAATTGGGCTAAGAGATTTATTGCCTTGACAACAGAAGACATCAGATGGTGCACTCAGAGCACCAAAGGCAAGGACATCATTACTAGTTGTGGGAAGTATCCTAATGTGCCTTTGATAGGAGTGAAAGGTTGCATCAACTACAACCCTTTACTGTTTAAGAGACAATTAGAATATGCTTTGGTTCATCCTCCAAGGGGGAAAGATTTGGCTGAGACCCTCTACTGTGAAATCCAACCCAACTCTACTGTTGTCAGGCAAGCTGCCTGGGCCTGGGACAACATCCAAACTAAACGGACAACCATCCTTGGCAAGTGCAACAACATTACTTCAGCACAATATTTTGATTGGTATCGTACTAGAGCTCGGGTCACCCGGATGCCATTTACTTTAGAAGATGTACCTGGACCATTAACAGTGCAACCTGCAGCTACTGTCAGTATGGAAGAGTTTGAAAAGCTGAAAGAGAGGAATACCCAACTATCTGAAGCCTTGAAGAAGAATCTTTGGGAGAGATATGACAACCGTCTAGATAATGAGAGATTGGAAAGGTTCAGGGTTGAGCATTTGACCAAGATTGAAAATACGGACGACTACATCAGAAAGGCTAGAGCAGGGGAGTTAGTACTAAAGAATGCTTGCAAGGAGGCAAAGACTCAGAAGGCTAGGGCAGAGCATTATCTGGAGGAGAGCCAGGCTAGGTGGATCAGGATCACTGATGCCCGTGCACAATAAGATCAAAGGACCCAGGCTAAGATAGAGCAGTTGGAGGCTAGTGAAAAGAAGCATTAGGAGGCTTTGTTGGCAGCTCAGAAGGAAATATCTGAATTGAAACTCCGGGCGGGGTTGAAGAGGTCAAAGGATCAGGACAAGCATAAGAAGTTAACCAGTGCCATTGCTACCAGGAACCTCCTCATCAGGACTATTACAGAGCATCCAGTGGGTCCAGTGACTGAGGCCCTCCTAAAGGAAGTCAGAGAGGATGATTTTGGATTAGATGTTTGACTCTTTTGCTTGTACTTTTATTTTGTTGTACTTTTCTTTTGTTGTTGTATTTTGACCCACCATGGGATGTATTATAATCAAACTATGTATTTTCACTCTCTGTAATATATATCAGTTTGTATTATTATTGGTGGGCTGTATCTATCTCTCTTCATCATCATCATTGCCTCGAGGTCTGGAAAGGTCAAAACCAAAAAGAACCAAAACGGATACCCTTGGAAGACAAATAGGCATCCTGCATTGCATACTAACATATTCTTTTTTGTAGGATTTTTTTATTGTTGTTTCTCACTTTGTTGTGGTTTCAGGAAACATTGCTCGCAGAAGAGTGTTCCCTGTCAACAGAACACACTGGTACCCGACAAGAAACAACCTTCCGGGACTCTAGATGGATCAAGTTTAGCAAGACTTGAATGAAGTGAGGGCCCAGATGGCCAATGAGAGGGTTGAGATGAGGAATCAGATGACCCAATTCATGATTGTAATGACTGGCTTAGCTCAGAGCCAGGAAAGACTAAGGGAGTTGGTTGAGAGACAAACTCCTGAAGAACACCATCCAGGTACAGGAGGTACCAGTAACAATGATCACGTGCAACCTCGCACTAATCCACCAGAGTTTGGGCCTCATCTAAACCCATAAATCAATGCCATAAGGAATACTCAGGGTAACACTGCTGGAGGAAGGGTCTTACAAGAGGATCCTCAAGAAGAGCAATTTACGGTTGTTGGGGCTGGGGACGAAGTTTACAATCGTCGATTGGACGAGATTGCAAAGAAGCTGAGGTCTCTTGAATCCCAGAATTCCCTAGGGTTTGATTTCATGGACATGGGACTGGTGGAAGGGGTGAGAATTCCTCACAAGTTCAAACCCCCGTGTTTTGAAAGGTATAATGGCACATCCTTCCCACACACTCACCTTCAATCATTCTTGGGAAGGTTAAAAGCATACACCATGGACGAGAAGTTGGGGATATTTTACTTCGAGGACAGTCTAACAGGGGCATCCCGAGAATGGTATTCCCATTTGACCAGAGCCACAGTAAGAAACTGGAAAGACTTGGCTGAAGCTTTTATCCGTCAGTATCAGTATAACTTGGACATGGCCCCAAACAGGACCCTTCTAATGGGGATGTCTCAATCTTCCCGTGAAAGCTTCAGGGAATATGCCCAAAGGTGGAGGCAACTTACTGCTGCAGTACAACCCCCTATGTCTGAAAGAGAAATGACAGACATGTTCATGAATACTCTTCAAGGAACATACATTGATAGATTGGCTGCATTTTCTTCTACCAGGTTTGCAGATGTGGTGATAGCTGGGGAAAGAATAGAGAGCCTATTGAAGATGGGAAAGATCTCCGATAACGGTGCTAGTTCAAGCAGTACAAGAAAACCATTTGCTGGGCCCCGTAGATCTGGTGAGACAAACTTTGTGCACATGGGAAGAGGGAGACCCCAATACCTGCCCAGAACAGTTGCTGCTGTTACTATCCCTGCTCCACCTCCCTAGTATACTCAACAACCACAACACTTTCCACAACAACAATAGTTTCCACAACAAAGATCATACAACAACAATAACAACAATCAACAACAACGCCCATTTCAACAACGGCCATCTCAAGCCAACCGGGTAATTGATCCCATTCCAAATGCCGTATGCTACGCTGCTGCCACAACTCCTGAAGCTCAATCTCGTTAAGTGTGCTCATCTATTATCCTTCTATTAGGATGGTGTAATGAGTCCACTAATCCTTGATTATGGCTTAAACTCATTACTTAACACTAAACAAAAACTCAAAAAAAAAATCTAAATAATCACAAGTAGATTAATGATCTTAATCCTATATCATCATGGTAATTAAGTTGAGATGTTTATCTCATACTTAAAGTATTCTCATTATCCCTAATCTAAGGGAGGATATAATGAGTTTACTAATCCTTGGTTTAGGCTTAAGCTCATTAACTTATGACAAACACAAAAAGCAATAAAAGATTGAAAACACAAAAACAAACAATAATCGTCTCCTTCGGGATTCTTTTCTCATCATCCTCACTCATAAACGAGAACTTGCTTCTTTCGTCTAATGCAAGACAGTTAGCACTTGAGCCATACAAGTCATACACTTGAGCATAGACAAGCAAGCAGTTCATCAGTCAATTTATCTTTCAGTCTCTTTGAGTCGAACTACGGTGTTCTGACTTCCTCATTGCACGAGAGGATACGTAGGCATAACTTAACTGTTATCGAACAAAAGTCTCTGTGTCATCCCCCTCTTTCAGCATTCTCTTTTAAGCCTCATTCCTGAGCATTTCACTTCACTTTTTTACACTAACACCTGTATATTCTCTTTCCAGCTTTTGCACACAGATAGCATAGACACTGCCCCTTTAAAAACAATCTTTTAAGCGTGGATCCTGTCGAGTACGACGGACAATCTGGGTGCTAATACCTTCCCAGGTTGTAACCAACCCCCTTTCTCAGTTTCTCTGGTCCGCAACCGTCTTATCTATATTTTCTTAGGTTTATGCAGCATTACCTTTCCTTCAAGATAAAAATGCCTAGCTGGCGACTCTTTTCTCTTCATTTCATTCCTCCTTTTGCTGACCGTTCGCATCTGTACCCTATCAGACCAGGTGTCTTTTCGGGGAGCGACAGTACTGCCTTCTAATTTGCCTGAATACCAACTGTAAAGAGTATCGGATCATAAGTATATGTCAAAAGAAAACCCAAGTATCAAGAACAAGGTAGGTTGAAGGTCAGTTTTCCTGCAAACCTGTAAAACCCTTTCCAATCTCACGGGTGTGCTACTACGGGTCAACATCACGGACTCTCAAAGCCGAGCAGCAATAATATGTTCACCATTTCCGAGAAATGGCTCATGACTAAATCAGGGAATCGGTTTGGCATTATGTACTACTCAGGAAGGTCTCAGCTGAGTCCGGGAAAACAAGCATCCCTCATAAGTTCCCGACTTCAAGCACTGAAGTCGAGAAACAATAGTACATTCATCCCGAAGGGTACAATACTACCGTCATACAACCAATTGGTTTAACTACGTTCCTATGAGAGAACATGGTCATCCTATGCGATTTCCTTGTGGGCCCTCGGGTGCGAATGGGTTTGCCACAAAACGTGGTCTGCCACTGTCACCACTGGAGAGGGTTGTTTCCACTAAGGTCCTCGGTGATCGGTTCCCAGTGTTAGCAGCTCAGGTGGGAACATTCTATGGTCTGCCTAGGCAGTATAAAGCATATCCCAAGAGAGTCTGATCTGGGTGTGGGACTCGTGAAAACTACACGTGCTCAAGACCACGCAAGCCACACGACTGCCCACTCTAAATCCTATGTGTATACTCAAGTCGGGTATTTGGCTTATCTCACAATTATCCCATCCCGCCAAGGAAAACCAGAACAACCAGTACAGTATATGCCAGTATATGCAACAGTAAAGTAAAGTGCAGAAAGCTATAAATAAAGTTGCAAAGTAAAGCGATAAACTGTAAACAAAACAGTAAAGCTAAACTAAAGCACAACAACAAACGAATAAACACCCAAAGAAAACAAAAACATACAAGTGTTAGGATTGACTCTCAAAGGGGAAACCAGAGATTTTGGGTTCGGTCCCCAGTAGAGTCGCCAGCTGTCGCTCCCGGGACTTTCATCCTAGTACAAACGCGAAAGTGGCGCGGAAAAGGTAGAGTCACCAGCCATGCATTTTTATCCCGAAGGAATGGGAAAGGTAATGTTGCACAAACCTAAGGAAGAAGGAAAGGACGAGGCCTTGCGAACCAAAGATCTGGGTCCGGAAGTCGGTTACGAACTGGAAAGGTATTAGCACCCCAGATCATCCGCCGTACCCGACGGGATCCACGCTTGTAAGTCTGTTTCAAAGGGTGAGGAATAAAGTAATGTTGAATAAAACTGCTGACTGGAATAGAAACGAGAAATGAGAAGGGTACTGAAAAAAGATCGAAAAGAAAGAATGTGGGAAAATGTAGGGAAAATAAAGAATGTGCTCGAATGGGCCCTACCCCACTGCCTATGTACTTCATTGGGAAAATGAGGATCAGAGTTGCCGTAGTTCGTCTAACTAAGGCAGGTACTTGCTTATGTTTTTTAGGATGACGTTGCCATAGCTCTAGCTCAGGTGTTACCGGCTCTGACTCGAGGATGTTTACCGTATCGTTGTTCGAACTGTCAAGGCAAGTCGCATTCATCCGCAAAGAGTATGAGATGAGAAGAGAAGACGTGTTGTCTTTGTTGGTTGTCTTTTATGAGAAGTGTTTTGACTTTATGTTTATCGTGGGTACAACACTAAAGACTATGATACAGGAGCAAATACTTTCCAAGATCGCCCCCAATGGAATGTTTGTAAAGTATCCTAGAAGAGTGGAGGAGACCTCCACTAATCATTTCCCATATAGCTTAAGGCTCGTGGCGTATTGTACCTACTTTCCTTTTAAATGCTTTTGATTTTTCTTTAAAGGTGAGAAGTGAGACTCAAATTGAAAAAGGAACAAACTCTAAGGGAAACTAGACTTTATCCTAAGTTAATTGAGTTTAATGGTGACCTATGGTAGTGAGGCTTGAAAGATTAAATCTACCTAAGCGGATATTAGACTAGAAATGCGAGTATGAAAATTAATAGTGAATGATAGGGTCCTCCTACGTCATGCTGGGTAAAAACGTGTATGAATCGTAAATGAGATGAAACGATGGATCGGGTGGGTCGGTTGCGTGGTGCTGAGACGCACGACTTATGGTGTGTAACATACAAGGCTTGCTTTTGGGTGTATTGGAGTGGAACGATGATAATCGAGGAATCCTAAAGTCACATGACACTTTATCTATTTATTTATTTGAAATTCTTCGATTCTGGGTCGAATAGCTCCTTTTCTTTATTTTTGAAAATTGGTTATCTAATGCTTCATTTTATCTTTTCTATCCTTATTATAGGCTTCACATATAAATTTCTAACTATTACATCACAAAGTATAAACCACAAAAATACAATCAAGGCATAATAAAAATATAGTCCAAATCCATAAGCGAATCCTCAAAACAATACCTTGCACAAAAAGAAAATTGTTAGTAAATGAAATGAAGATGAGTATGCAAAAAATGTAGACTATGAATTAAGATAACAAAAAGATGCAAGAATTTCTAAAATGCACATAAAGCACGTAAAACAAATATAAAGGCTAATCACTTCATGGAAACACACTTAAAGGAATTCTAAGCCTATGTCCTAAAACTAAAGGATTCTAAATGATAATAAGCTTCTAAAATCAGTAGCTAAACCACACTAAGGCCTTCTAATATTCTAAGATCAAGCCTAATTAAACTAAGTCTTAATGAATCATAAAATCCTAAGCTAAACTAGGTGGATTTACAATGGAAAAATTGACTAAAATCAATACACTAAAATATAGTAAAAGTCCTGGAAAAAATATGAAATTAATTCTCTCAGGTCCCTAACCTGACTATAATATTGTGTTAAAAAATCTCCTAAAAATTCATAACCTAACTATGTCAAATGGTCAATTAAATCTACCTAAGATCTAATCACAATTTTACACAAACAACACTACCAAAACAGTGGTTAAAATGGTCTAAAAAATACCAAAATTTATTCCAAGTTCTACTATTAGTCCTCTAATCATAGCAAAAATAATGGGACAAAAATCAAACAGAAAGTGGGAGAAATAAAATGCACAAAATAAAGTGTTCATGAAAGAATTCAATATAACACTAATTAAATGAAAAATCGAAATTAAATTTAAAAATGACAAAAAACAGAAAGTAAAAAAAGTAGAAAATTTCTAAAATGAGTTAAAAGGCTACTATAATTTTTGGGGAATTTTATTATGAATTTTTCTATTTTTTATGGATTAAAATGAAACTATACTAAAACAAAAAAATAAAAAAAGAACAAAGAAAAGGCAGGGAGGTGCAAATATAGAAATTTCTTGTTAAGAAAACAATTGGGCTGAAACACATGGGTGCAAATAGCAGTTAAGGAAAGCCCAAGACGCGCTGGAAGATTGGAGGTGCATGGCATACTCCCTAGTCAACTTTCTTGACCGAATTCTGGCCCTATGATCCCAGTCCTCATTTAGTATTCTCATCCAATGATCACAAAAACAGGGACACAAGATAACTACAGCGGAATACCATACAAGGGATTGAAATCTGGTGGTCCAACCGGACGGTGACAAGTGTCACCGCCGGAGTGGACCAACCACAAAATACCTTTCATCCTTATCTCTTAACCTAGAAATTTACGGTGGAGAATAATGGTGATTTATGACTCTAACGGTGCATTAAACAAACTTTATGAGATTTAATTTCTAATTAATCCTAAAATCAATTAATAAAAGTAAATCAACTAAATTATAACCTAAAATTCAAACACCAACTAAAATCAATTCACATGTTTTCTCCCTCTCCCACAAATGTTTCATCTTCTTCACCTATCAAACCCTACCACCGCCGCTACCACCACCGGGCCTACAAGCTTCCACCGATTTTGTGGCCTTTCTCAGATAACCTCCACTTATCAACATCTTGTCTCTCTCAACTTAGACTCACCCAGTTTTCCTCGTTCCGACCCATACCATGGATTACCAATTCGAAAGAACAAGAACAACCTCTATCAGTGCTTAAACGAAATTGTGTTGAGAGAGCTTACCTATAAAGTGAAAGCGGCGGCGACAATGTGAGCTTTAGGTAAGAGATTCTGATTCGCAACTGCTCTTGAATCTTCAACCCCTTCTTGAACTCTTTTACATCTGCTTCTAGGTTATTGTTTGATCGCAAATTCTGTTGTCTTTGACCTTGCAGAGTTGTTGTCGATGATATGTGATGGAGATGAAGGTTGTTGATGTTAAACTCGACGTCGACCAGTGAAGATGTTGTTGTTGAAGTTTGTTGAGGATTGAGAGTTGAGGCTTGAAGGTTGATATGTGCGACGAAGCTTCGAAGATTCGGAGCCTGCGATGTGAAGTCGTCGCCTTCGAGAATCGAGGTATGCAAATATTCGTTTCTTGCTCCATTTTTTCAATCACTTCTTCTATTTCCTGAATTCGATATTGTTATTGTTGCTTCAGCTTTGGTGATGTACGATTATGATCTGTAGATGACGCTTGCGGATATTAGACGAAGCTGGTTATTGATGATGAAGAGTGTGATGGTGAGAACTTCTGATTGATGAAGATGCAGAAGATTGAGGATGAAATCCTGAGGGTGATGAATGATCGAACATGGAGGATGAAGGATTCCAGTTGAGATTGATTGAAGCAGCATTATGCAGAAGGTTTGAAAGGGATGGCAGAAAATGATTGAAGAATGAGAGGAAGATGAAGAAGGAAAACTCAAGAAAAAAAGATGGAGAGATGAAGAATATCGTGAAATCCCCCTACTCTGAAGCTTACAATCCTTGCTTTAAAGAGGATTAGAGGTTGATTTCAGATTCAGGTAAAATCGGTTATTTTTCTGTTAGAGATTCAATTAGGATTTATGTTAGTTTTGTTGATGGTTCTGATATAGACTCTCATCAATCTGTGTTTTTGAACCCCTGCAACTATTTTTTTAGTTTCCACTCTCTTTCTGATAAATCCCTTCCCCTGATTCTTCTATATTTGTTATCCCTATTCTGAAATTTTCTTATGTTGAATTACAGAGGATGTGGACGATGTTGTTACGAAGATCTGAGTTACACGTCACATTGTGAGAATGGCGGGAGACCTTTTCAAAAAAAGTTATTTTCTCAAAGATAAGTGATGAAGATTCATGATCTTGGAGGTTGACAATTGATGAAGTTGTCGGCACGGTGACGATTGAAGAAGATTGGAGGGTGAAGCTCATTTTTTTGTTATAAATTGTTTTAAATATTTTTCTGCTATGTTTTGCCATACAATGAGATTTTTCTAGCCAATTTTCCTGTCGGACTAAAATTGTGTGAATCATTTTTTCCGAATTCTTGTGTTATGGTTTTCTTTTAATTTTCTTTCCCTTATCTATCTGAGGTCTTACGTCGAAATCAGACCACATCTTATCACAGAGCTTCTTCAACAGCTCATATACATTCAAATTTTGCTTTCCATAATTTTTTTCCCAAGATTGCAATTGAATCACCTTGTTTGGCATCGTGTTTTTTTCCTTGATAAAGAGCTTACTTCCCAAATAAGAGGCTCATGTCCATGGCCACCGAAACACTCTTGTCAATTCTAAAAAATGGTTTTAGGCCTTAAAGAAAAAGTAGCGGACCAATGAAAGACTCGACTGTGAGCTCAAACTTCTCGTCGTGTATTCATAAAATAACTCATAATAGGTGGTCCAAAAAGGAATGAGTAATTTGTAGTAAGGTTCATGAAATTTGGATAACATTATGGATATTTGTGAATGGACTTTTACAAAAAAATGGTTATTAGTAAAAATGACTTATGGAATAGAAACGTAAATGGACAATTAATATTGGTGAAATTTGAATTTGGGACCTTGACAATGGGTAATGATAAATTAATTGATTATTGAATGAGTTTTTGGAAATAGAATGGTTTTTAAAAGTCGGGTGTAACAAATAGATAAAATATTAAATTGAGTAGTAAGAGTTGAGGGAATCGGGTTTGCCAACTATATCTTATATGTCTCTTAAGGTATTTGGACCCAAACATGTATGTTTTGAACTCATGGTATTATGTGATCTTGGATGAATGTTTCATAAAATGCGTCCAAATCAACATGCACCAATACTTCTCAACCTCACACTTTGTACCCCGATTCATACTTGATATAAAACCTTAATTGGCCATGTATATGCCATAATCCTCGATAACATGTGCCTCAAGTAATGATGGAATTCCAGAATAATAGGATTCCCAGATGAACAAACATTGTAAGGAAATTCCCTTCAATACCACATGATTAGAGAAATAAATCCTAACTCATGATTTGAAGTACAAATATGCCTCGAGACATTGAGAATCGACAACACCACAGTTCATAGCGGAACTCAGTCATAAACCTGATTAGTCCCCAACAATTGAGATGTTCCATGATGATGTTAGCTCAACCTTTGTTCAAATCTTGTGAATAATAGTCAGATAAATCGCCTCTTAGTATGAGAATTAAAATCACAAGGAGACTCTTTGATCCCCTGTCTCAGAAGCTCCATGCAAATGATGAATGCGAAGTTATGACCTAGTGAGAAACGTAGATGAATATGAAACAAAAAGCCACCTAGATGGTCATAAATTAAGAGGGCAAATTTTGGGGTGTTACACTTAATTAATTATTTTAAGTTCATCGGTTGCTCTAATTACTTTAACTAAAAGCTCTCAGAGTACACCGAAACCCTATTAAACTTAATTAATATTATCTAGAGCACTTAAATAAATACGGGGTATTACAATGATGTAGTGCAATTTTGTCGTTTCTTTGTTGTTTCAAGTTGTTTTCTTGTTGCTTTGTTGATGTTTGGTAATGATGCTATATTTTTGTATTAAGAGTATGGTGATGAAGCATGATTTACATGGATGTATATTGGTGACATTAAATAATGATGCACCATGTTGATTATGTTGAGTTTTGTTGAGAATAATGCATCATTGCATTTCATAGCATCCTATGTTGAGACTTCGGTCTGTTGATGACTTCAATCCCACTTTATGGATTGAAGTGAATATGTTGATTATGTTGTGCTCCCTTTGTGGAGGGTTAATGGACTAGTGTCTATTTATGTTGATTAGTATTACATGCATGTTGTTTCATTTCATACTAAATGGCATTACATGTGCATGACATGGATTTTGATTGATTTTATGTTGAATAATGATGATAGTATGATGTTGTTGATATTGTCCTGCTTATTTACTTTTCATTATATTATTATAATGAATTTTTGTTTCTCACCCTTCCTGTTTGAATGTTGTCTCTACATGGGAAACATGCAAATAACCAAGATTAGTACATGGTGCACGGCGAGGTAGCTCTTGGAGCCGGTTTCCATTTTCATAGTTTAGAGGGTGTCTTTCTCTGATTATGTAACATTGGGTTGAGAACATTGTGAACCTTTGAGTTCTATTTTACTTGACTTATAGATGTTATGAATGTTCTCTTTAAGATGTTTTGAAGTTTGATTTCATTGAAATAAAGTTATTCTGTTGTGGTGTTTTGAATTGACTTGTTGAAAAACCCGTGTTATAGAGCACGATTTGTTATTATGATGTTTTTAAGAAGAAAATCTGATGCCTTTCTTTGTTGTACTCTAATTTAAATTATTACTTTATTGCGTATTTGTATTTCGGGAGAAGGGTGTTACAATGTCCCTCTTATACCCGATCACCAACAGTTCTTCTTCAGATTTCAGTGTATCCTTGAAGAACCAGGGGAAAGGGAACATTGTTTGTGTGAGATTCTCTCAGAAGATACTTAAACTTAAAGTCACAATCCTGTGAAGACTCCATTCATATCTAACAAATGGGTTATCCATTTGTCTTCATCTGTTGTGCTACTCTAATTTAAACCAGTCGCATACTTATTAGAATCCTCTAAGATTCACTTGTCTCTACAATCCATTTAGCTTCATTACTTGATTACACTTAATTTTTCAATACCAACAATGTCTTCTTGGTGTACATCCAACAAAATATGTTCTTGAGTCTTCTATACATCATTCACAACTACTTCTCAATGTTGAATAATTTCTTGAGATCAGGTCACTAGTGACTCCATCAGTCTTGGCTAGATCCCCTTAAACATGATCTTGATTCAATGCTTCGAGTTTAGAGCATCTGAAGTTGAGTTCTCTCTGCGGAGGAACTTGTCTTCTTTAACTTGTCTTCTTTAACTACCCATCTTATAGTACCCTAAACCTAACTCACAAGTTCAGTCGCTCCATTCTCTTAAACATCATTTTGTCGGATGGATTTGGAAACAATTTTTTTAGTTTTATGGTCTTGTTCTTCTTACACTGAGCTTTAATAAATAGTTTTCTATTGCAATATATCTCACATAATGATGTAGTTGTTCTTGTTATTATTCACAAAAATATTTAATGGAATAACGTTTCAATATTGTTAATGAAAGAAAACTTTCTATAATATATATTAATTTCTTCGGTTGACAATATTGAGAAATTTATTCTTAATCATCTCAAGGATTGGTCTTACGAATTTACCTTCCTACTTGCTTTTGGGGAGGATATATCTCTCCAGGATTGGTCTTATGTGTTACCTATCAGCTTACTATTGAGACATAACTCGCTTAGTTAAATTTACTATGACATTGCCCTTAAGGATTGGCCTTACGGTTTAATTGTCGGCCTAATATTGAGAAATTATTTCTATAAAGGAATGGTCTTGGGGACACTACTTGTTGGCCTATTTTTGGGACTTACAATGTAATTCTCATCGGGATTAGTATTACTCACAATTTTTCGAACACACATTCAAGTACAAAATACAAATCATGGGAACAAAGCACTCTTTGTGACTAATTCTAAACATGATCATTATATTATTCAATTATAGTATAACTCTTTAATTTAGCTTTCTAAAGCATCCGACCGCGTCTCAATCAGAGTTATAAAACTCATGTTATGACGAAAATAATACTTTGAACACGATCTGCCTTCCTGACTCGAATCATATGTAAATTGTGACTTGAATCAGTTCACAAGTACATGAGAGAGAACATCTCTTTTATATTCCATAGAAATGTGTAGGGCTCGATTGTGGCTGCATCCCTCAGAAGTTAAGTCCATATCCGTGAATCCCAAACCATGGTTGGCATTCACACTTGACACCACCGTCTCAAGCTGATTTACGGATATGTCTTGAGGCACGTATACATTGTTCAAAATCTTCAATAGAGCCTTCCTGTGCGAGTCTGAACACATCAATAGGGATAAGATTGAAATCTTAGAAGGAGTTTGCTGCAAGTGGTCAATAATCTTGTAATCGCTCTTTTTGATTATTCTCAGAAATTCTTCTGCCTCCTTTTCAAAGGTGATATCAGGCTCTGGAGTTGACGTAGGAGCATCACTTGTCATGGGCTGCTTGCCCCTAGCCCTGGCTTGAGCCTCTATATTGTTTTTTGGTGGTAACACATTGTTTCTTAATGCCTCCGGTGCAAACAGTCTACCACTCCTAGTGAATCCTCCGACCCCAACATTCTCAACTTGGTGCAGAGATGAACTGGATATGGCCATGTTTTGTTTCTGAACATTGTAGTAAACTTCTCCCTCATAATTCCATGGGACAACCTTTTCGATTTGGTACGGAATTGGTCCATAAGTAGTAATGGTTATCGGTGCCACCTTTGCTAGTACAGGAACTTGTGCTGGATTATAGAAAATCGTAATTGTTGATACTTCATCCTCTTTCATGATCCTGTCAAACTGTATACTTCCTTCGTCCATCATATTTTGTATCCCCGATCTCAATCGGTCACAACCATCGTCAGAATTAACACAGTCTGAAAAACCTTTTTCACAACCCAAAAATATGTTCTTCTTAGCTAGGAAAGCCTTTACAGTCAACAATGAAGTCTTCAGGGCATTGACATCAGATATTAGGTTCAAACATTCACCACTATCAACATCTCCTACGGTCCTTCCATGATTAAGCATGGGGTTCTGTAGCACATTTGGGGTTGGAGCGAAGTTGATCGCCATGGAGTCTATCAAGTCCTGAATGACATGTTTGAGAGCTTGGCAACTCTCTATGCTATGGCCAAGAGCTCTAGAATGGAACTCGCAATGGGCGT
The DNA here is from genome assembly GCA_963966055.1 of Lathyrus aphaca. Classification (NCBI taxonomy): domain Eukaryota; kingdom Viridiplantae; phylum Streptophyta; class Magnoliopsida; order Fabales; family Fabaceae; genus Lathyrus; species Lathyrus aphaca. The sequence continues at coordinate 81,007,711 of OZ014523.1, forward strand.
TAGCATCATAGCTGTAAACACCCCAAATTTGCCCTCACCCATTCACACCATGGCTTGTGATCATCCTCATATGCATAAATACAATCATATCATCTCACATCTCATTTTTTGATTCACTGCATAGCTTCTAAGGCATCTGCACCTAGGGTTTGTGATCTGAGCAATCCCAAAGCATCTTGAGCTATTCCAAAGGCCACCAATCAACTCAAAGGGGTCCATGTGTGTTCTTACATCATATTCCATCTCCTCAAAGTCAAAAATGCAGAGGAATCACAAGAACTAGGGTTTGAGTGGATGCAGAGCCAGGTTGAACTGCACAGTTGACTGAAAATTAGGGTTTTGGTTTCAGAGGCCATAACTCCAATTTTTTGGTCATTATTGTTTCCATTGATCTTTATATGGTATAGGGAGTATGCATATCAATTTTCATGAAGAAATTCCATGGGGAAGTCATCTGATCAAGAGTTGACTTTTCAGACAAGTCAGTGTAAAATCAGGGCATCTGAGGCCCCCAATGACCCAACCAATGGGTGATCTTCATCATTTTGAGTGTATATGATCTTTATTTGATCATGGAAGAAGGTTGAAGTTCATAGAAATCAAGAATTTAGGGTTTTTGCAAATGTTGACTTTTTGGGCATAGTTGACTTTTCAAGAATGCCTCATTTTAGGTCAATTTTCAAGCCTTGATTCATGATCCAAAAAGGCTTCAAATGGAAAAACTTTGGTCATGAAAGTTGTAGATCTCATCTTTCCCTTTTCAAAAAGTACAAGAACATGATCAAAATCTTCTTGGATCAAAAGTTATGGCAATGCAAAGTTGGCAAAAATCATTGTTTTTCAAGTTATGCACCAAATGAAAATCTTGCAAAGTCTTGAACCAAAGCCAAATGCAGCCTCTAATCCACTTCAAACCAGCATGTGAACATTCTCTAAGTTACAAAAATCAGAATTTGATCTAGTTTGCCCATGGTTTGGTTTGTGTAACAAGGCATTTTCATGAAAATCCATAAAGCTAACCAAGTTGCAAAACACTCATGATCTTCTCACCAACTTGCTGCATTGATCCTTGAGTCAAGCCAGCCTCTCTCCCTCACCTTTGCTGCGCCAGCCATGCCTTGTACTTGCCTAGACCTTGCCCATGCCCTATCTTACACAAAGTTGACCTTTTATGCAAAAGCAAACTTACCTATCATAGCAGGCCATGTCACATCACAAAACCAATCAGATTTGTTTATGTGTACAACTTGCAAGCTAAACATATCACAAGCCAGGACTGAAACACACACATTCATCACATTGACAAAAACACTCCCAACTGCATAAGCTTTGGAATTCCTTCACACAGCAAGCAAACACTAAAACTCTCTTCACCATTCATCTCACCTCACTTCATAGACAAGAAACCATCCAAAGCACAAGCCTGAAACAGCCTGAAAACTCCATTACCATTCTTCACTCTCATTCTGCAGATTCATTCGAATCTCCTTCCATAAGCCACAAACAACCAAACAAACCTTGCAAAGCTTCTCTACACATCCTCTGGACCTCAAACCATCATCCACCATGGCCTGAATCCTCCAAAATCACCATAGCCATTGTTGACTAAGCTTGGAGCAGGAGCTTTCGAAACTCACTATCCAGCCAACTTAAACTCACTTTGAGCATTCAAGCATCTTTGGGGGATCAAGTGGAACAGCTTACATCAAAGGAAGTGGCCAGAAAGTTCCTAAACTGAAAGCTTCAAATCTCAGGTAGCTCGAAAATAATTTTTCCAGAAATCATTTTTATTGTTACAAACCTGTTCTTTGTGTTGTCCTGATCATCCTGGTGCCATTAGTTTTTGAAATGGTTGTGTTTTGAGCATTTAATTGAACTCTGAAGCTTGCGTGACCTAAAACTTTTTCTCTTCGATTCATTTGATTTAGAGAAAATAAATTTGTTTTAGGTTAGGGGTTTGGTTCGTGAGGATGAGAGGAGCATTTCCCTGGTCTTAGATTTCATTTTTGTTACGTTTTTAGGAAGTTTGAAATTTTCAGGTGAGCTTCTGGCCGGAGAAGACGACCGGAAGTCTTCTCCGGCCACCTGAAAGTCATTTGTGCCCTAATCACACAATTAATGCTAGTTTGAATTTTGGCCGTAGATAGCCTTTGACTCGTTGACTTCCCTCCAGTTTCGATGGCCCAGATGCGTTTGATTAGCCCTAATCATTTTCATTTAGTTAATTAATTCGTAATTAAACTAATTTAATCAGAGCCAACCTGGACCCTTAGATCACGCGCCAGTCAACAGATTTGAATCCTGGGCTCATCTCAGCCATTCGTTCCTTTGACTTTTTAATTTATTCATTTTAATTCATTTCTTTTTCATTTGTTTTGTACAATTAATTTAAAATAGTAAAAAATTCATAAAAATTATGAAACTTTTTCTTAAGAGTTTCAATAATTTTTATGACACAAAAATATTTTTATTTTATTTTTTATCATTTAAAAAGTATTTTTAAATATTTAAAAGAATATTTTTAATTGATTAATGGGAATTAATTAATTAAAAATACTTTTAGGTATTTAAAAATTACAAAAAAATTCATGAAATGTTCTAAGACATTTAGAAACATTGTCCAACCTTCAAACCAAATTTCTTTTTTGATCTTGATGCATTTTAAGAATTTTTCATGGAATTAAATCATTTTTTATGCATTATTTTGATCACAAGTTCAAAAATTCATTTCTGCCAATTGGTGAAGGTTGAGACATTGATTCTTCTTGCATTGTTTTCCATTTTGCATGTATTTTCAAGGATAAAAAGGCCATGATTTGATCTTGCATTTCCTAATTGATTGGCATTTCTTTTGTTAAGAACCCTAAAAAACCCTAATAACTTGCAAAAATCATAACTTGAGTTTGGTTGAGAGTTGAGAGCTCCCTTTTGGGCAGTGGTTCATTATAGGTTTAGGGCTTCTTTGGGTAGCATTTTCCATTTTTTATCTTGAGGTTTGCTTCTGTTTTGAGTTTTGGTTTGATGTTTGTTTCATAAACCCTAATTTGGGCTTTCAGTTGCATCCCTCTTGCATTTCCTTGCATAACTTGACTTGCCATTGCATTTTGTGCATTCTCATGATTCATTTGACATCTTAAGACATGTATGAAGCATCATTGATCATTGCATTACATGTTTGCCATGTCATTTGTCTTGTATGCTTCATAACATTTCATGCTTGTTCATGCTCCTTAACTTGCATCATTTGCATTCATAATCTTGTATGAACATCTCCATGTCTTGCCTCATGTTTGCAGCACCTCATAACATCATTATCATCATCAACATGCTTCTGGTTTTGCTTAGCATCATGCCATTTCATCTCACCTTGCATTGCATTGCATTTCCTTCTAACATTTCAGGTGGTAAGTAAATTTGGGAAGTGAATTTGCCTTCACTTCTCATAACTTTTTCTTTTCATCTCTCTTGCATCCATTGCTGCATTTCTACATGTGTTTGAGTTTGAGCTTGCTCATTCTTGCTTCTCCCACTTTCTTTCTTCAAGTGACTTGTCTTCTTAAATGAAGCAAGTTACTTTGCTTCTCTTTGCTCCTTTCATCTGCTTCCTGGTGGTTCCATTGAAGACTTGCTCTTGAAAACCTCACAAACCTTAGGATCATCCAAGCATGACAATGAATTAGGGTTTTGATTAGTTCCCCCCATAGTTTTTACCTTTGTGTCTCTCTTTGAGTCCTCTCTTCTCACCTCATAATCAGGGACTAAACCCTAAAGGCTTTAATACTTTGTGATTAAGCTTATGCCTGCATCCTTCTCTTAGGATGGAGTGTATAACTTTAATCCTAAGTATTAAACCCTTAAGGTGTTTAAATCTCTTAATCAATTCACTTAATAAATATCAAGACATCACACTTGTAACTTGGGCCTTGCATTAGGGTTCTAATTCTTCCTTAAGTGGTTAAGAAGGACTAACCCTAGTGTTAATGGACAAGTCCCCCTCAAGTTGTCTTACAAACCATAAAATTCACTTCATCATCATACCATTAAATAAAATCCACTTAATAAAGGTTTGTTTTGTCATGGGTTTAATCCCTAATCATGGGTTAAGTTGAGGAGTTTTTCTCAACTTAAACATTCTCATCTATTATCCTTCTTTTAGGGTGGTGTAATGGGTCTGTTTAATCCTTGATTATGGCTTAACCTCATTACTCAACACTAAACAAAAAACACCAAAAACATCTAAATAATCACAAGTAGGTTAATGATCTTAATCCTGCACCAAAGGTGATTAAGTGTGAGAATATGACTTCACACTTAAGGTATTCTCATTACCCCTAATCAGAGGGAAGATGTGATGAGTTTACTAAATCCATTGGTTTAGACTTAAGCTCATTATCTTATGACAAACTTCAAAAAGCAATAAAAGACTGAAAACTCAAAAAACAAACAATAATCGTCTCCTCCGGGATTCTTTTCTCATCTCATTCACTCACAATCGAGAACTTGCTTCTTCCGTCTAATGAAAGACAGTAAGCACCTGAGCCAGACAGGTCATACACTTGAGCATAGGCAAGCAAGCAGTTCATCAAGTCAATTCATCTTTCAGTCTCTTTGGGTCGAACTACGGTGTTCTGACTTCCTCATTGCACGAGAGGATACGTAGGCATAACTTAACAGTTATCGAACAAAAGTCTCTGTATATCCCCCCTCCTTCCAGTTTCATTCTTTAAGCCTCATGATCTTGAGCATTTCATTCCTGGTCTCACACTGACACTGTATATATATATCACACTTCACTTCTCATACACTGACACCTGTACATTCTTTTCCAGCTATTTTATGCACAGATTGCACTGACACTACCCCTTTAAAACACAAATCTTTTAAGCGTGGATCCCGTCGAGTACGGCGGACAATCTGGGTGCTAATACCTTCCCAGGTTGTAACCAACCCCCTTTCTCAGTCTCTCTGGTTCGCAAACCGTCTTATCCATCTTTTTCTAGGTCTATGCAGCATTGCCTTTCCTCCGGGATAAAAATGCCTAGCTGGCGACTCTTTTCATCTCCAGTGAGTTCACGGCTGTGTGTTCTCATTGTCCCTTTCGCCGACCGTTCGCGTCTGTACCCTCATATGACCCGTTGTCACTTGTCGGGAGCGACAATAACCTACTGGGAGCTGACCTGACTTTGGAGGCTGCAGGGTTCTCAACTGGATCATTTGAAGTTGAAGAAGGTTTTGTAATAACTGGGAATACGACATCGGAGGCATCTCGAAATGCCTATCCTTTGGTCTGGGAGGATAGTATTGACGGGGATCCCTTTGCTGCTGGTAGTTCTGTTGACGTTGTTGCTGAGATTGCTGGACCTGTTGCTGATTAGCAGGAGCAGAAATAGTGACAAGAGTTGCATGATGATAAGTGTTCTGATTGCCCTTCTTCTGAGTATATACGGCCCTGGCTTCACCTTCCTTTCGCTTCACAAAAGGCTTATTGACCCCGGAGGTTGACGCTTCGCCATTCTAAATCTTTCCTTGTTTCATCCAACTTTTGATCCTTTCACTCGTTAGAATGATGTCAGAAAAGCTGCTAGATGAACAACCTGCCCGTGTTTCCATGAAATGCCCAGGGAGGGTATCCATGAAGAGGTTAACCATTTCCTTTTCCAACAACGGTGGTTGAACCCTGGATGCAACTTCGCGCCATCTTTGTGCATAGTCCTTGAAACTTTCAGAGTTCTTTTGTGACAGGCTTTGCAGTTGAGTTTGACTGGGAGCCATGTCAATATTATATTGGTACTTCTTGAGGAAAGCCTCCCCAAGCTCCTTCCAATTGTGAACATAATTCTTTTCCAGTTTCATGTACCATTCCAGTGAGCCCCCAGACAGGCTTTCCTGGAAATAGTACATCCAAAGCTTATCATCTTTGGTATGTGCAACGATCTTGCGATAAAAGGCTTGCAAATGAGTCTTAAGGCAAGATTTGTCATTGTATTTGTCGAAACCATGAGGTCTAAACTTTGGAGGGATGACCACCCCTGAAACCAGGCCTATATCAGAAATGTCAATGTCAAGAGTATCTCTGCATTCTAGAGCCTTCACCTTCTCAGCCAGCATTTGAAATTCTTGGGAGATACCACCTGTGCCAAAACTCATATCATCATTGACCAAGGTGAACTGATCTTCTTGGAGATCCTCTACGAGGATAGGAATAGGGCCACCACCCTTTTGAGTTGGAGGTCCATCCCCTCTTGTTGATCAGATTTCCCTGCACATCCAAGGTGACCACCGGAGGATCTGTTTGCGCGGGGTTAAGACTTTGCATGGCAGCCCTTAGCTCTTGCTACCCCAGGGCCATGCCCTGCTTCATTGTCATGAACTCTCCCATCCTAGTGAGAAGTTCGTTCAGCTCGGTTTGTACTGTATCTATGAAATTCCTCTGATTACTGCGAGTAGCATACCGGTGTGGAGGGATATCTTGTCGAATGAGACGAGTCTTCGTGGCTCTCGCAATCTTTCCTGAAAAAATGCTAATGACATGAATGCATGCAATGTTATGTTCTTTTTATTCTTAAGGTTTTTTACATTCCCACTCCGGTATTTGAGAGTTCAGATAGCCATTTTAGATTTTAGGGAAGAAGACCCCGCATGACGTTCAGATAATATGATAGTCATAGATAATTGGTGCTTAGTACCCCGTGTCAGTGCAAGAGATAACAACTAGAGATTCAAACCAAGTCAAACATATCATAAACTGAAATTTGAAGATAACAAAGTCCCCGAAGGGTGCTAATTCATACATCAAGAGAATATCAAAGTAAAGCAAAGAGGAATCCCACAACAGTCCTGTGAGTAATCCATGTACAAAAGTATGAGACTAAACCCTAGGAAGCTCCATGTCTTGAAGCATCCAGCTAAACAACCTGGAACAGTTGGGCTATGTTTGGATGATTCGGCTCCTGGATGAGCTTCTGAATAAAAAGATCCCTTAGATTAAAGGAAGCATGCATTTCGTTGATCTGCTGTAGGAACACCTCCTCCCTTTCTTTGCTAGGGCTCGGCTCAGCCTTGACTTTCTTAACATCGGCCTGAAGCTTCAGGTCTTCTATCTCCTTCTGGATGTCTTCAGCTGCTTGTTGAATTTTTGCCATCTTTTGAAGATAGTCTCTTCATTGCTCATTGTCTTTCTGAAGTAGCTCCTCATGTTCATCCAGGAGCTCCTGAAGGTTTTTGATCTTCGGCTTATACCTAATCTCTACCTCTTTATGCTTTTTTAGATTATCCTCCCACTTTTCTTGCCAATGGGTCACAGCTTCGTTAGCTTCGTCTAAGGCTTTCTTATCCTTTCGGTGCTAACTCGACTTATGGGTTTCATCCAACATCCTCTTCTTGAAGTAGAGCTCTTGTTCTTCGAAGTCCTATTGCTTGAGCCTAAATATCTCCTTAGCTTGATGAGCTATCTCCTCCAGCTTTTTATTCTGGATCATCAGCTTCTAGCAAGAATTATTGGCCTCTTGATTTTCAGCTTTAAGTTGTTGGACCAAAGCTTCCAACTTCTGATAATCCTCAAGAGGAACATCATTCAGAGGTAAAACTTCCTTCGGATACAAAGGGAATTCCATGGAGAATGGGAGGAGTAGGAATTCTACACGATTTCTCAACCACGTAGCAAAAGGATCATACGTCTTTGGGTCCATTTTCCCAAATTCTTTCTTTCCTCTCATCATCCTGGCTTCCTAAGCCTGGGCTACCTGAATACAGAACTCAATGTTTCCCTATGCCGGAAAATATAATGACTCAGCTATCTCTTTAATGGATGGCGGCTCCTTCAAAGGGTAACCAAATTGCTTCCTGGCCAACAAAGGATTGTAATTTTTCCCACCTTTCCTTCCGAGCAAAGGCACATTGGGAAAACTACCACAACTAGTAATAATCTCCTTCCCCACTAGATTTCTATTGCATCCCCAAACTATTTCATCAAAAGTTAAGCCCATCAATCTTGTAGACCACTTCCATTCTCGCTTCAAATCAGGGAAAGGTCATGACTTTGGAAGTTTCCTAATAAACCAATCAGCAAATAAGGCAGCACAACAATTCACATACCTTTTCCTCTTCTCGTTCCTGTAATGAACACCATAATAGAAATCCTTTAACAACGTAGGTACTGGGTTTCTCTTGATGAAGATGGTAATGCCTTCCATTCTAATCAACCCTTTCTCCATTGGGAACAAACTTATCCCATATATTATCATGATTAGCAATGCACTGAACTCTGCCCACCTGTTTCCCAATGCCAAAACATGAGTTTTTGTGACAAGAAAATCCAAGGAAATCCCTTTACCCTTGTAGGCCTCTAGCCCCATCTTGACTCTGAGCAAACTCAAGTGACAAGCACTAGCTATGTCTTCATATGGAGGGACCCTCTCTGAAGCATAATAAGGAAAATCGTCTCTGATAGGAACCTTTAGGATGCTGGAAACCTCTTTCAAAGTAGGAGCCAAGATATAATCTAGAAACACAAAGACTCGCAACTGAGGGTCGTAGAACTGTAGCAAGGAGTGAAGGTTATCTCTTTGGTCAACTGTAGGCTTATTCACATAATCTAGAATCTTTCCATACTCTTTCCTGAAGTCATCTAGAACTTTTTCATTCATCAAACTGATCAGTATCTGAATACTCTCGTATTCTGGTTGCGGAAAGGTGTAGTGAACATTCTTCTTTTTGGGAGTTTCCATTTCTGAAGCAGAAGTCCGACCGAGAACTGGGAATAATATGGTCCCTGAGAATGAAAAAGAACATAAATGATTAATGATGTGATGATATTATGCAAGGAAATGCATATGATCAGTGACATGTTTGTGTAGTGCTGATCAGATAATCAAGTGTCTATGCAGGGTCACAATAACAGTAACAATTTCTCTGAACATAAATCCCGGATCTTAGAACCAAAAAACCATAGAACTGGATCATAATACTGAACAATACTGGCAAAGTGGGTATGTTGGAAGCTTAAGGGCTCCTGCAAACCTGTAAACCCCTCTCATCTCACGGGTATGCTTCGGGTCAAACATCACGGACTCTCAAAGCCGAATAGCAATAATACGTTCACCATTTCCGAGAAATGGATCATGACCAAATCAGGGAATCAATTTGGCATTATGTACTACTCAGGGAGGTCTCAGCTGAGTCCGGGAAACAAGCATCCCCCATAAGTCCCCAACTTCAAGCACTGAATTGAGAAACAATAGTACATTCATCCCTTAGGATACAGTACTATCGTCATACGAACATTTTTCCTTAACTGGGTTCCTATGAGAGAACCAGGCCATCCTATACGAGTTCCCAATGGGCCCTCAGATGCGAGTGGGTTTGCCAACAAATGTGGTCTGCCATTGTCATCACTAGAGAGGGATGTTTCCACTAAGGTCCTCAATGATTGGTCCCCAACTGCACATAACTATCAAGGTTGTGTAATGATCCAAGAAAGATTCTTGTATCAAAACACTTCCAAGACGGTCGCAAATCTGGGTGTGGAACTCACTACTACCAACATAGAAAAATGCCATGAAGCCAAAGTGACTGTCCACTCTAAGTCCTAGGATGCACTCGAGCCCCAGTTAAGAGCTCATCTCACAGTAACCCCATCCCACAGAAAAAACCAAACCAACATAGACAGTTCAATATCTATGATGCATGTGGAAATAAATACTGAAAGCGGTAAATAAGTGTTGTAAATGAAAGTTGTAAATGAAAGCAGTAAAGCTAAGCTAAAGTTCATAACAGTAAACAGCTAAACACCCAAAGAAACAGAAACAGACAGGCGCTAGGATTGACTTTCAAAGGGCAAACCAGAGATTCTAGGTTCGATCCCCAGCAGAGTCGCCACCTGTCGCTCCCGGGATTTTCATCCTAGTACAAACGTGAAAGTGGCGCGGAAAAGGTATAGTCGCCAGCCAGGCATTTTTATCCCGAATGAATGGGAAAGATAATGCTGCACAAACCAAAGGAAAAAGGACATGACAAGGTCCTACGAACCAAATATACTATGAACTGGGAAGGTATTAGCACCCTAGACCGTCCTCCATACCCGACGGGATCCACGCTTGTTAGTTTGTTTCAAAGGGTGAGATATAAGTTGTTGCTAAACAAAAGAACTGCTAACTGGAACTAGAATGAGAGAAATGGAACTGGAAAAAGAGAACAAAAAGAAAGAATGGGGAAAATGTAGGGAAAATAAAGAAGGTGCTCGAACGGGCCATACCCCGCTGCCTACGTACCTCATCGGGAAAATGAGGATCATAGTCGACGTAGTTCGCCTAACTAAGGCGGGAACTTGTTTGTTTGTGTTTTTATGTTTTGAACTGCTTATGTTTATGCTCAAGTGTTGCAGGCTCGCCTTGAACGAGTGCGTTTACCATCTTGCAAATGAGACAAGTCGTCGTTGTAACACCCCAAAACTTGCCCTCTCATTTTTATATCATATAACATAGCATGGTGCATACATGTTTGAAAATTTTGCATAAGAAAAATGAGGTATAACATCCATGATTACTAGCATAAGGCATGTGATCAGTTATCCAACAATTTGATCCGCAAAATCTATAATAGCCAAATGATTCTACAAGGAGCCTAATACCATTCACAAAGCCCTAGAAGGGACTAAAATCAAAATCAACTCAAAATGGACGGTGGGGATGTATTCCTGGAGTTTCCCAAAAGAAAAAGGAAAATTCAAGATTTTTGGTCCATTAACCGATTAATCTATAGCGTTAACTGGTTAACGCATGTGAAAATTGAATAAAAAACTTCAAAAATTAGTTGGTTTCCCATGCTCCCTCCACTTTTTTCCTTCATTTTTTTCAAATTACCTTACACTTCACTCCCACCCCATATTTCCCTTGGAATTTTCCACCACATTCTAGATCTTTCCACATTCTTCCAAGGAATATTCTAGAATCCTAACTAACTTCAACTAACTCCAACTCTAATTCCAAGCCTCATTTCCCAAGCCTAATGTCTTGCTAGCTCGATGCCTAAGCTTCAATCCAAGTCTAACCTCTCTATAAATCCATTTCACTCCAAACCTCAAAACTTAATCCTCATTTTCCAATTAACCTTCATTTTCTAATTTTCTCTTCATCTCTCTCATTTTCTCTCAACTTTTCTTCCATTCTCACCAAATTCACCAAAGCTTCTCCATAGAAGTTCTTCAAGTTTTTCATTGAAACTTGAAGAACTTGAAGATAAACCTTTATCAATCATCAATTTTGGAGCTTATTGAAGAAGTGTTGATATTCTTTGGATATATTTTAGCTTTTTGGAAGTGATTGTGCAAGTAATCATCAAGATCGAATGGCATTTCATTTGCATTTGCGGATCAAAGGAATCTCCAATTTTCTTCATCATTCGCGTTTCGATCGACATAGCAACACTCACCAAATCAATCCTCTGCTTTGTAGGTTGGTGATTCGAATCTGCTTTTCACTTTTAAATTATTCTCTTCATCTAGCTGGATGGCATTCTTTTATCGTTTCGTCATTGCGATTGCGTTTGTGTGCGTTTTACGGTTTGATTACGATTTATTTGCATGATGATTATTTTGGTTGTTAGAAGCTAGAATTGTAGCTTATTCTAGGTGCTAATAGGTGCTAGAAAACCATATCTAAGAAGAAAATGTGTGCTAATGTAATACCCATATACAAAAGACATACATAAAGCATATTTTTCATATATAATATTAATAATTTGGTACTGAAATACAAATAAGTTCTTAGCAATACATTGTAAAAATATAGCCACTACAACATAAGGTACTAAACAAGGTTATATAATAGTATAAGATGTTCAACTACAAAAAGATCTAAGAACTAGATCCGAAGATCTCAAAACTCCACAGCAGAAGACTAAGCCATCAACTAGTAAGGATAATCAAGTCTCCTTATCCTTACCCTTAGAGGAACCTGAAGTACCTGAAATAACAACATCAACATGGGGTGAGATAAAACGTCTCAGTGGGTTCTCTATCTTAGAGTTCTCTTGGCTCTAAGGGTCATTTCCAACGAAACTCGCATGTTTCACAAATCAATTTACACAAGGAACAAGGACATAGGGGAAACTAAGGTCCAAACACGATTTCAAAACACAAAGGGATATGTCTACCTCAAGTCCTTACGGATGCTCTAGTGACACACATAGTAACCACTTGAGACTTATACAAGACCTTACGGAGGAATTGACATAACACACGTTTCAATCTTTACGGATGCTTCCCGTGGGACTAAAGATAACCCACCTCAAGACTTACTCAAGATTGACACATAACTAGCATAGCACTTGCCCCAAGTCGTTACGGATGCTTCACGTGGGACTGAGGACAACCCACCTCAAGGCTTACTCAAGACCTTACGGAGGACTTATAGTCTACACTTCTCAAATCAACGCCCATGCATACACAACGAATACCTCAAGTCCTTACGGATGCTCTAGTGAAACACATAGTAACCACATAGATACTTATACAAGACCTTACGGAGGATCCTAAAAACAAAACATAAATCATAATTCAAACAAGTTTAAGGGGAACCTAGATACCTCACAAGTCGTACCTTTCTCTATTTCCATTAACTCACAAGTTCCATGTTATCAAGTTTTGGTCATTTGAAAATAGTCGGGTAAAAGTCGGCTCGAAAATAATGTTTCTTGATCTTAATAGATAGATTATGCCATTAGCTTCAAAACGATATGTGGAACGCTCAAAACGGATACCCGAATCATAAGTTACGAATTAAAAACCAAAGTTGGAAACTACAGGTCTCACTGAGCGAGCTCCTTCTCGCTGAGCGAAAATCGCCCTGGAACTTTCGTTGAGCGAGGTATGCTCGCTGAGCGAGCTACACCAGTTCAGGAAGTTCCAGCCTTACGGGAAAACACTTTTCCCACACCCAATCACTCCCAAACATCAACCAATGCAACAAGACATAATCAAACATATCCATTATCATAATATGAGTATTTTAGGTAGGTTTTAATCGAGTTTTAACCGTTAAACTTCCGATTTTTCTTAGATTTTCAACTAAGCCCTAACCACAAACATCTCTAAAACTCAACCAAAATCAAAGATAAAAGTTTCTAACTAAGAACCCACCTCGAGAGATGAAGATTGGCGGAAAGATTGAGTTGATTCGACGGACGGATGATCGGGAATGAAGAATTGGAGCTTTAGGGCTTTTTCTCTCTTCTTCTTCTCTTCTCTTCTCTTTTTCTTCTTCTTACCAACTTCCTCTTTCTCTCATAATCTTTCTATATATATAAAAATATAAAAGCTTATTTTTTTACTAATAGGTCAAAAATTAGAGAGTATCCGAAAATGTCTCTTAAACCGATATTTTATAAAACCTCTGAGTCAATTAATATTAATTAATAAAATAAAATCTCATGAATTACTCTATTTAGTTCCGTTAAAATTTCTTAGAGTATTCCGAAATAATATTATTACCAATTAATATTGTTCAAAGCTTTAAATAAAATACAGGGTATTACAGCTAACATGTTCATGTATGTGTTAGAAGTCTTTAGAAGTAGGTTCATGACCAAAAGTTCTTATTTCTTAGCTTTTTTTTGCATATTGTTTTGTGTTAACCGGTTAACCCCTGGGGTTAACCGGTTAACACGTTGTAAACTGCTCTGGAAAGTGATTTTTCAAGGCTGTTAACCGGTTAACCTATAGCGTTAACCGGTTAACGCTGTTTGAATTTGTGATTTTTATTTTTTTGTTGGCATGTTTACATTCCATCATCCCTATAATCTTCACACATTGTTAGATCATGATTTTAGGGAATTTCTAGGACCATTTTTGGTGCATGATTCCCTCGTTTCGACATGTGTTTCATTACTTTTTTCAAGTTTTGTGCTTATTTGTTCATTAGTGTATGAAATGATTTGTGCATGTAGTTTCTATGTTTAAACTCATTGTTTAGCATGTAAATAAATGTTTCACATTTTGTTTTGCATCATCTTTGGGATATATGCATGCTTCTAAATTGTTTGAATGCTTCAATGTCATGCCATGATTCACTTGAAAACACATGATCACATACATGCATGTTCTTGCATTTTGCTTGCATCTTTGATTACAATTCCATGAGTGATGTTAATTTTGTACCAAATTTCATATTTAATAATCAATCCTTGTTGATACATGTTCCCCAATCCATGCTTATATGCTTATTTACCAATTCTTGAAAATGCATAATTGTTGTTTTGTTTTGTTTTTTGTGCATTATTTCATAAGCATTCATTAGAAATGATCATGTTCATTTAATCATGCATTTTGATTCCATTTGATCATGCTTTGTGATATTTGTGCATTATTTGCCATTCACTTTGTGCATAAATGAAAATCATCTAAATCTGTCTTGCATTCCATAGTTGCATTTAGAAACAGTAGTTGTTAAATGTATGATGTTTGTGTTGTGTTCACACTTTTTACACCTATTTTGCATGCTGTTTGTTAGCTGTAATAGGTTGTTTACATTTTTCATGGCATTTAGTAGTTGTTTGTACTATATGAGCTGTAGTAGCTACTGGATTTTTGCTTTGCAATTTTTTAGGTCCCTTAGACTTAGGATCGAGTCTAGATTAGGTCCTAGATGAATTAGGTTTGTTTGGTACTTGTTTACCTCATTCCTTTTATCATGTTTATCCTACTAACCTTTGTTTTGTAGGGAGGTAAAGGTAAGTTCACACAACTTAATCTTTTTAATTCCTTTATGCTTTCAAAGTATCTTTGATTTAGCATTTTTTGTACTTAGTTTACACAACTTCGTGCTAATCCCCTTAGAATCACTTAGCTTCATTAGGAAGTAAGTTGTATTCTATTTCCTTTCTTATTTTCCTTTTCCTTCATTAGGATAATAAAACCTCACTAACCTAGGTTCATCCATGCATGAAAAAACTAGGATAATTAGCTTCCCCTAGACTTTTGCCTTTGATTTGCTTTGATTTCTTTCTCATCTCAAAAGAAAAGTAAAAAACACCTAATAAAGGTTGATCTTCTCGTACTCCACGAGACTTTGCCGTGGTTTACTTATACACGTCCCATTTTGAAGTGAGGTGTAAGTCATCTACCACGATGAACAAGTCTTAGTATGAGAAGGTTCACAAACAACAATCTCAGAAAACACTTCTTCAAAAGACAAAAAACAAAGAAGAATCGTATTTTCCTACGGGAATTCTTTTCTCACCTCACTCACTCTAAACGCGAACTTGCGACGACTTGTCTCATTTACAAGACAGAAACGCACTCGTACCATACGAGCCTGCAACACCTGAGCATAGACATGCGTAGTTCAGCTCTAAAACACACATAAATAGTTTCCTCCTTAGTTAGGCGAACTACATCGAATCTGATCCTCATTTTCCCGATGAGGTACATACGCAGCGGGGTAGGGCCCGTGCGAGCACACTCCTTTATTTTCCCTACATTTTTCCGTATCTTTTTGTTCTCTATTCCAATTCCTTTTCTTACTCCCATTCCTGTTAGCTGTTTTGTTCAGCATCATCTTATTTCTCACCCTTTGAAACAAACAAACAAGCGTGGATCCTGTCGAGTACGGCGGATGATCTGGGGTGCTAATACCTTCCACGGTCGTAACCGACTTCTGAATCCAAATCTTTGGTTCGCAGGACCTCGTCATTTCCTTCTCTCTTAGTTTTTTGCAGCATTACCTTTCTCGTTCCTCCGGGATAAAAATGTCTGGCTGGCGACTCTGACTTTTCCGTGTAACTTTCGCGTTTGTACTTGGATGAAAATCCCGGGAGCGACAACTGGCGACTCTGCTGGGGATAGAATCCAGAATCTCTGGTTTCCCTTAAGAGTCAATCCTAGCGCTTGTTTGCCTTTATTTCTTTGGGTGTTTATCTATTTGCTGTTGTGTGTTTATTTTACTGTATTTTATTTACAGTTTTATTTACAGCATTTATTTACTACTTTCAGTATTTATTTTCCATGCATCATATATACTGGACTGTCTATGCTGGTTTGTATTTTTTTTGTGGGATGGGAGTTACTGTTAGATAAGCCAAATACCCGACTTGAGTACACCCTAGGATTAGTGTGGACACGTTGTACTCGCATGTGGCATGATGAGTGGCGATGTGTTTCACACCTAGACTGCGACCGTCTTGGAAATATCTTGTGTGGGGATTTCCTCCACTTAGGGATAAGACCTTGATAGTTATGTGCATCTGGGGACCGATAATTGAGGACCTATATGGAAACAAACCTCTCCAGTGATGACAATGGCAGACCATATTTGTTGGCAAACCCACTTGCATCCGAGGGTCCACTGGGAACTCGCATAGGATGGCCTGGTTCTCTCATAGGAATCCAGTTAAAGCAAACTGATCATATGACGATAGTACTCTATCCCAAGGGCTGAATGTACTATTGTTTCTCGATTTAGTGCTTGAAGCTGGGGACTTATGGGGGATGCTTGTTTCCTTGGACTTAGCTGAGACCTCCCTCATAAGTACATAATGCCAAACCAATTCCCTGATTTGGTCACGAACCATTTCTTATAGATGGTGAACGTATTATTGATGCTTGGCTTTGAGAGTCCGTTATGTTGACCCAAGTAGCACACCCGTGAGTTTGAAAGGGGTTTACAGGAAGCCCTGACCACATCATACCCTCATTACCAGCACAATCTTATGTTCTGATTCCGTTACTTTGATCTTGGAGTTCTTGAGCAAAGCTAGTTCTGGTCCTTGATCTGGGTTTATTTATGACTATCTGAGTTGTATGGGCTGTTACGTAGAGGACTTTGGGAGTTTCTGATCACTTGGCTCTAATATCCAGTTGCCAAACAGTACAGATTGATCATATGTCCTTGTATTTGCATTGCATCATTCCATCATTCCATCATTGACCATGTTTTTCTTTCGTTTTCATGTTTAGCTTATTGTCTCCGGTTCCGGTATACTGTGCAGAGATGGAAGACCCTCGCAAGCAGAACATTCACTTCAAAATTTTCGACACCAAGGTTGGCTTGTTAAAAAAAATGATAGATTTGATTATGCCCAATCATGTGGGATAGTTCAGGAAAGCTTACGGGAATATTCTGGATGTGGTGGTAGAGTTAGACCCCTCTGAGAGAAGTTCCATTCACACGCTGCTTCAATATTATGATCCTCAGCTTCGATGCTTCACATTTCCCGATTTTTCAGTTAGGTCATTTGCTGGAGGAGTATGCTTTGATCTTGGGAGTTCCTATTCAAGACCAGATCCCATTCAACGCTGAAATGGTTAGACCTGCACCTGAGGTAATCTCCAAGGCTCTTTATTTGAGCCCTTCTGTAGTGAATTCTCTGACTATTACTAAAGGGGCTTCTCTTTGGTGGTTTTAGTGAAGAAGGCTGAAGAGTTTGTTGTTGAAGCATAATAGGATTCTGTGTATGCCATTCTGGCTCTCTCTATTGATGGCATCATTCTGTTTGCGGATATGTAAAAGTTCATACACATGAATTCCATACATTTGTTCTTGCTGAAGAACCTTGTGCCTACATTCCTGGGAGATTTGTATTACTCAGTTCACTACAAGACCGAAAGGAAGCGAGGAGGTTTAGTTCGATGATGTGCTCCTTTGTTCTATATGTGGTTCATAAGGCACTTGCCTAGCCCCAGGGTGTTCAGTGATCATACCTTGGTTTGGGCCCAGAAGCTGGATAATTTGTTTGCTATAGACGTCAGATAGTTTACTCAAAGACTTCAAGATGCACATTTTATCACCAGTTATGGGAGTTACCTCAGTGTACCTTTGCTGGGAATGGCTATAGGTATCAACTACAACCCAATCTAATTGAGGAGACAATTGGGATATGCTTTAAGAGATGTCCCAGAAGAATTAAAATTGGCTCCTAAATTTTACTTCCCGGTGAGAGACAATATTCCCTTGGTGAGGAAAGCTTATAGAGCTTGGAAGTGCATCAGAAGAGGAGGGATGGCTAGCTTTGGCGAATGTAACAATCAGACTTTCCCGGAATATGATTATTGGCTAAATAGTAGAGCTCGAGCAACATTATTGCCATTCTCCCCTCAAGTTCTTCCAGTGGCTGAGCTTAAGACCATTGTTCCCTTAGAAGACTACAAGAAGTTGGAAGCCTAGCTGCAAGAGTTAAGGGTGAAAATGCCGAGATGACTAGCCTGTACCATCAAATTACTCATTCTAAGGCAATCCTAGAAGAGAAACTACATAAAATGCAGAAAGCTCAAGAGATTGAGGAGAAAGAATTCGCTGGTAGAGAAACCTACTTTCAGAGAAGGGGTCTGATGGATACTAAAATAGAGGAATAGTTTAGAAAGACTAAGAAGACTCTCATGGAAGCCAAACAATCCCTCACTTGGTTGCAAGATCATAGGATTCAAGATCAGAAGGTGCACAAGGAAAGGGAAGAGTTCTACGAATTGCGGATGAGTTCCAAGATCCAACAACTAGAGCAGATCCAGAAGGCCCTTGAAGCGGCACTCCAAGAGATAGAAGATCTCAAATTGAGAGCAGGAATTAAGAAGGTTAAAGTTGGGACCTAATAGGGGGGATCTGAGTCTTCAAGTTGTAGCTTTGGTTTCTCTATATTTGGATTACCTACAGGCATGTTGTAGGAGTCTTGATTTTGTTCTTTCATATTTCCATTTCCTTTTGTAAGAATTGTACCCTATGGGGAATGCTATTATTCTCGCCTTATAGGCTGATCTATGTTATGCGGCTTTTAGTCAACTATCTCTATTTTCTGCACACACTGACACTTGGCCCATTACGATTACATGAATCCGATTTTTATGCAAAGGCTTTTCAAAGTCGGGAGTCGAAATCCATCTGGATTTCTTTCTTAAATGCCGGAATCGGGGCATGAATGAACTTGAGATCGAAAGCATAAACAATTGCATTGCATGCATATCACCTTATTTCTTTGTTTTGCAGGTACATTCCCGGATTGCTAACATCTCTTCTATTTCAGGCAATATTGCTACGAAGAAGGTTCACAGGTATCCTACTAAACAAAACAGAGTCAGGATCATGGATCAAATGCAAGCTGAACTGACAGACCTACACAATCTTATGGACCAATTCATGACCTTGGTAACTGGCATTAATCAGAACCAAGAGCGTCTATGAGAGATGATAGACGGTGACGACAATAATGGTGGAGGTCCCAGAGGTACAGGTGCTCCGGGCAGAAGTAGTGGCCCTCAACCTCAACCTCAACCTGAGGTTATTGTCAATGCTAGTGGTGGTCCTCAACCCCAAGTGGATAATCAAGATGATCAGTTCACCATCCTGGAAGACCTGGAAGGACAGGGCGCTAAAGTCAGTCGTCGTTTTGAAGAAATGGTTGAGCAAATTCGTTCCATTAAATCTCAGAAATCTTTGGGATTCGACATCACTGACTTGGGTCTTGTACTTGGGGTGAGAATTCCCTACAAATTCAAAGATCCCACCTTTGACAAGTACAATGTTACTTCTTGCCCAAGGACCCATCTCCAGTCTTTTATCGGTAAAATTGTTGCTCATACCAATGATGAAAGTTGTGGATGTACTATTTTCAGGATAATCTCGTTGGGGCATCCCAAGAATGGTACATGAAGCTGAGTAGGATCTCTATCATGAGCTAGAAGGAATTGGTTGAAGCCTTTGTCAAGCATTATCAGTATAATTTGGACATGGCTCTGAAGTTTCAAAGAGTGCGCCCAGAGGTGGCGCCAACTAGCTACGAGAGTGCAACCTCCGTTGTTTGAGAACGAAATTGTGGATATGTTCATGAGTACTCTACAAGGGGTGTTTATCGACCATCTGGCTTCCTGTTCAGCCACCAAATTTACTAATCTTTTCATTGTTGGTGAAAGGGTAGAAAATTTTCTAAAGATGGGGAAGATTCAAGATGCTGGTGCCAGCAGTTCAGCTGGGGGAAGAAAGCCCTACGCCGGTCCCCAAAGGAAGGGAGAAGGCGAAACTAATGTTGTTTACAATAGAGGCCGTGGCCGGAATCGTTAAAATCACTATGGTCAGGTGACTGCAATTACTATCCCATCAGGGCCTACTCACAACAACCATATCAACAGAATCAACGTTAACAAAGGCCTTACCAGCGGCGTTCGTGCCAATCTGATCGTGTCATTGAGCCCATTCCGATGACATATACTACACTGCTTCAGAGATTGTTGGACTTGAACATGATTCAGTTAAGGACGCTGCAACCCATCACTGGGGATTGTCTACCACCGGGCTACGACGCCAACGCCAGATGTGATTTTCATTCAAGTGCCCCGGGGCATACAACTGAGAACTGCAGGGCTTTACAGCTTAAAGTCCAAGATTTGATTCACGAAAAAACCATCAACTTTGCACCACCTCCAAATGTTAATACAAATCCTATTCCTAATCATGGAGGGCAAGGATTAATGCTTTCGAAGAAGGGAGAACCTTGAATTTGATTCTGGATATCAATGAAGTTAAGACTTCTTTGTCTGTTGTCAAGGAGAGATTATTGAAAGGCCAGGTGTTTCTTGGGTGTAGCAAAGATTGTGAAGATTGTAAGACTTCTGAGAATAGGTGTGATAAGTTGAAAATGGGTATTCAAGCTTTGATTGATGAAGGCACGCTGCAGTTTGATAAAGAAAACAATCAAAGCGACAATGTTTCTACTATTACCATACATTTCACTCCAGAGGAAATGCCTTCTCCACCAACACCAGTTACCATCTACATACCACAAGAGGTAAGACTTGTTACCACAAGCCCTGTAACCATCACAGTTCCTGGACCAGTTCCCTACGAGAGTGAAAAAGCAGTTCCTTGGCATTATGTCTCAGATGTGTATGTTCAGGGGCAGAAGATTGAAGACAAGTCCCCAGTTGTTATTGATCTAAGTGTTGTAAACATCGGCTGAATAGGTGGAATCACCAAAAGTGGACGGCTCTTCTCCCTACAAACTCTCCGAACGAACAACGAAGCTGAAGCTGTAGCACAGGCTAAAGGGAATCAGGTAGCTACAAAAGAAGTGGTGATTCTGTCAAAAGAGCATAGCGCCTATGAAAAGGAGGTCGGAGAATTTATGCAGATCATCAAAAAGAGCGATTACAAAGTCGTTGACCAGCTGAACCAAACACCCTCAAAGTTCTCAATATTGTCGCTGCTTATGTGTTCTCCAGCACACCGTGAGGCATTGTTGAAAGTTCTACAAATGGCTTATGTCCCGCAGAAGATAATTGTTAAATAAGTTGAAACTGTGATTGCAAGTGTCAATGCCAGTCATGGATTGGGTTATACAGACAAATACCTAACATTGGAAGGGATAAACCATAACAAGGCCTTGCACATCACTATGAAGTTCAAAGGTTTTGTGTTATCTCACGTTCTAGTTGACACGGGCTCTTCTTTGAACGTACTTCCAAAAAAGGCTTTGATGAAGCTGGAAATAGATGGAATAGTCTTGAGACCAAGTGACCTGGTGGTAAGAGCCTTTGATGGCTCTAGAAGATTGGTCTTTGGTGAGGTTAAGTTTCTAGTTAAGATAGGATTACAGGTCTTCAAAAGTATATTATATGTCATGGATATCCAGCCAGCTTACAGTTGTCTCCTGGGACGTCCATGGATCCACGCCGTAGGCGCAGTAACTTCAACCTTGCATCAAAAGTTGAAATATGTTGTTGATTATCAAGTGGTTACTGTGTGAGGGGAAGAGGATATTTTCGTCAACTATTTGTCGACATTCAAGTACGTTGAAATAGATGGGGAGATACATGAAACGTTATGCCATGCCTTTGAAACCGTGAATGCCATTACAGTTGCTCCCAATTGTGCTACCAAGAACAATGAGCGAGCAGGAACTTCTATATCCTCCTACAAACAGGCCAGGGAAATGGTTGAAGTTGGAAACGCCCAAGGTTGGGGCAAGCATGTCCATGTGGTCAAGAAAGAAGATAAGTATGGGATAAGCTATGTCCCGAGTCAGACAACAGGATCCCAAAGCAGAACGATTAGTTTCTCAAGTGAGGGAGTAATCGACCCAAATCAAATTTGTGTCGTTGAAGATGTCATTGACGATGGTGGTGATCTCAACAACTGGGTACACCCATGCAGCCCAGGGAAGAATTAACAAATTGGTTCACCGAGGATTTCATTCAAGTCACTGGCCTGCCAAAGTAATTTTCTTTGTTTTCTCATTAGAATACACATGTCAAGTCCTGCAATATGCCTAAGATGTATGGATTCATTGCAGGGCCACCTTGCATGTATGCAATTTATTTTATCATAAATAAAGGACATTCTTTTCAAATTGTGTTCCCTTTCTTTATTTTTGAAATTTTTCACAAAAACAAATAAAATGGAAATGTTTTTCTTTTGTTTTGTCTTGTGGTTTTCATAAAAAAAAACGGATTCTGAAATAAGCACACCACTTGTGCAGAACCAATCCTTCAGATTCTCTTGATAACTCTTCTGTTATGGCCAAGTATGATTTCGATAATCCAATCCACCAAGCTGACAGAGAGGTTGAGGAAGACCGTGAATTACCCGATGAGTTAGCCAGAATGCTCAAAATAGAGGAGAGGGTGATTCAGCCGCATGAAGAAGCCATTGAGGTGATCAACCTGGGCATAGCAGAAGGTAAAAAAGAGGTCAAGATCGGGGTCACATTGGAAGGATCTGTCAAGAGCCGTTTGATTTCCATGCTTCGAGAGTATGTTGACATCTTTGCCTGGTCTTACCAGGACATGCCAGGGTTGGACACCGATATTTTAGTGCACAAGCTACCGCTCAAAGAGGATTGCTCGCCGGTAAAGCAGAAATTGAGAAGAACCAGACCCGACATGGACATCAAAATCAAAGAAGAAGTTCAAAAGCAGTTTAATGCCTGATTCTTGGCTGTAACAAGCTATCCTCCATGGGTTTCAAACATCGTGTCAGTCCCTAAAAAGGATGGTAAATTCAGAATGTGCATGGACTATCGAGATTTGAATAGGGCCAGCCCCAAAGATGACTTCCTATTGCCACATATTGATGTGCTAGTTGATAACACTGCCCAATTCTCTGTGTTTTCCTTCATGGATGGCCTTTAAGGCTATAATCAAATCAAGATGTCGCTAGATGACATGGAGAAAACAACATTCATTACCCCATGGGGAACCTTCTGTTACAAAGTCATGTCGTTTGGTTTGAAAAATGTTGGGGCAACATAGCAACGTGCGATGGTGACTCTATTCCATGACATGATTCATCACGAGATTGAGGTCTACGTCGATGACATGATTGCGAAGTCACGAACAGAAGAGGAACATTTGGTCAACTTAGCCAAGCTATAGGCTTCAGAAGTTCAAGCTGAGACTGAACCCGAACAAATGCACATTCGGGGTGCGTTCCAGAAAGTTGTTGGGCTTTATCGTTAATGAAAGGGGATTGAGGTCAACCCTGCGAAAGTAAAAGCAATTCAAGAGATGCCTGAACCAAAAACTGAGAAGGAATTGTGTGGCTTCTTAGGGAGGTTGAACTACATTTCAAGGTTCATATCTCACCTAACGACCACGTGTGACCCTATTTTCAAACTTCTGAGGAAGAATCAGGCCATCGAATGGAATGATGACTGCTAACAAGCTTTCAATAGAATCAAGGAGTATTTGCAAGAACCTCTGATTCTCATGCCTCCGGTGCCAGGGAGACCTCTAATCATGTACCTCACAGTACTCAAAGGATCAATAGGCGGTGTGTTGGGTCAGCAGGACGTGTCTGGTCAAAAAGAGCATGCAATCTATTACCTTAGCAAAAACTTTACCGACTGTGAGACTCGCTACTCACTGCTTGAGAAAACTTGATGCGTTTTGGCTTGGGCTGCTCGCCGACTAAGACAGTACATGCTGACTCACACCACCCTGTTGATTTCAGAGATGGACCCCGTGAAATACATCTTCAAAAAGCCAGCTCTAATCGGAAGAGTAGCCCGATGGAAAATGATTCTGACGGAATATGATATCCAGTATAGTTCACAAAAGGCTATCAAAGGAAGTGTATTTTCGGATTACTTGGCCCAGCAGCCAATTGATGATTACCAACCCATGAGGTTTGAATTTCCGGATAAGGACATCATGTTCCTCAAGTCGAAAGACTGCGAAGAACCACTCCCAGAGGAGGGGCCAAACCCCGAATCCAAATGGAATCTGATGTTTGACGGAGCCGTTAACCTGAAAGGAAGCGGAGTTGGTGTCGTTATTATCTCGTCGAAAGGGATTCATATGCCCTTCACTGCCCGAATGACATTCGAATGCACTAAGAATGAAATAGAGTATGAAGCATGCATAATTGGAATCGAGGAAGTAATTGGTTTGAGAATCAAAAACCTCGAGATCTTCGGTGATTCGGCTTTGGTTATCAACCAAGTTAACGGCAAATGGCGGGTTCATAAACCTCATATGATTCCTTATAGGGACTATACTAGAAGGTTGTTGACTTTCTTCACGAAGGTCAAGCTACAATACATACCTCGGGACGAGAATCAATTTGTTGATACTTTGGAAACCTTATCTTCCATGATCAAGGTTCACCAAGAGAATAACGTGCCTAGAATCAACGTGTCTCGTCTCGAAAGACCGACATATGTGTTCGCAGTTGACGGTGTTAACGATGACAAACCCTGGTATTACGACATCAAGCAATTTCTTAAGTCTCAGGAATACCCGGCAGGGGCATCAAGAAAAGACAAGAAGACCCTTAGGAGGTTGGCAGGCGGGTTCTTCTTAAACTAGGATGATGTGCTCTACAAACAAAACTTTGACATGGGCCTGCTCAGATGCGTGTATAGACACGAAGCAGACATGTTGATGCAAGAAGTGCACGGAGGCTCTTTCGGTACCCATGCTAGAGGACATGCTATGGCAAAGAAACATGTGAGATCGGGATATTATTGGATCACCATGGAATCTGATTGCTTCAAATATTCCCGCAAATGCCACAAGTGCCAAATTTACGCTGACAAGGTTCATGTACCTCCCAGTCCATTGAGTGTCATGTCTTCACCTTGGCCCTTCTCCATGTGTGGCATTGATATGTATGGAAATATTGATCCAACCACTTCCAACGGTCACCGCTTCCAACGGTCACCGCTTCATCCTAGTTGCTATAGACTACTTCATGAAGTGGGTTGAGGCGGCGTCTTATGCCAACGTCACAAGACAAGTGGTAGCCCGCTTCATCAAGAGGGATATCATATGCCGGTATGGAATTCCCTAAAGAATCATTACTGATAATGGTTCTAATCTCAACAATAAGATGATGGCAGACTTGTGTCAGGATTTCAAGATCGAGCATCACAACTCTTTGATGTATCGCCCGAAGATGAATGGCGCCATCGAGGCGGCCAACAAGAACATTAAGAAGATTGTTCAGAAGATGGTTGTGACATACAAAGACTGGCACAAAATTCTACCATTCGTACTGCATGGGTACCGGACATCTGTGCGCACTTCGACAGGAGCAACCCCATTCTCGCTTGTGTACGATATGGCGGCAGTCCTGCCGGTTGAGTTCGAGATCCCCTTGCTGAGACTAGTGATGGATGTCAAGCTTGATGAAGCTGAGTGACTCTGATCCAGGTACAATCAACTGAGCCTCATTAAAGAGAAACGGCTAGCAGCTGCGTGTCATGGACAGTTGTATCAGAGGAGAATGAAACGGGCTTTTGACCAGAAAGTGCAACTTCAATGATACATACCCGACGATCTAGTGCTGAAAAGGATCCTTCCTCCTCTAACAAATTACAGGGGCAAGTGGACTCCCAACTATGAAGGTCCATTCGTGGTTAAAAAGGTCTTCTCGGGCGGAGCCTTGATGCTAACAACCATGGATGGCGAAGACTTCCAATCCCCTGTTAACTCAGACGTAGTGAAAACATACTTCGCATAAAAAGACCCACTGGACAAAATCAGAATAAAAGTCCAAGCAAAAAGGGCATCCCGGCGATCCAAAAACGGAATAAAATCTTGGGAAAAAATTAGGGAAATACTTGAAAAAAATGTACACCCGCTGAGCTGAAAAGCTGCATTGGACAGCTCAGGCAAAAAAGGGTATCCCGGTGGATTGAAAACCCGAAGGGGCGATCCACGCAAAAGAGGGAATAAGCGAATGAGTGCGATCTGGATAATCTGTACTATGTCATCAGTAAACCTGGAAATCTCAGAAGGGTAGGAATCAGTCCAATCTTCTTCTTCGAAAAACGAAGGAAGGAATGGAAAATCTTGAAGACATACTGGTCATAGCAGAACTGAAACTCATCGAGATGTCGCACATTGCCATTAGGATAGTTTCTTTTTCTCAATTTACAGTGATCACCTCTTTTCAGGTGATTGCTTCCTGATGTAAATTTTCGCCTATTCAGAGGCTCATCAATAAAAGAATGTTCAATCAAAAAGCTTTATCCTTGTTTTATTTTTACTTGCTTTGTTTTCAAAAATGTCCTGAATTTTTTATAAAAGAACATTTCATTAAAACTTGGTGTCTTTATAAATGACATGTGAAAGGAAAACATTTAAAATCACTTTGAATGTTAAGTGACTAGGATGGTAATTCAGACCATGAACCCGGGGCATGCAGGCCAAACTAACCTTCTACTTTGTAGGCGCTATCAATTGTGTACATGCAAGTACAGGTGTTGCTAGCAAAGCCATTGCTCAGTACAGAACATCGAGAATGTCTTTCCTCAGCATATCATTGAACAAGATTCTTTAACAAGTTTCACCAAGACTTCCCTTCTCCAACAAAGCAGTAGAGAAGAGTGCTTCCCAAACAGAAGGATATCATTGTCTCTTATCCCCAGCATGAGACTTCTCATCTCTCAGCGAGAGATGATCAAGACTTTTATCTCCAGCAGAAAACATCTCCAGTGGTGTTATCCCCAGTAGGGTCGGAAATTAAACCTTCCTCAGCAGAGTAGTAGAAGACCGGGGATTTCCCCAAGCAGAGTTTTCCTTCAAAGAAGGAGTATCTATCACCAGAGTCTTCATTATCCCAGTAGTACAGGAAGATTCGTTATTCCATAGCAGTGGTGAAGATGCAGGAGAACCCGGGGGTTCTCTTCCTTACCCAGCAGTGTTCGCAGTTTTCCCCAGCGAAGTTGCCAAATAAAGTCCAATCATCATTAGCATCTATTCCCCAAGCAAAGTGTCTCCCCCGACGAGAGAGGCTTTACATTTCTTGTCCCCAGCGAAAAGGTGATACCTAGCATCCTCAGCAGAGTTGAAACGAAATATTCCCCAACTGAGTCAGAACAGGCAGTGTTCCCAACAGAACTTCAAGATCAGTTGAATATTTCTTTTTTCCCCAAGCGGAGGCTTCATTCCCAGCAAGCAGCTGAATGCAGTTTTCTCCCCACAAAGTCAGAATTATCAGAATTCTCTCCCCAGCTAGGTCTTGGCAGATTATTCCCCAGTAGAGTTGGAGGTTTGTCACTCCCCCATAGAGTTGTGTGATTGGGATTCACCCCAATGATGAAATATTCCCCAAGAGGTTGCCAATTTAATTTTGGTAGACATGACAGATCAAAGCAATGCATGCCCAGATGCAGTTTGTTCTTATCCCCTCCAGCAGATTTCTATCTCTGACCAAAGTTTCAAGATGGTTATCTTATTTCCTCAGTATAATGTCGCCCAGGACATTGTTATCCCCAGCAGGATTCAGGATATGGTTATCTCGTTTCCTCAGTACAATTTCTTCCAGGACGTTGTTATCCCCAACAGGATTCAGGAGATGGTTATCTCATTTCCTCAGCACAATGTCGCCCAGGACGTTTGCATCCCCAGCAGAATTCTAGGAAGAATTCTCCCCATCAAGAGTATATCCTTATCCAACCCAGTGGATAGATACTTGAAGAAGTACAGATTCTATTCAAAATCAAGACAGCGTATTGTTATATGGATTCTGACAGCGATCCAGCTCCGTGGATCTTTTACTTGAAATATGTATGTTCTTGTTATAATGGTTATTTTGTTTTCAGGATCAAGACATCGTATTGTTATATGGATTCTGATGGTGATCCAGCCTAGTGGATCTTCTATTTGAAATAATGCATGTTCTTGTTAGAATGGTTATTTCGTTTTCAAAATCATGACGGCGTGTAGTTACACGGATTTTGAAGATCAGAGTCAAGACATCGTATTATTATACGGATTCTGATAGCGATCCAACCCAGTGGATCTTTTACTTGAAATACCTACTACCTTATTAGGATGGTTATTTCTTATTCAAAATCAAGACAGCGTGTTGTTACACGGTTTTTGAAGCTCGGAGTCAAGACAACATGTAGTTACACGGATTCTGAAAGAGGGTCAAGACAGTGCATGCCTGGTTGCAGATCCTGACAGTGGGTTATATTGTCGAAACAGCGCGGAAGATCAAGACAGCGTGTTGTTACGCGGATTTTTGTAATTGCACAATTGTTACCGTATGCCTTTAGGTTATACGAAGAGAATCAAGACAACGAATTTTTATACAGATTCTAATCAAGATCAAGACAGTGTATTGGTTAATAAGGATCTTGAAGTCGTACATGTCTATCCCATAGACCGAAGTGTACCAAGTCCATCGTTGCTATGGAAAGCCAATAGTCTCCTAGTTCCACAAAAGACACTTCCAAGTCCATCGTCATTCTGGAAAGCCAGTAGTCTCCTGGTTCCACAAAAGAAACTTCCAAGACAATCGTTGCTATGGCAAGCCAGTAGTCTCCTGGTTCCATAAAAGACACTTTCTCATTTCCAAGTCCATCGTCGCTATGGCAAGCCAGTAGTCTCCTGGTTCCACAAAATACATGTTCTCGTTTTCAGCAGTTACGTTTGGTTACCTTTATCATCGGGAATTTTTTTTGCCTTGGTTGGGTTTATTTCCCTGTTCTTCATCTTCAACAGAGTGCAAATTTCAGGGTCTCTTTTTAGTATTCAACCACAGTTCATCTTGAACGGCCGACAGTCGGTGCTCTCGTCTTTTTCAGATTAACAAATGCTTGAATAGGGGCAGTTATAACACCCCAAAATTTGCCCTCTCATTTTCATATCATATATCATCGCATAGTGCAAACATGTTTGAACATTTTGCATAAGAAAAATGAGGCATAACATCCATGATTACTAGCATATGGCATGTGATCAGTTATCCATCAATTCAATCCGCAAAACCAATAAGAGGCAAGTGATTCTACAAGGAGCTCAATGCCATTCACAAAGCCCTATAAGGGACTGAAATCAAAATCAACTCAAAATGGACGGTGCATATGTATTCTTGGAGTTTCCCACAAGAAAAAGGAAAATTCAAGATTTTTGGTCCGTTAACCGGTTAACATATAGCGTTAACCGGTTAACGCGTGTGAAAATTGAATTAAAAACTTCAAAAATTAGTTGGTTTCCCATACTCCCTCCATTTTTTCCCTTCATTTTTTCAGCTTGCCTTACACTTCGCTCCCACCCCATTTTTTCCTTGGAATTTTCCACCACATTCTAGATCTTTCTACATTCTTCTAAGGAATATTCCAAGAAATATTCTAGAATCCTTACTAACTTCAACTAACTCCAACCCTAATTCCAAGCCTCATTTCCCAATCCTAATGCCTATGCTAGCTCCATGCTTAAGCTTCAATCCAAGCCTAACCTCTATATAAATCCATTTCACTCCAAACCTCGCAACTTAATCCTCATTTTCCACTTAACATTCATTTTCCAATTTTCTCTTCATCTCTCTCATTTTCTCTCAACTTTTCTTCCATTCTCACCAAATTCACCAAAGCTTCTCCATAGAAGTTCTTCAATTTTTTCATTGAAACTTGAAGAACTTGAAGCTAAACCTTCATCAATCATCAATTTTGGAGCTTATTGAAGAAGTGTTGATATTCTTTGGATTGATTTTAGCTTTTTAGAAGTGATTGTGCAAGTGATCATCAAGATAGAATCGCATTTATTTTGCATTCGCAGATCAAAGAAATCTCTGTTTTCTTCATCATTCGTGTTTTGATCGACATAACAACACTCACCAAAGCAATCCTCCGATTTGTAGGTTGGTGATTCGAATCTGCTTTTTTCTTTTAACTTATTCTCTTCCTCTTGCGGGATGGCATTCTTTTATCGTTTCGTCGTTGCGATTGTGTTTGCATGTGTTTTACGGTTTGATTATGATTTGTTTGCATGATGATTATTTTGGTTGTTAGAAGCTAGAATTGTAGCTTATTCTAGGTGCTAATAGGTGCTAGAAAACCATATCTAAGAAGAAAATTTGTGATAACATGTTCATGTATGTGTTAGAAGTCTTTAGAAGTAGGTTCATGACCAAAAGTGCTTATTTCTTAGCTTTTTTCTGCATACTGTTCAGTGTTAACCGGTTAAATTTGGTCCATGGACTCCTTATAACCTCAATTTCATGAATTCGATCTCAACAAGTCAGGAGTTGACTTTTTCCACAGCACATTTGACTTTTCCCTAATTTCTTGATTTTCAAGTAATTGATCAATTGAAGACCCTCTGAAATGATTCAATGAATGAAATTTCAACCTTAGACACTTAATATCATGTGGAAAATAATGAGATCAAGTTTGAACAAGAATTTGATTGAGAAGCTCCTTTAATCAGAAACCCTAATTTCACCCCCCTTTTGTTATAAGGTGTTGCACTGCTTGAATTTCTTGACCAATCCACTTATTTCTAAGACTTGGGGAATCAAATGAGATCTTGTGGGATGTTTTTTACCCTTTGAATAGTGTTGAGAAGCCATGTGACCCTTTTATTTATTTTGGATGATCATCAATTTCTTCAGTCACTGATTACAAGCCATATGCCTTAGTTATGATTGTCATGATGCAATGCTTGGTACCATGATATGGAATTGTGTATGCAATGTGATATGCTAGATGCCATGAAAATTAGAGGGAAAATGTTGGGGTGTTACAGTAGCTAAGGTCTAAAACTAGTTAGAAAAACCGTTCCATATTTACATATTTAGGCGACGTATTTTCACACTCGTGGGCTAAAGTCAAAAAATTGTAGTTTATAAGAATAGGCAAAGGGTGCATATTCCATGTCTAGATAATCGCGGGTTAAAGGTTTTAGCTACAGTTTTTATACATTTAGCCACAGTTTTCCATTGTTGTCTAAACCCAATTTTGTTGTAGTTGCAAACCTGAAATGAAGGCTTAAAAGATGAATATTGATGACGATTAGAGCTTTCCCAACAATCCTTTTTCAAGATTCTTCTACCTTTCACTACATGTAATGGAATTATTAAGGAACCTTTAGTGGATTGGTAATGAACTAGTGATTTGTCTTGATCTATCCATTAATAATCCAATCCATATCCATTAATATATATAATTGTTTTGTTTTTCGAAAACAACAGGACATGACAGAAAAATTATATTAAAGTTATTATCTTTATTTCAATTTAGATTTTCCAGAATCATAAAAGTATATTCATAAATGCATTTTGAAGAGTGGTAATAACACTTTCTTTAGCACATTGATGGACCACTATCGCAACAACATTCATTGTTATGACATTTTCCACGTAATCCATTGGTTGTACAAACGAAACAACATGGGAAATCGTCATCAGGACATCCATACATGTCACCACAAACAATATTAGTTTGATTGGTTCCTCCTGCTAATCATAAAATCATCACAAGATATAGATTATTCTTGTATAACCAAAAGATCAAATATTAAACTTTTAAGCCAATATATAATTAATGTTATATAGTCAGATTGTTACCTGAATTTGAACTTGAAGATACGGTTGAGGAAATGAACAAAATTGCAAAGGTAAAATAGAGAATCTTGATATTGCTGGCCATTCTACTTTGAATGGTTGAAGAGCAAGTCCTTCTGATTGTCTATTTAAGATACTTATGGCTATAGAAGTTAATGAAATGATTTTCTTACATGACCAAAGGTCATTGAGAGAATTAATAAATAAAAAGAAAAACTAATAAGGGTAGAGAGTGTGATATCATCTTCCCTTTTCCTCCATAATAATGAACTCTTCTTCATTATTATTTTAATATATTGTTGATGTCTCGTATTTAAAAACAATTCCAGTGAAAAGGCCTTTTTCTTACTCACCATTATTTAAATGTGAGTTTAAATAAAATGTTATTATAAATAATGTCCCACTACTTAAGCGTTAGTTC
This sequence comes from Lathyrus aphaca, assembly GCA_963966055.1. Taxonomy (NCBI): domain Eukaryota; kingdom Viridiplantae; phylum Streptophyta; class Magnoliopsida; order Fabales; family Fabaceae; genus Lathyrus; species Lathyrus aphaca. Next base: position 81,039,904 of record OZ014523.1, read on the forward strand.
TGGTTCCGTTATTGTTTGTGAGTTAGTGATAAATTGGTTGAAGTTGTTATAGTTTGTTACAACTCAACTTAGAGCCAGTTGTTTTTAGCTTCAAAAAAAATGATTTTTTTCTTTGTATTTTCGAAAATAGATTTTGTAAAATCATTTTTAAAAATATTACAAGTTTTTTAATATTAATTTTTTCTAAATTGGAAGAATAATTTTGACATCGTAAAACATAAATATACATTATTTAAGATCAAAACATAGTCGAAATCACAATTGTATTAAAAAGTTGTATCTCAAAAATGATTTTTATGAAAATCTATTTGAAATAGCTTCAAAAATGAGATTTTTTGAAATTTTGATATCCGATTTTGTTTCCGATAAAATGATGAAATATCTAAAATAAACTTTTATGAAAAGTATCTTTATAAATATTTTTTTCACAAAATTATGTTACACTAAAAAAACATTTTAAAAAAACTAAAACAAACGGGCCCTTAATAAATTCTTGTTGATGAATCAACGCAATTTTTGATGAATATGAAACCTGGATTATTCAATTATATCCAACAATTTTTTTTTATGTTTTCTATCAAGAATATATGAATATGTGTAACACCCCAAAATTTGCCCTCTTATTTATCATCAACCTCGAGCGATTTACGCTGCATTCTTGCATAATTCCGCATATCATCGCATTGCATTTGAAAAAATAAATAAATAATCATCATCCTTTGCATGAGGTGTGAGGTCGATCGAGGATTTCCAAATATTGGAGTTCAAGAGAAAAATAATATACCAAAAAAATAATCCACACCACTTTCAAATTAACCCACCAAAAGGGAGATTTCACCTTTTTCCTTCCCTTTCTCTCCCTTTCTTTCCGCTTTTCCTTCCACTTTCTTTCCACATTTTCTTTCATTCTTTCCCTCTTATTTTTCCACTTCAATTCCACTCCATTTTCCTTAGAAACTTCCACCATCTTCCACCATCTTCTAGAGTATTCCAAGGAATATTCCCTTTTCCAACCCTAACCCTAACTAACTACCAAACCTAATTTTGGATCCCAAACCTATTTTTTGGGCCCCAAACCTAACTTCATTCCAAACCTAGCTCCAAGCCTAGCCTTTATATAACCATTAATCTCTTCATTGCAAAGGGGTTCACACCATTTTCCAATTTTTCACTCTTTCACAATCATTTTTTCTCTCTCACTTTTCCTCCTTTTTCCCCTCCTTTCACCAAAGCTTTTCAAATAAGGTCTTCAAGTTTCACATTGAAACTTGAAGATCTTAAAGCTTAAGCCTTCAACCTTCATTGATTGTGGATTATAGAAGAAGAAGCTAGTGATTTTTGTGAAGATTTCGGCTTATCGGAAGCACACGAAGGTTCAAGCATCAAGAACGCATTTATTTTGCGGTTTCTCGGTTTTCTTGGTTTTCTCTTCGATCAAGCTCCGATTCTTGCAACAATTACCGAAACACTTCTCCGCTTCGTAGGTTGGTGATCTAAATCACTTCCTCTTTAAGTTATTCTCTTCATCTCGCCATTTCGGCATTCTTTAATCGCTTTTTTTGCATTGCTTGTAAATGCTTCATTTTGATTATGTTTGCTTGTGATTTGTGATTTTTGTTGGATTTGGATTCAAAGTGTTGATAGCTAAAGGTGCTAGCATGTGTAAATAAGCTCAAATTAAGTAGAAATTAGTGTTAGCGTGTTCCTAGGAATGTTAGGGATCATTAGAAGTGAGTTTTTGGCCAAAAGCACTTATTTCAAAGCTTTTTTTCAATTATGTTTAGTGTTAACCGGTTAAGGCATTTGGTTAACCGGTTAACGTGTGCGTTTAGCCACAAATCAGTGTTGTCCAGGGTCTGTTAACCGGTTAACGCATATGGTTAACCGGTTAACGCTGTTGAGTTTTGGTTTTTTAGCTTATGTGATTGCTCATTCCTAATCTCTTGTGCTTTTAGTATTCATACATGTTTAGGTAGTGATTTTAGGGAATTTTTGAGTCCATTTCCAGTAGCTCATTCCCCCATTTCGAGTCGTTTCGATACGATTTTGTTCATGTCGAGTGTTATGTGTTTTTGTGTTCTTTGTGCATACCTTGATTTCTTGCATTTTGTTGCTATGTTCATACATCATTAGGTATGTAATAATCATGTTGCATTTTGTTTTTACATCTCTTTCATTGCATTAAATCATTTTTGCATTGCATAAAATAATTTTGCATTTCATTATTGATGTATGTTGCATGTTGCATAATCATGTATGTATGTGCATTTGGTTGTATGTGTTGGCATGCTTGATCATAGCATTTACATCAATTCAATTCTGAATTTTGCATTAAGTTTAGCATGTTTGTTGAACTATCATGTTGTATGTTCATAATCAATGATCATCATGTTCATATGCCATGTTCATATGCATGTTTATGTGTTACTTTGTGCATTACTTGTTGCATAATCCATGTGATGCACTCTTTCATAATCCTTCAAAAATATTCATGTTCTTGCATTTTCATATGATGATCCATGTTCAAATGTATGTTCATGATGAATTTAGTGCATTATTCATTGAGTTTGTGCATTAAAATATGAAAATAATCAATTCTGGATTTTGCATTTCATAGCTGTTTTTGCATATAGGTGTTGTAAAATGTATGTTGTTTGTTTGTTTGTTTGCATGCTTCATTTGACCTTTTACACCTACATTTTCATGCTGCATGATAGCTGTAGTATGTTGATTTGTGTTAGACTTTGTTTTCATAGCTGATTGTGTGTTTGAGTGCTGTAAATAGTTGCTGAATTTTTGTCTTAGCATTTTTAGGCACCCTTAAACTTAAGATTGAGTCTAGTTTAGGTCCAAGTTACCTTAGGATTAAATTGTTGTGTGTTTTCCTTATTATTTTTAATAAAATGCACATTAACATTTGTTTTGTAGAGGGGAAGATTGAGGTAAGTTTCCTTCACCCTATCCGTTACTTTTTATGCATTTCTTTTATGCATTTAATTCATTTTTCCTTCCATATTTGTGTTGGTAGGAACTTCCCCCTTTGTTAGGACCAACTTATCTTCCTTAGGAAGTAAGTTGCATCCTTTTTCTTCTTTCTTTTCCTTTTGCTCCTTAGGAATAGAGAACCTCACTAACCATTAAGATCTCCCTTTTGTGAATAATAAATAACTTAGGGTTGGTCTTAGTCCCCCTTAGTTTTGTCCTTTTCCGATTTGAGTCATTCTTTCTCATCTTCAAACAAAATCTAAAAGACACTTAATAAAAACCGAATGTTCTTGTACGCCACGAGACTTTGTTGCGGAGTTCTTATACGCGTCCCGTTTCGGGGCGAGGTGTAAGTCCTTGCCGCGATGGATAAGTCTTAGTATGAGAATGTTCACAAACAAACTCCAAAACACTTCTTCTAAAAGACAATCAACAAAGACATTGCGTCTTCTCTTCTCATCTCCTAATCTTTGTGGACGAATGCGACTTGCCTCGACAGTTCACAACGATACGGTAAACACCCTCGAGTTAGAGCCGGTAACACCTGAGCTAGAGCTATGGCAACGTCATCCTAAAAAACACAAAATAGTTCCCGCCTTAGTTAGGCGAACTACGTCGACTCTGATCCTCATTATCCCGATGAGGTACGTAGGCAGCGGGGTAAGGCCCGTTCGAGCGCATTCTTTATTTTCCCTAAATTTCCCCCTTTTATTCCTTTTCTTTTTCAGTTCCCTTTCTCATTCCCATTTCAGTTTCATGCCATTAGCAGTTTTTATTCAATAACATCTTTTATTTCCCACCCTTTGAAGCAAAGCAAGCAAGCGTGGATCCCGTCGGGTACGGCAGACGGATTGGGGTGCTAATACCTTCCCAATTTGTAACCGACTCCCGAACCCAGATCTTTGGTTCGCAAGGCCTCGTCTTTTCCTTCTTCCTCGGGTTTGTGCAGCATTACCTTTCCCGTTCCTTCGGGATAAAAATTCATGGTTGGCGACTCTACCTTTTCCGCGCCACTTTCGCGTTTGTACTAGGATGAAAATCCCGGGAGCGACAATATGTACTACCTAGAGTTCTCCATTAGTGACCTCATATAGGTTTACTAGTCGGCCTACTATTGGGAATCACATCCCTCAAGGATTTGTCTTACGAATTTACCTACCTTTCAGCTATTGGGAATCACTTCCCTCAAGGATTAATCAAACTTGAAATGAAGGCTTAAAAGATGGATATTGATGACAATTACAACTTTCCCAACAATCCTTCTTCAAGATTCATCTATCTTTCACTACATGTAATCGAGGAAGTTGGATTGGTGAAATATTTCCCACTTTTCTCCTTAAAGAACCACCATTCTCTTTGACATGTAAGAGAAAAACAGTTATGAAGACAGTTGAAGCTTGCCCACTTTATTATTCTCTATGGAAGCTTCAATCCCCCATATGCATGACTTGACCACTCTCTCTCTCTCTCTATCTCTCTCTCTCTCTCTAATTTGAAACTTAGAAGGAGAAGGAAAATTTGGAATAATGGGAAATTCTAGCTTTTTACCACTATGTCCTTGACATTTAATAAAAACTTCTGACCATCGCCAGCTAGATTAGAATAACTAATATTTATTAGTTAAATATCATCATACTAATTCATATCATGCTAAAATAGACTTATTACATCCTCCCCCTCTAATTTAAAATTTGTCCTTGAAATTTCTTCTAAACAACGAGGTGCATACACTGATTATCCCCCGTCTTTAGCCATGTACGAATCTGCTTTGTGAAGACTCTTCATCTATCACACAATTCCCTAATTTATTGGAGCTTTTGATTTTCCACTCTTCTACAATTCTAACTTTTCCGATGTACCACTCTGATGTGCTTGGTTACGAATTCCCCTAGAGTCTAAAACCTTCTTTTCCTCCCAATAGGTCTAAGAATATTCATAAATCATTACAACTTACTCTGGTAGGATATTCATCGTCATTCGGTCTTATTACCATCTCAAATCCAAATTTCACATCTAAAGCTTCCAAACTTAGATTCTTCTTTGGGTCTTAATTGAAAATAAAATTGGACTGAATACCACATAACTAACGATCCTTGCTACAAATGATTATGCCAGTTTATAACCTTATATATGGTCTTGACAGTTAAGAAATGGGATGATTTCTATTAACCTACCCACAATCACCTAAATTGAAACACAATCACCAATGCACAAGGTAAAACCACAATGAAGATTCATTGATATAGATCCCTTAATTTCATATGGAATCCTTAATGGCTACAACATATCACATAACTCTTGTTTTTCCAAATCCCACTGACTAATACACTGAATATCAGGCATCACACGTCCTGTAATGTCCCTCTTATACCCAATCACCAATGATTCTTCTTCAAATTTCGATGTATCCTTGAAGAACCACAGGAAAGGGAACATTTCTTGTGTGAGCTTCTCTCAGAAGATATTTAAACATGAAGTTGCAATCTTGTGAAGACTCCATTCATCTCTAACTACAGGGTTATACATTCATCTTCATATGTTGTGTTACCCTAATTTAATCCAGTCACATACTTATTAGAATCCTCTAAGATTCCCTAATCTCTACAATCAACTTAGCTTCATTACTCGGTTACACTTATTTTTTTAATACCAACAATGTCTTCTTGGTGTACATCCAATAAAATATGTTCTTGAGTCTTATATACATCAATCACAACTATTTCTCGACGTTGAATAATTTCCTGAGATCAGATCATTAGTGACTCCATCAGTCTTGGCTAGATCCACTTAAACACGGTTTTAGTCACATGTTTCGAGTTCAGAGCATCTGAAGTTGAGTTCTCTCTACGGAGGAACTTGTCTTCTTTAAATACCTATCTTGCTGTACATCCTCTAGACTAGTTATTTCTGTCATTCCCAAAGCTTTTCGTCGACCATGCAGCCTTATTCCTGTATGGTCAAATGATTTCCTCTAACTCGTTAAGGATTCAACCAACACACCATTCTTTACGGAATCAAAGTTCATCCTCATGGATGACCAATTTTTTTTAAGTGAATAATTTCTAATTATTTATGATTTTATTTTATTATTAAAGATTTTATTCCCTCTGTTTCTCAAATAACCGAGGGGTCTGATACCAAAATTTTACTATAAAAAGGATTCATTAACTATATTTTACCCTAAACCTAACTCACAAGTTCAGTCGCTCCATACTTTTAAACATAATTTTGTCGAATGGATTCCGAGACAATTTTTTTAGTTATGTGTTGTTGTTGTTCTTACACCAACCTTTAACAAATCATTTTTTTGTTCTTGTAATCTATCTCACATAATGATGTTGTTCTTGTTCTTGTTGTTGTTCACAACAATGATTAATGGAATAACTTTCCAATGTTATTAATCAAAGAAAACTTTCTATAATATATATTTATTTCTTTGGTTGACAACATTGAGAAATTTATTCTTAATCATCTCAAGGATTGGTCGTATGAGTTTACCTTCCTTCCAGCTATTGGGGAGGCTATGTCTCTCAAGGATTGGCCTTACGAATAACCTGTCGACCTACTTTTGAGACATACCTTGCTTAGTCAAATTTATTATGACACTTCCCTCAAGGATTGCTCTTATGTGTTTCCTGTTGGCCTAATATTTAGAAATCATTTATCTAAAGGATTTGTCTTATGGACTTTACTTGTCGGCTTATTTTTGGGACTTATAGTGTTATTCTCATCGGGATTAGTATTACTCACAATTATTTTGAACACTCATCTAGGTAGAAAGTACTAATCATGGGAACAAAACACTCTTTGTTACTAATACTAAACATGATCATTATATTATTCCATTATAGTATAACTCTTTGAATTAGCTTTCTGAAGAATTCGACCGTGTCTCAATCAGAGTTATAAAACTCAAGTTATGACGAAAACAATACTTTGAACACGTTCTGCCTTCTTGACTCAAATCAAACATAAATTGTGACTCGAATCAATTCAGTCAAAATTTCATTTCAACATAATTCTACTTCATGATTCGAATCAAGTTATATCTTGATTTAAATCAAATCGGTCTGAATTGCATTTCTAAAGGATACTGCTTCTTGATTCGAAACAAGATATATCCCGCATTTGAATCAAATCAATCAGAATTGCATCTGCTTCTTGATTCAAATCAGGTTATATCTCTAATTCGAATCAAATCATGCATAGATGTATTTCTTCGTTCCCTCCTCAAGAAACCCAATTCTAACCATATTTCCAGCAATTCCCTATATCAATGCATCCTTACACAAATTCGAACATATTAGAACAAGTAATAAATTAAACATGCATCATCCTAAACATGGCATTTTTTATCATCACAAGCACAATTTTGAGCATTAGTATCATCAATAATCATTCATCAACAAAGATCAATTATCAAGGCATTTCCAAACATGCTCATATACTCATAGCATACCAAAAGGGTTCATACATGTAAATCATTCATGGTGATCACTATTTCATGAAATTCACACAACAACACACAGATTAAAGAATAAAGTCCTAAACCCAACATGCAATCACTATGAATCTAAATCCATAAAGGATGAATATTGATGACGATTACAACTTTTCCAACAATCCTTTTACCAGATTCTTCTACCTTTCACTACATGTAATTGAATTATTAAGGAAACTTTAGTGGATTGATAATGAACTAATGAATTATTTTGATCTATCCATTAATAATCCAATCCATATCCAATAATATATATATATATATATATATATATATATATATATATATATATATATATATATATATATATATAATTGTTTTGTTTTGCTAAAACACCGGGACATGAGAGAAAAATTATATTAAAATTATTATGTTTATTTAAATTTAGCTTTTATAGAATCATAAAAGTATATTCATAAATACATTTTGAAGAGGGGTAATAACACTTTCTTTAGCACATTGGTTCACCACTATCGCAACAACACTCATTTTGATGACATTTTCCACGTAATCCATAAGTTGCACAAACAAAGCAACATGGAAAATCGTCATCAGGACATCCATACATATCACCGCAAACAATATTAGTTTGGTTGGTTCCTCCTGATAATCACAAAGTCATTACAAATTGAGATATAGATTATTCTTGCACAACCAAAACATCAAATATTAAACTTTTAAGCCAACATAGAATTTAGGTTATATAGTCAGCTTGTTACCTGAATTTAAACTTGAAGATACAGTTGAGGCAATGAACAAAATTGCAAAGGTAAAATAGATAATCTTGATACTGTTGGCCATTCTACTTTGAATGGTTGAAGAGCAAGTCCTTCCGATTGTATATTTAAGGTATATAGCTATAGAAGTTAATGGAATGATTTTCTTACATGACCAAAGGTCATTGAGAGAATTAATAAAGAAAAAGAAAAACTAATAAGGGTAAAGAGTGTGATACCATCTTCAAAGGTCATTGAGAGAATTAATAAAGAAAAAGAAAAACTAATAAGGGTAGAGAGTGTGATACCATATTCCCTTTTCCTCCATAATAATGAACTCTTCTTCATTATTATTTTAATATATTGTTGATGTCTTGTATTAAAAAAATAATTCCAGTAAATAAGCCATTTTCTCGAAATTAAGTAGTGCCTAAGTATTAAAATATTAATTTCGTTTAAAATGAATAAAATTAAGAAATACTCCCTCCGGTCTCATATATAAATAAATTTACAAAAAAAGTTCGTATTTTAAAAAAATGTTTGAATGTATTTAAGTCTTATACTCTTTTTAATTTTACTCCTACTTTTTGTTTTGGAAATTCTTAGAAACATAGAAATGTGAAGAAAAAAAACAAGGATATATTTGGAATAATGATATTGAATACAATAAATTTAGGAGACTTTTGCTTATATTTAAGACTATAATTTTTAAAGTTGCTTATATTTGAGACTGGAGGGAGTAAGTAAGTGCAAAATCGAAGAAGAGTATAATGCAAAATCGAAGAAGAGTATAATTAAATTGAGTTTGTTATTAAGAAATCAGAAAAGACACTTATAACTTTGATTATCTAAATACGTACCATTTGTTCAAAAGGATGAAAGCATATATGATCACCGAAACATAATGAGCATGTCTGTTTATGAAGTTACCTATGGGTGGATTCATGTCATATGATAAGGGGGCTCGAGCCCCCACAAAGAAAAAAAATACATTAAAAATTATTGTACTTTTAGATATATGTCCCCATAAAAATTAGTTATTATTTAAATAAATCAAAATTTAAAAAAAAATGTTGAAAAGATTATGAAATAGATAAGATAAGGATAAATTAATAATTTTAATTTTAATCATTTTTTATAAGCAAGATGTATTGATAAAGATAACTAAGGGTTCTCAAAACCGGTTTACAAAAAGAGGAATGAAGCTCGGCAGAAGAAAATTACAAACCAACTGAACTTAAGATAAATAATACAAAAGATGTTTGCAAAACTCATAAAAATTACAATTGGTATGTGTAGTCTTTCCGATGAACGACCATCTCCAAACCAAGACTTTAATACTTCAAACCACGTTGAAAAAATTCCATGTATTGTTCCTAAAATGATATCATTCATCCACAACCATAAATACCAACATGTAGCCAACCAAACACAGCCTTATTTACCTCTCCTTAATTTTCTCCGCTTCCCATACTCACTCAAAATTTAAAAAATAAAATAAAAAACTCTCTTTAAAATTATATGAAACAAAATCAATTAAACTGATCCAATTCACTACCTCCTTCCAAACCAATTTAGTAACGACACAAAACAAAAATAAATGATCAACTGGTTCGGTAAAATAACCATAAAAATGCATTGTAAGTTATCATTAGGAGGAGAACACCCTCTAATAGACAAGGAAAACTTCGTGGGAATTCTATTAAGGAAACACCTCCACCCAAAAACCTTTACTTTTGAGGAAACCTCTGTTAACCAAACTAATTTCAAAGCACCTCAAAATTAGGAAGAGGACCAAAAGGAATATAAAACATACTCGTAATTATCCGAAAACTACTCATGGTGAAAGCCCTTCCAGATATGGAAGCCAAATGACTGAATCCCTTCTTGCAGAGGCTAGCCACACCAAGGATAACAGCTCACACAATGTTGCCAACTGCTGCACTGCATCCCAACCCTGCAAAACATCCGAGCCAAAGTTTTCCCAAACCCACTCGGTCCCTTGCCAACCCCTA